>CM052444.1:80370464-80398373 GCA_028533085.1 Varecia variegata
TCTGTGAAAAATGATGTTGGTAACTTAATAGGGATTGCATTGAATCTGTAGATCACCTTGGGAAGTATAGACATTTTAACAATGTTGATTCTTCCAATCCACGAGCACGGTATGTTTTTCCACCTATTTACATGCTCTGCGATACCTTCTAACACTTCCAGGAATGCTTTCACCTCAGGGCCTTTCCACTAGCTGTTCCCTCTGCCTGGGTTACTCTTCTCCAGACAACTGCAAGGCTCACTCCCTCTCCTCTTTCAAGTCTCGGATTAAAGTCATTGTCTGAACTGGACTCACCCCGATGGCTCTATTTAAAATTGCAAGCCTCCTTCCTCCACTCTTCCTCACACCCCTTGCCCTGGTCTATTTTATTCCACAGCACTCAATACTTTCTAACATACAACATAATTCTCTTACTATGTTTATCATCTTTCACCCCATACTAAAATAAAAGCTTCAAGAAAATTATTTTTTTTCTCTTTCTTTTGTTCACTGAACTACTTTTTATTTTTTTTAGAGATCTCCAGCACTAAAACAGTGTCTGGCAACCTTAGTAGTGATTGGCAAATATTTATTGAATGAATCTTCAGAGCCTTATCTAGATACAAAACATTTAATACTTTGAATCCCCAGTGCCTAGAAATACTTGGCAAATAGCAGGTATTCAATGTTTGTTGAAAGAATTGGGTGCTTAGATCTTTAACTACCAGAGGATGTGGCTACGTCAAAAAACGTCTCAGGGCCATTCATTCATGCCACTCCTTTTCCTTTAATCCAGTCGACCTAGTATTCATCTAACAGACTTCCGAGTATCCAAATATTGAGCACCTAATGTGAATTCAAAAGCGTGTTTGGTGCTGTAGGGGAATATATGAATAGCGCGAATGAAACAATAGCAAATAATACGTTGGAATGGAATTAAATGTGAAATTACAGGGCAGATTATCAGTGCTAATAGTTTAGAGAAAAAAATCAGTGAAGACTGACGTAGAAGTAAATTCCAAAGTTCACTAGTCCACCAAACTACCCTTCTAAACGCTCCACCTATTGATAGCAGGACCATAACCTGGGCAGCTACCCTGAAAATCAGTGGGCTTGAAGAGTTCCAACTCCTTTGTTTTAAGGAGAAGCAAAGACTAGGCACGGGAAAGGCCTCAGCAGAGATGGGTCTAGAATCCGGGACTCGTGAAGTTCTGAAAGGGTGTCCTGAAGGTCCAAGGCGCCTTTGTCGAGGCCTCTAGAATCCGCAGTGTGCCAGGTCGAAAAGGGGGTCCGGTTTCCTGGAGAGGATAAAGTGCCTGTCACTACGGTGAGGTGGCGGAGGTTGCGGGGGGGGGGGGAGGTCACGGGGCACCACTCCTCCGGAGCATGGGGGCCCTGGTATCCGTGGGCAGGGTTCAAGGCCACCGATCCCTGCTGTCCTCAACTGCGGGGCTGTCTCCGCCGCCCTCGCTCCCCAGAAGCCAGTCTGAGGCGCAGGGACTTCAAGTCGCTCGGAACTGCCAGCCGCTAGTTGACACGGGCTGCGCTCGGGCAGATCCCCGGGAGTCCCGGGGCACTACTTGTCCCAGCGGAGGGATCCCGCGCGCGTCGAAACGGACGTGACCGCGGAAGGCCGTAACGGCGCCGACGCCGGGCCGGTGGCGCAGCGACGTCGCAGGAGGCGGGGGCGGCGGCCGTGGGGGCGAGGGCGGGAGGGGGAGCGGGTCGGGAAGTAGTTCCGGGTGCGCGGCCCCGGATGTTGGCTGCTCCCGCTGCCGCCGCCGCTGTCGGCGCTCCTCGGGGCCTCGGCCGCTCGCAGCAGGCGCCGTTGGGATCTTTCCCGGGGGGTGGAGACGCACGCAGCGGCCGGGGGCTCGGCCGGGCCGTCCCGGCCTGCGCAGCCTGAGGTAAGTGCTCGCGCTGAGGCGGTCCGGCCGGGGCGGCGGGCGAGGAGGCGGGGCTGGGGCATCTCCCGGGACAGAGGCAAGGGCTGCCCTCCGCGAGACGCCCTCTCCCTTCTCTCAGCCGCGGCTGCGCTGCGGGGTGGGCGGCGGGCGGGGCAGGGGGCCCCGGCCCAGCGTGGGGCCAGGCGGGTGGCGAGGGCTGGGTCCCTCCCTCCCCCGCGGCGCTTCTCCTCAGCTGCTGCTGCCCCTCAGCCGGGAAGCAAGCTCCGCGCCTCCCGCCCCTCCCCCAGGCGGGGCCCCGGGGAACCAGACGTGGACCCCGGGGGCTCCGAGTCCGGGGACAGCGACAGTCTCGTTCCCTCCGTGACCTGCCCCCTGGCCTGGGCTAGCCCCCTGGCACGATGCAGCTTCTTCCATTCAAGCTTGGGGGCGCTGTTCGGCTGGCAAGGCAGGCTGTAGCTCACGTCTCGGGGGTGCCCTTCGGGGTGAGGAGGCCCGTGCGAGGGGGCCTGCGTTCCCGCCCATCCTGTCGCTGTGTCCTTTGCTGGCATTAGGGCAAAGGCAGCCGTTCCATGCGTACGTGTTGCTGTCCTGTGTGTGTTGCATCCTGCCCACGTGGTAGGGTGTCCCCCCCACCCCACCTCCATTTTTGCAGCTGGTGAGGAGGGAGGTTAACGGGATGGTTGTTCCTCTGTGATTTCCTCCTAGTGGCGTGGAAGGTGTTATGGTCAGTTGTTTTGCCGAGGCTGACTGTTGGTTAGGGGGAAGAATCAAGAGTTGTACTCTGAAATTGAGACCAGTAGGGGACATAACAGGGCTTAGTTTCATTGACATCTTTTCTCCTTTCCCATTAGCTTCTCTTGTTCTTCCTAAAGAATAAATAAGCACTTGCTACTGAGGCGTTCAGGTGTACAGTTTTCATTTTTCTGTTCTACTTTTTGTGGTATGATTGGCGAAGGTTTTTCTGTTCTGTGTTGGCACAGTCCACGTCTGTGTTGTTCCTAGTTGGATTCCTGAATGAGTTAGAGCCAGGGAGTTAGAGATTGGTGGGCATCTTTTTTTTTTTTTTTTTTTGTCTTTTCCCGACATTTATTTGTTTTTATTTTTTTCCCTTCTATTTTGTGAAAAAGCATCCATGTCCTAGGAGTGTTAAATGCATAGCTGTTTTCTTGCAAGGCAGTGCTAGATAGTTTCACATAGTAAGTTACTTATTTTGTGGAAGCTCTTTTATTTCACTTTTTCTCTCTTTCTATGGAATACATTTGCACTGTCCGTTTCTTGAAACTAGCTTTGAAACATGTGTTTTGAGTATTTCTTTCTTTCCCTAATGTCTCTTCCAGGTCAGGGTTTCCATCTTCCTGTGTTTTGCTCTTTTGAGACCACAGATTGCTCCCTTGCAGGGAATAGACCACAGTAAGCAGTGAGAGAAGCCTTTTATTCCTCCTAGTCTTAGCAAATATTTATAGAAAAGCAGTAACTCCTGTCTGTTTTTCTGTCTGGTGGCATATATAGATGTGTTTGAATTTTTTAGTTTTTTAGATAAATATGAGGATTACCCTTTTTGGTTTTGTATCTCGGAGTTGAGGTGAATCTTCTTGGTTTTGTGCTACTGAAGTTATTGAGGAATTTCTTATATCTTTATGAGATATTTTTTGGGTGAGGCCAGGACACGTTTATTTTGGCCCTTTTTGGTTTATTAGTTTGGGTGAAATAAAAAATTTTACTGTCTTGAAGTCACTTTTTAGATTCCCAAATGGCCAGCATTGTAACTTTGTTTTCCACATTGTGTATATTTTGAGTATATTTTTGAAATTGTTTTTTTCCTTTTTATCTGGTACAATTGTTAGTATATGCTTCCTTTCCTTCTTTGTAGAGTAAAAATATCTAAATACATATTCTATCTGCTTTCATTATGCTAGGTATAGGTGGGGCAGTGGAAAATAGAGAATGTCGTTCTGATACATTCTGAGGCATGTTTATCTTAGTAAGTCTGTCAGCATTTGTGTACTTCTGCAAAGTTCCGTGTTTTGTGTGAAGTAGTCTGTATGAAGAGACACAAGGAATAAAATATGTGGTCTCTTTGAAAGCTTTAACTTCTGCTGAAAGAAGACAAGTTGTTTCTTCCGTAGGAGAAACAAGAAGTTCATCATTTGTAATTACCAAACAACATCAAACTCCTGGTTGGGATAACAGTGCAACCAAGTTCAAAGGTATAGTGACATTTGAGAAAGACAGGAATTTCCAAAAGGCAAGAGGTGTATTCCAGGAGAGTGAAGGGGCATGTGCAAAGGCAGAGAAGTGGCAGTGTACAAAAGATACCAAGTTGCTTGAATCTGTACTGGTGAATAATAAATGAGCTTAAGATTGGTGAAGGGGGTATTCGTGGAGGATCTTTCAAGGATACAGAGTTTAGTTTGATAGGGTACCACAGTGGGTTCTACAGAATGAGATGCATATTGTTCCTGAGGAAGGTTTTTCTATTAGCTGAGTGTGCTGGGGGTGGGGAGACTGACTAGAATGCTTTCGAAGAATTTTAGGACTAAGATGATGAGGGTCTGACACAAGATAGTGGCTAAAATAATAGCTGATGTTTATTGATTACTTACTGTACACCATTGTTCTAAGCTCTTTACATGTGTTTAACTCATTAAATCTTCATAAGAAGGTCTTAAAATCATGAAGGGACTTTGGCAAGTTACTTAACCTTTTGCATTTTCATATACAATGAATAGTCAGACAAAATGTAGATTTTGCACTGATCAGAGCTATAGATGGTAGTAAAACACCTATTAGTACGTGTGTTTTGGGAGGGAAGTAGTGTAATGGGGAAAGAGCTTTGAGAGTTGGAACTTTGGGTCACATAATAGGCTAATAGGTAAAGAAGGCATTCTGAGAACCGGGAAGTGCATCGGTGCCACAGAAGCCAAGGATAGGAAGATTTTTTTTGCAAGGTAGGATTGTTGACAGTATCAAATACGGTCTCCAAGTTCAGAAACAAGGACCATGATGAAAAGACTGTTGAACTAGATCAAAGAAGGTAATTTGTAGCCTTAGAGAGAATTTTGAAAGGGAGAGTAAGAACAGATGCCAGATTTGTTTTTCACAGGATTTGTAGAGACATTCTAGTCTGGTGTGGTAATTCTTAATATTTTCTCTTAATGCTTCTTCAGTCTCGTTCGCATGTCAGATCTACTCAAATATCGGAAAATTCACTGTTTTTTCTTTGAAAAAGAAACAAACGTGTTCTAAAGCCAGTGATTTTATACTTTTAACAGTTCTCTCCTTAAACTTTTCTTCTTATTCCTTTTAAAAAATATCTTTATTGAGATATAATTCACATACCATACAATTCACTCATTTAAAGTATATAATTTAGTGGTTTTTAGTGTATTCAGAGTTGTGTAAACATCACCACAATCATTTTTGGAACATCATTTCAGAAAGAAACCTAGTACTCATTAGTAGCCACTCCCCATTTTCCGCTCTCACCCAGTCCTAGGCAACCACTTATGTACCTCCTTTCTTTATAGATTTGCCTATTTTGGACATTTCATACAACACATAGTCTTTTTAGTCTGATTTCTTTCACTTAGCTTATGTTTCAAGGCTCATCCATGTTGTAGCATGTGTCAGTATTTCATTCCTTTTTATTGCCTAATAGTATTCCACTGTATGGATATACTATATTTTTATCCATTCATCAGTTGATAGACAATTTGAGTTTCTTACTCTTTTAAACCCTTCCCCATCTTTACGCTCCCCCCTCCCACATTGTGGCTTTTCTTTTATATTATAACCTCTGTTGTGCATTTTACTCTAGGCATTAGGGATATAAAGATGAGTAAGACATCCTGAACATTCATATAATGTTTTAATGGTTTATGTACATTTTCTCATACGTTATCTAATTTGATCTCACAATAACCCTGTGATGTAGGCAAAACATCTTTTAAGATGAACAATTTGAAGTTTAGGTGACTTGCCCAAGATTGCACACTTAGGTCAGTGGTAGAGAAGATAGGTCTTCTTAGTTTGTGTTTGTGCTAATGCCACTAATCTGTGCAGTTATTCTAACTTAAAGGATTTCTGTGTAGATTCCTGGAGACTTAGAGGGACTGGGAAATCCACTTACTTGGGGAATCACTGATTTTTAATGGTTAATCTTTGAGACTTAAAATGAAGACTTTTCTCCCCAGATTCTGGTACTTGTTTGCTGTTTTAGACAAGTCAGTTGATATTTCTGCCTTTTCTTTTAGAACTTTAATGGCGTTAATAGGATGATAATAATGGTAGTGATAATAAAAATAGCTAACAATTTTTGAGGCTTTAATATGGGTCTAAAAGTGTTCTGAATGAATACTTTATGTTTTTTATTCAAATCTTCACAACAACCTCTAAGATTTTATTATTTTATTATCATAGTTTTACAGATTTTATTATCATAGTTTTACAGATGAGGAAATAGGCACAGAGAGGTTAAGTAACTTGCCTAAGAGTACATTGCTAGGAATGAAAAGAGCCAGGATTTGAACCCCTGCAGTCTATTTTCAGAACTTACTAGCTCTTAATCACGACACTTTTGTTTACTGTGTTATGAATTAATAGAGGGTAATATTTCAAGTAAGGGCATGACTAGAAAATGAAGATTAGATTTTGAATATAGTTAAACAGCAAAGTTAACTTGACATTGCATCCACATTTCTTTTAAAAATGGACCTGTCACTACACTGTACAAAGATACATGTTGTTTAGACATTCAGGTACATTTTTTTGTTTGTTGCTGCTAATAGTCTCTCAATTCAGAAATTACATCATTTTCACTTCTTTTCATTGTTGGCTTTGTTAGTCACTTAGCTTTCCATATTGCTACCATTCAGAAACCTTGGCCTGAGACAGCTAAAGCTCACTTTTACCTCTCTCTTCAGCCTTCCTTTAACTGTGACTTTTTGTTTTCCATTTTGAACAGTTAGCCTTTCAGTCTTAGAGGGAGATCATCTTTACCTCCTCCACCCCAAAACTCAGAAAACACCACAGTGGCATTTTATAACAACTGTCAAAAAATTTGACCATCTTAATTGGCATAACTGGATTTTAGTGCACAAATAAGAACCAAAGCACAGTGTTTTGGTTAAAGAGATTGATTTATACTGAAATTGGAAGAGGCATCTGCTGTACAGGATTTTTGATTTAATAGAATTTGTTATAACCAGATCAGCAAAGCATTATTATTGTGGGCCATCTGTTGGGATATGGAAATAGCTTTGTTATATGGAACCAGATGTTGTACTTATATGTATAACAGTGGCATTCTACTTAAGTAACCTTTTGTAGTTAGGTACCTTGGGTTGCTATTCTATTTGACATATATATCAACTGATAACCTGAGAATGTGGTGTTTTTCAAAGTGGTTATACTCTTTTATGGGATCAGGACAAAACAAAGGAAAGAAAAAGGAAATGAGACTCATGGTGTCAAACTTTAGTACTATAACAAGATAAAATTGAGGGTAAATATGAATATATGATACGAGATAATTAGTACCCTATTTAGTAAGAACTCTTAATTTGACGCCATTACTAGAAGCCTAGTTTCTAATAATAACTAAGCCACTTTGGTTGCTCCAAGAATTTTACCATAAATCTAAAGTGATTTCATTTTGGTGTAATCAGACCTGTATTAACATTGCACTCTGTGACTTGTATCCTATCATCAGTGGATAAAGTAGTCTGTAACGTACTCAAACTTACAGAGTGGGACTCAGACTTACAGAGTGCAATAAGAAGAACTGTTGTTAGAATGGAATCTTACGGAACTCTCTTCTTCTGAGTTGT
Organism: Varecia variegata; assembly: GCA_028533085.1. NCBI lineage: Eukaryota > Metazoa > Chordata > Mammalia > Primates > Lemuridae > Varecia > Varecia variegata. The sequence continues at coordinate 80,378,179 of CM052444.1, forward strand.
ATGCTAACAATTTGGGGATAGGGAGTCCTTCATTGGGAATTTTCAGAGAGAATCTCCAGAAATTGCACATTGGCTATTTTTCATTATCTTCAAATCAATGTAGAGAGGCTCATTGAAGAATTGACCAACTACTCCAGGATGACCCTGTGTCTGAAAGAGACTTTACCTAATAGACTGATTTCAGCCAAAATTTTCACCTGGAGTGCAAAACACAAAGCTGTCGTGAATTCTCCTGCCCAGATAGAGTCCTGCTCAGTGGTTATCAAGGAAATCAGATTGACCTTCTGATTGATTGGTACAATATGGTGCTAATGTGACCTTGTTAAAAACCTTGGAACTTGGAATCATGTTTTTCCTAAGGTTGAGAACTGATCTGAATTTGATACCATTAACAGGCTTTGTTTCTAATAATTACTGTGTGTTGAAACATAGATTTGTGAGAGGAATGGGGAGAGGGTGCAGAAAGACTGCATGACCTCACTAGTAACAGTTTCAAATTGTTTGCTTATGAGAGATGGTATAATATGATGAAAGTAGGTTATTGTTAAGATCCTAGGTTTTGATTGGCGGGTACATATGTGCTTACTAAATTATTAAAAATAACTTTAAAAAGTTTCTATGGCTTGGCTGTAGAACATTGGGAAATTCATTATAGGCATAGCAGTCAAATATGCAGCAATTAGGAGCAGGTGTTTCATCTAAACGAAGATGGAGCAGACCGTGAAGGCAGGAGGTGAAGGATATATATGGCATTGGTTTCTGCTATTGTGGTTGGATCCTTGAGTCTATGACACACTTTACTTGTCTACCCTGTGTAAGGAGCTATTGATGATTTAGTCCCACCATGTATGTATAAATGGGTAGCAATCACCGTCAGAAATGGCACCTTTGGATATCAGTGGAAGTCATGTTTTATAGTGTTTATTATAGGGGATGTGTATTTTCAAAAGACATTTGAATACTATTTTTTTCAAAAGCATTTTCTCTGATCTGTTGGATTTTGGAGCCTCACAACAGCCTGTGATACAGGTAGGGCAAGTAATATTCCTATTGACAAATGGGGAGAATGAGATAAAAGCCAAGACAGTGTCACTCAGTTATTTAGTAGTGGAGTAGACACTAAAACCCAGACTGTGCATTCTCCTTCTTGTCTTGTACTCTTTTTAATAGAGGACTGACAGTGTTTTGATGAGGAGCATACTTTGGATTTTTGAGGTAAAAATGCAAGATTATAGACCCCAAAGGACCTGGACTACTTGGAACAGAACACATCATATGATAATATTGATTTAGGAGACACAAAACTAGTGGAAGCAACTTCTTCCTTTGTTAAATTTAGGTCCATTTCTAGTCATTGGAAACATTTTTACTTGAATCTGCATTTTTGTCTTTGTAGAATTCTGGAAGTATGGAGGGGAGGGAAAGTAAAGGATTACTAAATAGCAGTTTTGGTCTTATTTTATGGGAGTACACATCTATAAAATTTAGACATTGAGAAATTATATCTGGAACATGAGGGTGCTTAGGTTACTACCACAGTGGGAAATCTATCGTCCCTTGCCTGGTATGTAGCAAGAGTGATAGTATATAAAGAAGTTATAACTGCATAGAAAAAAAGACTGGGAGAGAATGCATCACCATGGGTAATTTTAATTTTCTCCTTTGAACCTGTCTATGTTTTCTAAGTTCTCTACAGTGAGCATATATCATTTTTACAGTCAGAAAAAGAAAACATACAATATATGATTTTTATGGTTCAAATGAAAATTTGGAAAAATGTGAATCTTAACACTTTTGAAGAGCAGTTTAAACACTTGATGCTATCAAAGTGTTTTGCTTTCAGTTATGTTAAATCAGTTTGATAAGTTATTTGATCATAATCTTATGGGTCAAGTTGTGAGTGTGTTAAGTGGTTTGAATTTTTCTTTGCATTAGAATTTGATCATTTAGCTCTGCTTATCAAGAAATTAATTTTGGTTCTCCAGAATCATCCAAGGCCTTGAGTTTACTTACAGTAATTATTTATGAATAAATGATCTAGAAATAGCACTCTAATGTATCCTGAAGATTGATTTAAGTATCTCCTCATATGCTTCCATTCCCTGACAGGTTTCTGATAAAAACCACATTGTTAACACTTCTTTAAGGTACTGTTTTTCATCCAGAGACATTGGACTCATTCATTCATTTCTCTCACTCATTTGCTTGCTCATTTATTCACCATCTGCTATGTCTTAGGCACTGTACAAAATACTTGGGACACATGTAAAAGGCAGGGTCTCTGCCAATAAAGACTACAGCTTTTAGTTTGGGAGAGACATCAGAGAGATATCCTTAGCATCTGGAAGTATCCTGTCATTTCTTTTTTCTAGTTTTTAACTAGAAAGGCAAAATGATTAGCTTGTTTGTTTGAAGAACTTAATGTATTTAGGGGTGTGGATAGATGACTTTAAGAAGAGCTGATGGCTTCATAGTTATTTCTCTGACTGCAAAATATTGAAAATCATTGCTGTCTAAGATAATTTTATCTAAGGAGCATTGAGGTGGATGAACTAAGCATTCATATTTATATCAGGTTTGTTTTGGGAACATAATTTAAAAATCGTATATTGACTGTTCTAGAATGAAGACAGCGTCTTCTTTTATTCTCTATACTTAACACTGTATATGAGACATAATAGACATCATTATATATTCATTATACAGTTATGTGCCTCATAACAACATTTAAGTCAACTATGGGCCACATAATTATAAAGGGTAGTCCTACAGGATTATAATGGAGCTGGAAAATTCCTCTAGCCTAGTGACCATAGCTATCATAATGTTGTAGCACAATTACTTTATTTTATTTTTTTATCAATTTAGTGTAGCATAAAGGTAGAATGTTTATAAAGTCTACAGTAGTGTACAGCAGTGTCCTACTTACAAGCTTTCATTCCCTGACAGGTTTCTAATAGGAAAAACCAAATTGTTAACACTTCTTTAAGGTACTGTTTTTCATGTTCACTCACCACTGACTCACCTAGAGTAGCTTCCAGTCCTATAAGCCCCATTCATGGTAAGTGCCCTATACAGGCATACTATTTTTATCTTTTATATAGTATTTTTACTATACCTTTTCTATGTTTAGATATACAAATAGTTATCATTGTTTACAACAGCCTACAGTATTCAGTACAGTAACATGCCTTACAGGTTTGTAGCCTAGGAGGAATAGGCTGTACTATATAGACTAGGTGTGTAGTAGGCTATACCTTTTAGGTTTGTGGAAGTACACTCCATGATGTTCACATGATGAAATTGCCTAATAATGCATTTCTCAGAAAGTATCTCCATTTTTAAGCAATGCGTGACTAGTAATAAATGAAAGGACATTTCATATTTAAACTTAATTTTAAGAATTTCAATATTGCTATACATAGATTGTATAAAAAATTACCTTTTGTCTAATATAATGAGATAAATAGTATTTCCTAGAATATTAAGAGTTAATCATTCAGGCCAGTGAAGTATCCCACTAAAACACTTGATACATAGTCATTTGGCTACTTTTAGAACATCTTTAGTCACTGATAGCTGTAAGGTAGCCTGTTTATTGTTAGCTATAATTGAGGCAATATTTGCTTCTAACTTTTTCTCTTCCTAGTTCTTCCCTGTGGAACATTAGAGACCTAGTCTTCCTTCTTTCACAAAATAACCCTTCAAATATTTGAAGGTGATTATTCGGCAAATATTTCTTGAGTACCAACACATGCAGGACATTGTTCTGGGCATTGTGAAAGATCCAAGGGTAATTAATAGGCATAGGCTGTTCACAAGAAATGGGTAAAGATAAAGAGCCATGGGTTTGCTGAGAAAAAAGAGTGTTTTTGCTTATGATCAAGAAAGCTTCATGGAGGAGAATAGTGTTTGAATTAAGATAGAGATGAGGCATTCTAGGCTGAGAGCATAATCAAAGAGATCAGGAAGCACAATGTAAGTTAGAGGAATAGAAAGAGACCCAGGTTAGTTGTTTCCTAAACTATCCTCCAGAGTCCAGAATATTAAAAGCGTTCATTATTCTATGTTCATGTATTCCCAGCACCTGGAGGAGTGTTTGACAAATAATTGGAGTTCAGTAAATACTTGTTGAATGAATGAATAAATTGTCACATTTGGGAGATACCGGACATCCTTTTCTTGGACATTTACAAAGCAGTTTAGGATATTGAACACTTTGATAAGTCCATCTCAAACTTCTTTGGCTGTGGAATGACCATTAACTTTTGAAATCTTCTGGAAAATATTTCTCTGGGTCTATATGGTAGAGGTGAGATGGAAGGCTGGGCAGTGTTTTCTTCTCCAAGTGAAACACACCAAGTTTCTTGAGTCATTCTACACTTGATAATTTGGTTTCTATACTCCTCACCAGTCTGATAACCCTCCCTGTAAGCATTCTAGCTTGTGAGTGTTCTTAAAATGTGGTGCTCAAAACAGGACACAATACTCCAGTTGTGAACTAATCAGTGAAGAGTACATGGTACTGTACTCTCCTTTTCTGGATATTATTCTTCTAATGAAGACTAAGATTGTATTTTGTTTCTTTTTAGCAGCTGAGTCACTCTCTTGGCTCATATTCAGTTCTCATATTAATTTACAAGAAGTTCTTTGAGTAGATTCAGAGAGATTTCCTATTAGAGCTAACAAATGAATGCCCATTTTCTTCTGATTGAGTCTAGGCTGTTTTCTCAGAAGTACTAGTCATTCTTAGCTTCCTGAAATCTGAGAAAGAAAAGAAAAAGAATTAATTGTACATTTCTAGAGTTGAGCAACTAACACCAAAAGACTTTAATCCAACTGCCCTTCTGAGTATACTCAAAAGTATGTAAAATATAATGAACCCTCCTTTACCTATCATTGAGATTCAACAAATTAAGATAGTTGCCACATTGCCTCAGTGTATTTTAAAGAAAAAACTACATGCCATCGTTGTATCTAACACAATTGACAATATTTCTTAGGTATCAACTAATGTTGAGTTCATGCTCAAATGTCCTAATTGTTTAAAAATGGCTTTTTATAGTTGATTTTTAATTGAATCAAGATCCAGACCAGGTACATACATTGCATTTGGTGGTTTCTTAAATCTCTTACCACAGCCCCATCGCTCCCCACCCCCTTGTTGGCATAATTTGACTCTTTCCACTCCTTTGGCCCTTCATGTCTCTTTCTGTAGCAAATTCTGTTACTGTTCCTTTTGAAATATCTATCAGATTTTTTTCATCCTTCACAATAATTCAACAGGAATTTTGGAATATTATGTACAAAATATGTGCTAGGCATTGTGGGAGATATAGAGGTTAATTTGACATGTATCTGGTTCACTAGGAGCCAGCATTCCAGGGGTAGAGGCAGATGTTACAGAAACAATATGAAGTAGATTATTTGCCCGCCAGTGGGTCATGCCTTGATTATAATAGCCTCCCATTTTTTTCCCCCTGGAAAATGCTGTCAGTGGAATCTTCTTGATACATCACTTTAAACATGTACAAATCAGGAACCCACAGTTGATTCCCTCTTCAGTCAATCCAAACATCATAATGTTTTTGGCCTGTCACTCAGTTCTTCCATTGTCTCCCACCCTTACCCAAAGTGAAACTCTTCCTCAAGGCACAAAAATCTTTTTTTTAAAAATAAGCTTAAATTATGTAGAATTTTTATTTCTCCAACAAGATTATAAACCTCTGGAGAGCAGAAATCATGTTTTCTTTTTCTGTGTAATCCTGAGAGCTTAATAAGTACTTTTGGAGAGTCCAGGCCTGTTCTTCCTGTCTACTAACCTCCTAGAATCAGCTGGAGCTTCTGCCAGTTAAATAATCCAGATCTGAGTCTCTTACCTCAGAAGTCTCCTTAAAAATAGTCCATTCACTGTGTCCGCGGCAGACTGATTTTTGGTTGTATTTAGACTTGACTATCTCATTGTAGCACTTCAGGCAGCCATTACCTATTGAGCATGATTGGCAATTGGTAGGTAAGCTTTCGGCTATCCTTTGTCCTAAACCAGTAGTTCCAGAATTAAACTGTGTATCAGAATCACCTGAGAGAATTTCTGATAAATAGATTTCCCTAGTTTCATTCTAGACTTCTAAATCAGGATTTCCAGGAATAGGATAGAAAGGATTCTTAGGGAGTCAGCAGTGGTTTGTAGACTGACTTTGGGGACCAGGCAGATAATTTTTATTTGTTTAACACCTCTGGCAATGGAGACTTTATAGCTTCCTCTCTTTTCAGTTGCAGTACCGTATTTCATTCCTCTGACAACCAGTAAGTTCTGATAGGTTCAGTTTACTTTTCAGCAGTATGGTAGGATCTCTTGCTTTGAATTACACCAGGCAAAGCACATGAATCAAATGCCCAAGATAAAGATACAGGATCCAGTGAGGTGGCATCTTGGTTTTCTAAATATAACTGAACTAAAATTTAAAGCCTCAAAACCCGTCAGCCCTCCAAAAGCTTATTCCATCTTTGTTTAGTGAATACTTTAAAAGTTGTTTAAAATCAAAGAGTTCAACATTTTTGCAGTGGATAATCTTTTGGATTTTTCACATTTCATGTGTATTCAATAAAGGTTAAACATGTGATTTAATTTCGTATACTTCTGATTTTCTGTGAAAATAAATCTATACATTGGAAAAAAGTTCTTTATTAGACTATATGATATGATTTTGGGACCGGATATTGTGGTTAAGTTATTGAGCAAATTAGAGAGACTGAAGCTTCAGGATTATCCAGTGGGTTAATGACAGACCCAGAAATAGAATCTTGTGCTATTTGCTTGGGTTATGATTTAGTTTGAAGAGGGTGGCCTGTGATCTGTTTACATAAATTGCAGGAAGTAAGGTTTGGGGTTTGGAAGAAGTTAGAACTCTGTGATGTTTGGCCAGGAAGCACCCCTCCCCCATATTCACCACCTGTTTTATCAGCAGTAGTCCTAAAATATGGAGGGAAAAGAGGCAGTTCAGACTTAAACTTCCTACTCTTAAAAGTCTTAAAAAGTTGAAGCTGATTGTTGATTAGCATGCCTATTTCATCTTTTAGTCTTTTCCTGGCCCTGATCTTGTTTTAGGTGGCTATACTATAGCCTAAGTAGTTGATTTGTAGAAAGTGGTAGAGTGGGTTTCCTTTAGGGTTTTTTTTTTTTCAGGTGTATGAAACTTTTTAATGAGCCATACATGTATCTTCATTAAACATGTTTAATGAATAAACAGTATGGTTTGAAAATAGTGTAGGTCACCAGAAAATAAACTTGGCTGAATAGTTCAAGGGGTTATAGATTTGAAAATAATAGCTACTACTAGCGTTGTTTTTTGGTGAAGTCATTACTTTTACCCTCCCTTTCCTGTTCCAGCTTTGGGGGTTGGGGATGGATCCTGTGGTACTAGTGGAGAAAGAAGCAGGAACGTGATAGAATAAGAACATTTGTGTGTGATGGTTCTGAACTTGCTCTCTTTTTCCCTAACAACTTTGTTAAGATATAATTTGTATACCATACAATTCACCAATTTAAAGTGTAAAATTCAGTGTTTTTTAATAAATTCAGAGGGTTGTGCAACCATTGCTACAATCTAATTTTAGAACATTTCCCTCCCCCTCTAAAGGAAACTCCATACCCACTAGCAGTCAGTCCCTGCCCCTTTTTTTTACCTCTCTCCTCCTCGGACTGCAAGCCCTTAGAAAACTACTAGTCTAATCTAATTGTTCATCTACAATGTAATTACTAATATAAATTTTCCTATTTTGGACGTTTGATGTAAATGGAATCATACAATATGTAGTCTTTTGTGACTGGTTTCTTTCTCTTAGCATAATGTTTTCAAGGGTTGTACATGTTGTAACATATATCATTCCTTTTTATGGTTGAACAGTATTCCATTGTGTGGATATAACACATTTATCCATTCATCAGTTGATGGGCATTTGGATTATTTCCACTTTTTTGTGATTATGATTTAATGCTGCTGTGAACATTCTTGTACAGATTTTTCTGTGGATGAATGTTTTCCTTTCTTGGGTATTACACCCTAGGAGGGGAATTATTGGGTCATATGGTAACTCTTATGTTTAACTTTTTGATGAACTGCCAGACTGTTTCCCAAAGTAGCTGCATTATTTTACATTTCTGCTAGCAATGTATGAGAGTTTCAGTTTCTCCACATCTTTGCAACACTTGTTGTTATCTTTTTGATTATAGCTCTCCTAGTGGGTGTGAAGTGATATCTCATTTCAATTTGCATTTCCCTAGTGACTAATGATGCCAGACATTTTTTCATAGTTTATTGCACATTCATATATCTTCTTTGTAGAAATGTCTGTTCAAATCCTTGCCCATTTTTTAATTGGGTTGTCTTTTAGTTATTGAGTTATAAGAGTTCTTTATATATTCTGAATACCTACATTACTCTTCTGACTGTGGATTGGTACTAAATTGCTTGAGGTGGAGAGAAGTGATGGATACAAAGACTATATTAAGTAAAGATCTGGTGAGTTTTCAGTCAGATCTTATTTTAAGTTTCTTTTCTTTTTCCAGCGCGTAAAGAGCCTGGTTTATTCATTCATTGAATAAATATGAGTGCTGGCTATATACCAGGTTTTGAGAATATAACAGAGAATGAAACGTAAAAATTCCTGCTTTCATGGAGCTTACATGCTAGTGGGGGAGAAACAGACAGTAAATAAAAATCATGTCAGACAGTGACAAGAGTTATAAAGAATAGAGTATGATGAAAGTTCTTACATATTCTTCGTCTTTCCTGAATTCTTAATCTATACCTCTTTGCCCCGATTTTATTGCACTTTCTACTTAATTTTACTTTATACAATTTTGGCTAAACATTTATTTTTCTCTTACTCCTGATTTTTAACCCCCTTGCACTCTAATTTTTGCCCTCACTATTCCACAGAACCACCCTCTGTAGTATTAGTAATTATCTTCTATTAAAAGCTAATATTCTCTTTTCAGTTTATGTCCATTTTGATCTACAGTTAACACTATTGTGTTTTTCCACCTTAAATCAAGTGCTGCTATCTGCAGTACAATTTTCTCAAGTTTTTTTTAAACTCGTTTCCCTTAATTATCTATTTGGACTCTCTTGTAATACTCTGTGGTGAATTGAGGATCCTCACGATTTTAATCACTTTCTGAAAGCAGGTGACTTCTTAGTTCAAGCTGCACTGCTGCTTTCAGGTTTATCTAGAGAAACTGGGATGAACAGCTGATTGCTACTCACTCAGCAAGATTCTTTTCCCTTTGCTCCTTTCATTTCTCCTATTCAGGCTGATTAAGACAAGGCTATTTCCATGACTGCTTAAATAATTACCTGTGACTAATAGTATAACAATTCACTCTGCTTAGGCAAGTAACCTGAATCAAAGAAGTTGTTCCTTCATGGATGTTAATGACTTTTATACATTCAAGTCTTTTTGAAAGATAGGGCTGAATTCAGAAGTAAAAAAGAAAAAAAAAAAAGGAGTAGCCTGTTGATGTTTAGAGCTATAACATTTATTAACACATTTTTAATTCTTACCTTTATCTGGTGTTGTGTTATGCCTTCATTCAACCTACTGTCATGGTACCTGAGGCATGAATTTTTCTTTTTTTAATGAAGGAGGAAATTAAGCCTCAGAGAACTTAATATATCCAAGGTGACACAGTAACCATCAGAGTTGGAATTCCAATCTAGGTCTGCAGACTCAAGGTCATGAATGTTGTAAGCATTCTTCCTCTGTGTAGGTGGGAGAGGAGAGAGGGCTCATGGGAATTACTTCGGAGCTTTTTCAAAATACTTGGTCCCATTTCACTCCCTGCCCCCAAATAATGCATTATTATATATATGTTAACTTGTTATAACAGCTGCTTCCTAAATGTGAATAATTTGTAACTGAGTTAATCTACACTTGAAAACTGCTTATATTAAAATGAATTCCACCTTCTTCAGTTGGTAATGGAATACAATACAGTAAACAGCTTATATTGGAGCATTCTCATTAGTGAATGAGTGGCTTTTATTAATACTACCCATATTCTGGTTGTATTATTCTACTCAAACTTTCTCGATGCATGTTGGTTTTCAAAGGATTTGGAGAAGATGCTTCTAGATGCTGTTGGGAACAAATTAAACCATATAAATTATGGATGTAATTGAATGAGTTAATATAATTGTTCAGTTATAGTTTACACCACAGAGATGTGAGTTTGTAACTTGGCGGACACATTGAGATTTCCTGACTTCAATGTGACCCTTAGCCTTCTTTTGTGAGATTCTCATGTTGCTGGTCAGTTGGCCTGGGTAGGGAGAAGATTGACATGTGTGTGTTCTTTCAGTCAGCAAGCCTGGGGTTGAGAATATCATTTAGGAGCAGTGGTTTAGATGAAAAATTGAGAAAATTGGAACTAAGACATTGAGGCTAGCACCAATTTGAAAGATAACTAGGAGCTAAAATTGATAGTAAATGGTAACCGATATGGGGTCCAATAAGGCTGTTGATACTTGGGCAACTCAATAGTATGAGATCATTTTCCCTTGTCTGAGTTCTGAACTGACTGAGAAATAAAATAAGAACCAACATTTGAAGAAACAAGATAGTACCTTTTTAAAAATTGCCTTTTTATTAAGGTAAAATTCACATAGCATAAAGTTTACCATTTTAAAGTGTACTATTCAGTGGTTTTTAATATATTCACAAGGTTGTGCAACCATTACCACTATCAGAACATTTTCATCACTCCAAAAAGAAACCTCTTAGCAGTTACTCCCCATCTGCCGTCTTTCCCTTCCCCCATCTCCTGGCAACAACCAGTCTGCTTTCCATCTCTATAGATTTTCCTCTTCTGGACATTTTGTATAAATGGAATCATACAATGTATGACTTTCTTTGTCTGACTTTTTCACTTAGTGTAAAGCTTTCAAGGTTCATCCATGTTTTATAGCACATAACAGTACTTCATTCCTTTTTATGGCTGAATAATACCAAATTGGATATTATATAGATATAACCACATTTTGTTTATCCATTCATCAGTTGAGGGACATTTGGATTATTTCCACTTTTGGCTATTATGAATAACACTGCTGTGAACTTTTGTGTGCAAGTTTTTGTAGGAACATACAAATTCTCTTGGAGGTGTATATACCTATAAGTCAAATTGCTGGGTTTTTTGGTAACTCTGTTTAACTTTTGAAGTAGTTGCCTTTGTGTTTGATAAAGCTGATATTGTAGAATGTGGCTTAGGTTTAAGAGCCAAATGAGTTGGCTGACTTCTCACAGCCCCTCATCCCCACTGCCAATGGGACAGTTCATCCTAGAAGATGTTTGGATTAACAGAGCAGACACACTCAGATCATTGCCTTATAGAATCCTGGATGGAGAAGGAAGAAAAAGAGACTGAATCCCTGGTGCTCAGTCTTTTGTTAAGTTAGCCTTACCCACTAACCAAATTAACTCTTTGGAGAGGAGTAGGCTAAGAGGCCAGGAGTGTTTAGAGAAGTCATTCTTCATAGAGACCAAGGGTTGGAAAGAAGTGTTCTGTTCTAACAAAAGGTAAGAGATAAGTTAGAAACCTGAAAGCCATTCTTAGATGAAAAGGCTGTACTATTTTATCAAGATAGGATATATGTTAAGGAAAGATGATGAAGTCAGTTTTAGACATGGCAGATTTGGGATTTCTAGAAGGAATGTTTGTTTGGAGATCAGGTGATTGGTTCCTGATAGAGATGAAGATTTGAGGTTCATCTGCTTACAGGCAATTAAAGGACCAGGTAAATCATCCATAAGACAAAACAGTAGAGAAAGATGGCTAGTGATCCTATGTTTGAGCTCTGTGGTTTTGAATATGCTAACTGATGTTTATGCTATATCTTGCTGTGGGTGGCTGATTTCCTGCTGGGTTTTGTGATTTTTAAAATTGTGAATTCATTTATTTTGGAAACTTACCTGTGGGAATTTTTCAAGATCTAGATCAAAGGTAAATTCCCCTGGAGAGAATTTGCATTTGCCTCTGTCAAGATTGGGTGGGGGACACTAGCATCCTAGGGTTGGTTACTCTAAAAAAAATTCTAGACTTTTAAAATCATAATCTAGGGGAGGGTCAGCTTGTGGTTGTGAAATGTCAGGGGAGACACTGCTGTCATATCCCTCCATCTCCTCACCAGCACTAAGTGCCCAGGTTAAAAAGCAGTTTTCCTGGCAGTTCTCTTGGTTAAGACCTGAACTTTGCCTCTTGTATCTTGGGTCCCAAGAGATCTTAGAATTACAAGCTAAATTCAAAGGATTTGGCAAAATGCCCTGAAAATGAAGGAAAGCTGATTTTAGTTTCGCATACCTCTCTAGTTTCCCTCTTTCACTTAGTTTTTGGTCTCTGATCATACCTGATTTTCTGTCAAGTTTTTTTATTTATTTATAAAGATTTTAAAACATTTTACTCAGCATTTTAGTTATTTTCAGTGGGTACAGTGATCAAGCCATCCATCCTGTTATTCTGGCAGAAATAGTATCTATCTCTTTTTTCAGTGTATGTAGGGACAGTTAGATGCAGGGACTTTAGTCAGCCTCTAAATCAAAGGTTACAAATTTGAAGCAAAATCCATTGTTTTGTTTAGCTCACATAGTATTTAGAAAATAAAAAGAGATTTCAAATAAGATTTTGGATTTTTTGTTTCTCTTGAAAAAGTGGAAGTTCTTAAAATACTGGGCCTACAATACTCCTGCCTAGCAACAGTTAGCTAGAACTGGGAATAACCCTGATCCCTTTAGGCTAAACATGCTTTCTTTAGTTGCTCACAGTTTCCACCACTTGTGCAATGTATGCATATGTATACTCTTATACCTATTTTAACTTATTTATTTTACCTCTAGGCATTTGTGGATCATCCTTGTGCCTAATTAAAGTATTGGCACTCTCCCATGTGCCAGGTAGTAGTGCTAATTTATTTAATTCTAACAACAAACCTGCAGTTTATCTCTGCTGAATAAATAAAGTTATATAGGTGGTATTATTCCCAAGTTACAGATGAAGAAACTGAGGTTCAGTGAGGTCATATAAGTTCTTCACGGTCTCCATGGTGTCACAATTAGATTTGAATCTAAAACCTAGAATTTGAATTCAAAGCTCCTTCTGTTTCATTGCTACTCTTAATTTTTTTTTTTAAGTTAAGAACTGTTTCTTTAGATGAAGTCTTATTGAAGTCCAGTATGTAAAACCAATAAAGGTAGCACTGCTTTGATTGAAGAGTAAATTGGTGGTGTGGGGGAGAATTATGTGGGAGTGGGAATCTGCATGCTCAGCTCTGTGGTAACTTATGAAGTTTCAGTTTCTTGGGATGGTATTATAGTGTACCTATTTCTCTTATGCTTTCTGGTATGTATCTGTCTTCCTCAGTCAGGGTAATCCCTCTTATCACTCAGTAGCATTTTTCATTCATGTGGGTTTGTGTTCTGAAATGGTGATTCTTTTAGCATTCTATTTCTGTTTTTAGAGTGTTTTAATTAGAACTGCAGTGGGATTTATAATTTAATTTACTTTGGAGCATCTGATAACTAACTCTTCTTTACTTTTCAGATTCTCTTTGTGGCCAGATGGGTTTGTATGGACAGGTTTGTCCATCTGTAACTTCATTAAGGTGAGTGCTCTGTTTTTTCTTTATTGGAACATGTAACATTTTAAAAGTTAGGCTGGCCATGTCATTTTACAGTGAATTTCAAAGTGAGGTTCAGAATAAAATATTGTAGCTTGTTTTGGCAAGTAGTACAGTTTGGTGGAGTGGAGTGTTATTTTTGCTTACTGAGATTTTTGTGGTAATGGGATCCAAAGATCTACTCTTAATCTGCATTTAGTGAACTAAGTGAATATAGTGAGATGATAATTTGTACATGAAAAAACATGATGTAAACTTCTTTTTTTTAAAAAAACTAATCTGCTTTTTTGTTTTAATTGGAAAATAGTAAATTTTGATTGCCTTTGTAGCAGATTATTGAATAAGACTAAAGATACCAATTTTAGTTTTTTCTAAAGGATGGTATAAACATAATATCTAGATTACTCTCATTTACAATAGATAAAATGAGTGAAATATAAAAAGTAGGAACTGAATTATGTACAGTTAAGTCAGTTGGTTTCAGATTTTTAAAGTCACCAAATCTTTTTTACAAATCAAATCTTACATGAAGTCAAATAAATGAAACAGATAAGTGTGGGACTTTGTCCTTGCTCAGGCTTCTACCCTCAACACTGGCCCCTGAGGGATTATTGTTAATTGAAATCTTTCATATTAGGATATGTTGATGGCAGGACCTCCTAGTTACATGTGGAGTTATAGTAAACTGTATCATTTATTCATTCAGCATATTGAGCACCTAAACTGTTGTCAGATGCTATTCTAAATGCTAGGGCTATAGCACTGAACGTAAAACAGGTAAAAATCCTATAATCATGGAGTTTGCATTCTGGTGGAGGGACAATAAACAAGATAAGTAGAAATATTTGTTAGATAGTGACAGTGATAAGGGCTAAGGAAAAAATAGAGAAGGGGAATAGGAAATACAGAGGTATGTGTTACTTTAGACAGGCTAGGCAGGTAAAGCTTCACTGAAAAGATGACATTTAAATGAAGTCCTGAAGGAGTGATAAAATGAGCTATATATTGGGTATGTGGAAGTTGAGCATTCTAGGCAGAGGGAATACAGGAAGTGCTAAGGCAGAAGGCTGCCTTGTACTTTAGAGGAACAAGGAGGTCACTGTGGCTAGAGCAGTTTAAATGATGAAGAGAGTCATAATTGCCCAGCTTTGGAGGGCAGAAGGAGGGAGGAGGGTACAGAATTGCTAGAGCCATGAATGTGAAGTCAAGGAATCCTTAGGCTTGAGAGAAATTCTGGTTGTCTGGAATGCCACAAACGAACAATGAAGTTACCTTTTTAGTTTTTATGTACTTGAATTCTCACAGGTCAAGGCTTGGCTAATCCTCTTCCTCAGTAGAAAAGCTTTGCTCTCTGCCATCATGGCATTTCTTTCCATGAGAACGCATCATCTTATAATGGCAGTAGATGGAGAGATTGCTTTTCTACTTTGCTAGAGTCTCTCCCTACCCCCAAACAAGGGGGATACCTGTATAGGTCTGAAAAGAACTTTTTTTTTTTTTTGAAAGACAGTCATTATTTCTTTTATCTCCAAACTTGCTCTGGAACGAATTTGACTTAATAGTGATTTCTGGTTAATATGATGGGAGGAGTCATTTTATCCTTTTTTGAGTATTTAAAACTTTGTGTGTGGTCACATCAGGATATTTTGCAGACTTTGATCTTTCTACTGATTATACTTAAAGGTATTTTAGTTGTGGAATATGCTGAAGCAATCATATATTAAGGTAATTGAAATTTTAAATCCCTTTATTTGAATATTTATGTTTAGGTTAATCCTGTATATGACATTGGGTTAGTAATAATATATGCCTAACTCCTTTGCTTGATAAAATTATAGAACTGATGATGAAAGAGAAGAGGTACCGTACCATGAATTATTTTATAATTTACTCACTGTGTTACAATTCTCTGTGCACAGTATTCTAGAATCAGAATTTATTGTGGATATAGCTACAAATCTAGCATTTAAGTCATAAACTAAGAAGCCCTATGGCATCTGAGTCATGATATTTATGCCTCTATAAACAAAGGACACCTTATATATGTCTTTTATTTGTGTAATAATCTCTGTGGCCCATCTCTGAAGCAGAGAATTCCTATTCTCAGTTGTATTGTATGTGTAGAAGATCATAGTCTGTCATTGATTTTTCTAAGCGGAAGCCAGTATTGATTTGAGACAAGGCAGGCAAGAAAAGAATGACTTTTTGGGGAGAGGGAGTGAGAGTAAAACTGGATTACTTAAAACCATAGTAAAGATTAGTTTACTTCCCCATAGGGTTTTCCCTAAACCAGAAATGGCCCCCTCCCATCTGTGCTACCCAAATATGAATAGAGCCAGAACTCTTAAAGTAACTTAAATCCACTGACAAACACTGCTTGTTTGTCCTACCTCTCTTGTATATGCTGCCTTGTATATACTTGTATATACCATCTGTATATCTAGAAAGTGGCTAGCTTCAAGACAGGAACCATATGAGTTGGTGGAGAAGAACTGGACATATGGATGGGAAAGAGAAAATAGGTAAGCAGGTGGGAGTTTGTAGGCACAGTTATGAGTGGGAGTAGACAATCTACGTGTAAGTAAAGGTAGGGAGTAGGGTTGAAAGTATGTGAAGTATTTAAAATTTGTTGGGTAGGAGAGGGCAGTTAGTAAATGGATTAAAACTGCCCCCCCCCAATTCCCTTAAATATTTAGGGCAAACAAGTTAAGTATTGTTTTCTGTGGATGATATTGGGTCCTTGTTTAATCTGAATGTGTTAGGATTGTTTTTAAAATTATACCTACCACATTTTTATGATTAAGTAATATATGTTTATTGCAGAAAATTTGGAAAGACAGAGCTAGCCTTTGTTATAACTTCATATCACATACTGTAATAGCAATAGATTATATGTGAATTAGAAAAAGGACATTTTCCTTAAAAGAATGGTTGCAAAAGATTTTGTAGTGATAGCTAAGTATACTCTTTAATTTTAACCAAACTGCTTTTACTGACAGTTTGTTCTTTACTTGCTAGGATAGGTAGAATTGCATTTTAACAAAAGTTACTATAACAACATCGTAATCTATATAATGACATCGTTTTCTTTTATCAGTCAGGGTTCTTTCAGGAGAAATCATACCAGTTATTTGAGCAGATTTAGTACTTTAGTAGAGAGAATTGTTAACTAGATGTAAAGTTAACTAGGTAACAGAAAGGATAAAAATAAAACTTTAAGGTGTCATGATGGTAGATACAACAGGAATCAACTACCACCCATAGGGCTCAAGGACCAAAGGGAACAAGGGAAAAACTTAGAAACTTAAGAGGAGCAGCCCTATTTATGAAACTTAGACCTCTGAGGAGAAGCTGCTGCATGGCTGGTGTCTGAGCTTGGAAGAGGGTTCAACCTATGAGGTTGGAACCCAGGAGGGGTTACTGGTTGGTGCTAGTATCTCTGAATGGGGTATGATGAAGCTGGTTCTGCAAGTGTTGGAAACACTGGAATCACTTGCTGCTATGGGAAGGACTTGCTACTGTAGGGATGAAGAAGCTCTTCCTGGGGACATGCTGGTAGAAGGCCAAAGAATAGATAGGAAGATACTGGTGTTGTTTTCTTCTTCAGCCTTGCACTCAGTCCATCTTTAGTGCCCCCTCTTGTCAGAGCTTTATAGGAAGCCAGCTGGCAAAGCAGGAATGTGGTTTTGCAGAGTCCTAGCTCCAGCATCGTAATGCAGAATAGGTGTGGGAATGCTGTAGTTTGGAGCTGAGGGGCAATAATTTAATAACGGACACACTTGTTCCAGCAGACTGCTGAGAAATATAGTATATAAAAATATGTTTTCTAAGATCTGTTTTGCAGCTAGTGTTTATGTGATTTTAGTAGAGTACCTGCATATTGCTTAAAAAAAAAAACCCAGTAAGTTTTGTAAAAAATGTGAAATTATATTAAAAATGTATATTAAGAGTCACAAGTATTCTTTGCAATCCGAATCTAATGCATTCATATCCTGAGTTTAGATAGTGAGAGTCTGGATAGTGAGGGATACCAGGCCATCCACATCTGTTCAATTCTTGAGTTTTGGATAGCGAGAGTAAGAGCTGAAATAGTGATAGCTACAGTTTCTGTCAAACAATAGAATCTTAAAAATTTAGCAGAATCTGTTTGACTCCTGAGTTTGTATAAAATGGATTTGAATCCTGAGGTGTACCTGTATTTTATTTCCAAGTACAGTTTCAGTAAGAGCAAAAGCTTACTGAAAAAGCAAAAGCTTTCCTTGAGTATATGCTTTATGTAGACAAGTATATATATATCATGACATATATATATCATGACATACTTCTTTTACATATTGTAGCAATAGCCTTTTTGTAATTTGGTTTGGTGGAAGCAAAATAAAGTTGGTATTTCTTTGGGCTTGTTCAAATGGGACCTTTTCTGCATTTCTAAATTACCTGACATTTATTAAAGGACTGATTTTAGGATTCACATATGTATATAGCCTGGGACGCTGGGTTACAGTAGCACTTGAAGCAGTTTCTGGTGACAATACCACTTTCTACCTGAGATTGCTTCCTGTGACCTCTGATCTTTATCAAAATTTATCCCATTTTCTCACTTGTTTTCCTTTTTGTTATGCTTCTTCTTTAAAGATGCCTTTTATTATTGATCTAATCTGTGTTTAGGATATGCTAGGGAACACATAGGGATATTTTAGTGCCAGAGAAACTCATGTGTTAGTGCCCCAGAGGAATTTCCTGTCCATCTGTTTCCCCTTTTCCCTTCTCTTGATATTGATGACCCTGTTGTTTAGAACTACCAGAAGAGGGTAGATTTATTTTAAGCCTTCTTGTTGACTTGTTTCTAGTAGCAGGCCTGGTATTGATAAGGCAGCTCTCTTAGATAGTCTTAAAATCAGGTAAATGCAGGTTCAGATCTCCGTTTGCCACATACTAGCCATGTATTCTTGGGCAAGTTTGCTTTAATAGTCTTGTTAATGCTTAACTTCTCTGTTTTGTTAGGGTTCGTGGGATTAAATATATACATGATGTATCTGGCACATTTTCTCCTCTTTTCCATTTTCTAATAGTATAAAGCAAAGGGATTTATCATTTTTAGAATAAAAGAGGGAATGGGACAAATTTGTATCCTTTGCTGTCAGTTCAAGAACATGGGGTAGAAGAGGATTTCTTTTTCTCCTTTCTATTTCCTCTTTGGCCTAAATTTTTAGATTTTATAGTATCTACCAATAGTGTTCAGGTTTGCAACTGGCCTTCAGGCTAAGGATGTTGCTGACATATTTAATGTTATACATTTATTATATTTATAATTAACATAGTTAAATTGTTATGCTTTTAGGTTTGCCCCACACAATGGCAGAAATGGCTTTTGCATTATTATGTCATATTTATCATTATTATAATTTTTATTGAACTTTTGTAGAATTAGTAAAATCTTTATTAATTTACTTGTTTAGAAATGGCATGTTCTAATTATGAGTTATAAGAAAAACCTTAATTTGACCATTACAAAAATGTTTTTAAAAAATGTATTTTGAACTGTCTGATATGGTAGCTAGTAGCCTCATGTGGCTATTTAAATTTAATCAAAATAGGTAAAATTAATTCAGTTCATTAGTCTCAGTGGTCACATTTTAAGTGCTCCCTAGCCACACATGGCTAGTGGCTGTCATATTGGACAGCACACAAACATTTCTGTTGTTGGAGAAAGTTCTGTTGGACAGCAAGGGTCCTAGATCATCCTAAATATAATTTAACTTTTGATATAAGAACCTCCATTTCCAAACATCAGGTTTTGAGGAGTACCATTGACTATTTTTTGACTTAAGGACATATGATAAAAGTTACTTTGGTGATGGCATACTGACTAGACTAGGCATTATTTAAGCACTTTAACTGTATTAAGTTCCCCCGGCAACTCTTTTACGTCAGTACCAGTATTATCCTCATTTTACAAATGAGGAAACTGAGGAAGCTGAGGTAAAGTCAAGTAACTCAGGGACATGCAGCTAATTAGGGATAGAGTTGAGATTTATATATAGGCACTGCTCCAGTGCTGATGATTAACCATTAAACTGTACTGCCTCTTGGCTATCAGTATTTATTGTAATTTGAGGCTTTTCTTCAGTGAAGGCTGCCAAACAAATATTCCATTTAATTGAAGTGCTATTAAAAAATAAGCACAAAAGGGAAATATCAATCCAAGAGACTGTGGAAAAAAAGTAAGAGAAAACCAGTGATTTAATTTTGAAATACTAAAATTGAAAAAAATTTAAAAATCTTGTCTAAAACTGAAAAAAAATCTTGTTACAAAAGGCAGTTTTTTTTTTTTTACATGAAGGTAGAGAAATTTGAGTTGTTAGGAATTCATACATGTGGGAAAAACCATATCACAGGTAATTGGGAATAAAAAACATCACTGAATATACTGGTGAGGTAAAAGAGGAGTTATATATAAAACCTGTGCCTACTGACAGTGCACACAGTATAAAATAATAGCACTGAAATAAGAAGAAATTA
>CM052444.1:80398473-80432772 GCA_028533085.1 Varecia variegata
AAAAAAAAAAAAAAAAAAAGAAGAAATTATATGATTTGATTCAGTAAGCTTATCTTAGTCAAGCTTTGCTTGGTTGTAAGCAAAGGAAACTAGCGCTGGATATTTCACACAAAAAAGAAAAGGAATTTACTGTATTTGGAGAACACTGGGGTATTTTACAGAACCCAAGGATAGCTGAGTCTCTTTGAGGAAATGGAACCAGGAACTGATGAAAAGCTGTTAGAAACCTAGGCAGTGTTCTCTTTTCTGTTGCTTTTCTCTGAATCTGATTCATTTCTACAGACAGCTTTCTTTGCCTTTCTCTTTTTTTTATATCGCGAGTTTATGGCTTCTTCATTTGGGACACCAGACCAGATGGTTTCAGTCCTAATTCTAGATTCCTGGGGAAGAAAATTTAGATGAACAACTTGGGTCAGATATGAACCCTTGTTCAAATCCTTTAATTTGTTGTATTACTGGTACAGACAAGGTATTAGTACAACTTTGAGGGTCCTGGGGATGGAGGCAACTCTGAGAAAGGGAATTGTTGTGAGCTAGGCAAAACACTACAGACAGTATCTGATACAAAGCAGCATGTGTCCAGTATTGGGTGAGAAGAGTTAGGATTTTAAGAAAGGATATTTTAAGATTCAGACCCTTTCCTTATAGTCATGTGGCTAGTGAATGGGAGACTTGATTCCCACCTTCCTATCAGAACATCCAGAGTATCCTTAGAATTATGGGCTTGAAATTGGACTCCAGCTTCTATTCTATTCAAGCTGACAAATATATATTCAATATTTATTATTTGCTTACTAGCATTCAAGAGTCTCATAAGCAAAAAATAAAAGGAAAACAAAAGGATTATTGTGTCCCATACTAGTGCTTACTTGAGAACCTGAGGGATAGGTGCTTTGTGTGGGTCTCTGTTTAAAGGTTAAGGATCTGAATGTGGATTTTAAGTACAGGAATCCATTTCTTCACAATTATATTAACACCCTCCCCATCCCTCACATATATTTTGAGTTTGCAGGATATATCTGCTGTGTTAAAAAGTACAGAGTGAGAGGTATGGGAAGATGAGACTATTTGAGCAAATAGAACCTGAGGAAAAAAATAGTGTTTCTTACTATACTAGGTTATTAAGTATGAAATGTCTGATTTCCTTAAGTACAAAGTTTGACAGTTGATATCTCTTGACATTTCACTGTGACACTTCTTGTTTTATGTTTATTGTGAAGGTATATCCTCATTCTTTCAAACGCACAGTTTGACTTGTGATTATCTTTCAAATTTTTTTTTTAGAGAAATTTTTGTGAAACCATGGATAAATCAAAAATTCATATTATTTTCAAGTATGAGTTCTGTTACAGAACCAATGTAGTGCAGACAGCTTGAAAATCAGCGAAGTGTTTGGGAAGGATGTGGCTAATGAACACACAGTATGTTGATGGTTTGAGAAGCTCTGTTCTGGTGATTTTAATCTTGAAAAGGAGCTACGTGGGTGACCTGAGACCAAGGTGGATAATGTAGTGGAAGCGAATCCTTCTCAACCTATGCACAAATTAGCAAGATTTGACGTTACTATTCCAACAATATTGGACCATTTGAAACAAATGGGCAAGGTAAAAAAGCTGGATAGATGGGTACCACATGAATTAAACGAGTGTCAGAAGAGAAATCAGAGTGTCAGAAGAGAAATCAGAGTGTCAGAAGAGAAATTGTCTGGAAGCTTGCCTTTCTTTGCTGTCACAACATAAAAGTGAACGATTTCTACAACGTATTGTTACATGTGATGAAAAATGGATTCTTTTTGGCAATCCCAAGTGTTTGGCACAATGTTGGGCAAAGATGAAGTACTGAAACACAGTCCAAAACCAAATATTCATCAGAAAAAGCTAAGGGTGTCTGTTTATTGGTCCAGTGCTGGTATTATCCACTACAGCTTCATGACACCTAGTCAGTCAATTACAGCAGATGTCTGCTGCAACCAGTTGCACAAAATGATGAGGATGCTTGTGATTAAGCACCTGAGATTGGTCGATAGAGATAGGCCAATCCTCTTGGAAGACAGTGCTTGACCACATATTGCACAAACAACGCTGCTCAAACTACAGCAGCTGGACTTGGAAACTCTCTGTCATCACTGTATTCACCAGGCCTTGCACCAGCTGACTACCACTTCTTCCAGGCTTTGGACGACTTCTTGGCAAGGAAAAATACTTCATTCTTAACAAGCTGTGGAAAATGCCTTTTGTGATTTCATTGCCACTTACTCTCCAGGCTTCTTCGCTGCTGGCATAAACAAGCTACTGTTAAGGTGGCAAAACTGTGTGAATAGTTTAGGCACATACTTTGGCTAATTGTACTGTGTCTTGTTTGAAATATAATAAACTAAACTTTTGATTTCAATCAGACATTTCATATTTAATGACCTAATAGTACGGATAGGTCTATAGATGATTCAAGAAATAGAAAACCAAAAGGGGAAGCCCATTTAGTATAATGAGAGGAGACTGGATTGGAAGCCATATTAAATGGAAATAATCATTCATGCTTTACCTTACAGCACAGATGTCATTATTTTTGTTATTGGTAACAAGAAGAAAGCCACAGGGCTTAAAATAAATTCATGAAGGAGAATTATTACTGCTTTTCAAGTTGATTTTTAGACATTTTAGTAGGTGTACAGTAGTATTGATTGTGGTATTAATTTGCATTTACTGGGTGACTAATGATGTTGAGCACCTTTCATGCGCTTATTGGTATTTGCATGTCTTTGTCTAAATCTATTGTGTGTTCTAAAACTGGGTGTTTTGTCATCTAATGATTTAGTCGTGTGAGTTCCCTAAATATCCTGGATACAAGTTTTTTGTTAGAGCAAAAATGTTTTAAATTTTGTTAACATCCAACTTACCAATTTTTTCTTTAATGGTTTTCTCTGTGTCCTAAGAAATCCTAACCTACTTCAAGTTCCAAATATTTTTTGTTTTTTTATATAGCTTTACTGAGTTATAATCGACACAGTACAATTTGATAAGTCTGACAAATATATACACACATAAATCATTACTACATCAATACAGTGAGCACATCATTCCCAAAAGTTACCTAGTGTGCCTATGTAATTCTTTCCTCCTGTCCCTCTTTTTGCAAGGTATCTACTGATCTGCTTTTCTGTCCTTTATATATTTGTTTGCATTTTGTAGAGTTTTATATAAATGAAATCATACAGTATGTATTCTTTTTTTGGTCTGGCTTCTTTTGCTCAGCATAATTATTTTGAGATTCATTGGTGTTGCTACATGCACCAGTAGTTCATTTTTATTCTGTTGGATATATATACAACAATTTGTTTATCCATTCACCTGTTGATGAGTATTTGGATTGTTTCCAGTTTTGGCTATTACAATAAAAATGCTGTGAACATTTGTGTATATATCTTTGCATAGATACATGGTTTATTTTGAGTAAATACCTAGGAGTGAAATGACTGGATCATAAGGTAGGTGTAAGTTTAAAGAAACTGCCAAACTTTTCTAAAGCAGTTGTACCATTTTACATTCCCACCAGCAGTGTATGAAAGTTCCAGTTGCTCTATATTCTCATTAACACTTGGTAAAGTCATTCGCTTAGGTTTAGCCATTCCAGTAGGTGTGTAGTGATATTTTGGAGTAGTTTTAATTTGCATTTCCCTAATGACTAATGATGTTAAGCATCTTTTCTTGTGATTCTTTTTTTAATAACTTTTTTTTTTTTTTTTTTTTTGGAGACAGAGTCTCACTCTTTTGCCCTGGCTAGAGTGCCGTGGCGTCAGCCTAGCTCACAGCAACCTCAAACTCCTGGGCTTAAGCAATCCTTCTGCCTCGGCCTCCCGAGTAGCTGGGGCTACAGGCATGCGCCACCATGCCTGGCTTATTTTTTCTATATATTTTTAGTTGTCCAACTAATTTCTTTCTATTTTTAGTAGAGATGGGGTCTGACTCCTACTCAGGCTGGTCTCAAGCTCCTGAGCTCAAACAATCCTCCTGCCTCGGCCTCCCGGAGTGCTAGGATTACAGGCGTGAGCCACTGCACCCGGCCTTCTCATTGAGTTTTGAGAGTTCTTTGTATTTTCTTGGTATAAGTCCTTTTTAAGCAACTTCTCCCTTAAAACATCACAATCTTTTCTTGGTGGAATTATTCATCTCCTGCCATGTGCTCAAGGAAGCTGTAGTTATTTACCATCTTCTAAAATTCTAGTTCTCATTGAGTGTGTCTTCTTTACTCAAATCTCTCCCTCTTTACCTATCCCTTTTAATTTTGGTGCATTTCTTATAAAAATTAAAGTGGTTTTATGTAATAGACTCAGTCTAATTTTTTTTAAGCTAGGTATACTTGGAAAACGTAATGTGTAATCTAAAAGTAGATATTAGAATGTATTTATGATCCTCTGAAAATAATTCCAACTCAGTCACACAGGTGTATCAAGGTCTATAATATTTATTTATATTTTTATTATATTAATATATTAATAATTATTAATATATTAAATAATTATTAATATATTATTACAGACATTTCATATTGTTAAACAGCCTGTGTCAGATTGCATATCTAAGAAGACTTACAGGTAATTTAGAGGTTATTTTTTTGGCCTCTTCAGGCTCTGTGCATCTCATGAAAAGCCTGACATTATCTACTTCTTGTCACCAGGGAAACTTACATGATGGCAAAGGATTTTTAAATCCACAGTGTAGAACTGAATTAATTTATAGTTGATATATGCTATATACTAAGGAGACTGTGTTGATAAAGGAGAAAACAAGCTTGTCTTTTTTAAGGGTTTCTAACAATATTGATTATAATAATACTTGTCATTTATGGAGTGCCTACTATGTGCCCAGCGCTCACTGTGTACTAGATGTTCCACGTATATTTTGACACTTACTCCTCAAAGCAGTTCTGTGAGACTTAGAGGTTTTTGTGACTTGTTCAAGGCTGCACAGTTAATAAGTGGAAGAGTAAGAACTCAGGCCTAGGTATCTGAGTGACTTCAAAGCCCTTACTGTTTCCATTACATTATATATAAGAAATATGCATATATAAATGTTACAGAAACATTTATGTTCATGTATATAAATATTGTACACAGTATATTATGGCACATGTTTCAATATGGGACCAAAAGACTGAAGATCACTATTTCTTACATATGTTTATAAACCTATATCTAACATAAATAATTGCATATTTATATATGTTTATAAATACATACAACATATATAAGTAAGCAACATTGATCTTTAGTCTTTGAGATGACAACTTACCAAAACATGGTTCTGAAACTTTTTGTCTCTTAAAAATTATTTAGTACCTAAAGAGCTTTTGTGTTTATATGGGTTATATCTATCAATATTTATTATATTAGAAATTAAAACTAAGAAAAATATTAATATTAATTCACATACAAATAACAGTAAATCCATTATATGTTAATATAGATAATATGTTATGAAAAGTAACTGTATTTTCTAAAACAAAAAGTTAGAAATTGGCATTGCTTTACATTTTTGCAAATCTTTTTGATATCTGACATAATAGAAGACAGTTGGATTTTCATCTTTGCCTCTGCATTAAATCCGTCGTGATAACACATACACACAGCATCTGAAAAGCTCCACTGTACATTTATGTGAGAATCAGAGTGAAAGACAACAATATCTTACTATGAAAACAGTTTTGACCCTTCAGGCTGCCTGAAAGGGTCTCTGGACCACACTTTGAGAACTGCATCACATTTAACAGCTTAAGTTTCTTTATCACTTTTTTTTTTTTTTTTGAGACAGAGTCTCACTCTGTTGCCTGGGCTAGAGTGCCGTGGCGTTAGCCTAGCTCACAGCAACCTCAAACTCCTGGGCTCCAGCAATCCTGCCTCAGCCTCCCGAGTTGCTGGGACTACAGGTATGAGCCACCATGCCCAGCTAATTTTTTCTATATAGTTTTAGTTGTCTAGGTAATTTCTTTCTATTTTTTTTTTTTTTTTTAGTAGAGACGGGGTCTCGCTCTTGCTCAGGCTGGTCTCGAACTCCTGAGCTCAAACGATCCACCTACCTCAGCCTTTCAGAGTGCTAGGATTACAGGCGTGAGCCACTGCGCCCGGCCTCTTTATCACTTTTTGTACATCATACTTAACACTAAAAGATAAGGCAAGATCACTTTCCACTGTTAGCCCTCTGCCAGCATTGATGCCATACTTACAGTAACATGCAGACAGAAAGTATGGAGATAAAACTGATGGTAGAATATCTAGTAAATGTTGAATGGTGAGCTGAACAGTATTGTTGCAAACAGGTCAGGATAAACACTGTGATGAAACAAAATGAACGAATGGACACATGTTTCTTGGAGCACTTTTTTTTTTTAAACTAAGTGTAAGAAGTATTAATAGCATATTCTGTCTGAGTTTTTAAGTAACAGCTGCAAAGATGATTTTGAGTGTTCTTATATGAAAGGGACTGGTGTTGGTTATCAGTCTTTCCAACTACTCAGAGACATAGACATTTTAGCAGGTAGGGTGAAATTTAAATTCAAAGTATAGGATTTACTCAATGACAAAGTGATTAGTGTCCAAAAATGTTTATTTTTCTTCCCTAAATTGTAAAGTAAAATACTTTTTTTTTTTTTTTTTGGAGACAGAGTCTCACTGTGTTGCCTGGGCTAGAGTGCCGTGGCGTCAGCCTAGCTCACAGCAACCTCAAACTCTTGGGCTTAAGCAATCCTTCTGCCTCAGCCTCCCGAGTAGCTGGGACTACAGGCATGCGCCACCATGCCCAGCTAATTTTTTCTATATATTTTTTTAGTTGTCCAGTTAATTTCTTCTATTTTTAGTAGAGATGGGATCTCTCTCTTGCTCAGGCCGGTCTCGAACTCCTGACCTCGAGGGATCCTCCCACCTTGGCCTCCCAGAGTGCTAGGATTACAGGCGTGAGCCACCGTGCCCGGCCTAAAGTAAAATATTTTTAAGGTAGGAATTATACATATAGCATAAAAATAACTTTTGACCATCTTTATGATCCCTAAGTTTGTGTTCTGTTAATAAATGGAGTTCTGACTAAGACTGTGGATTCTATGAATTCAGAACACAGTTTTATGAATCTAAGATTGAATATTTGTGGAGTGATTTTTAGAAAATCTAGAGAAGAGCAATAAATGCATTGTGGTTCTTAAAACAGATCCTGTGAGAATTGTTGGAGGAGTTCTGGACTTTCAACTTAGAGAAGAAGGGACCCAAATGGTGTTACTGTTGTAAAATATGTAAAGAGTCATTATGAAGAGAACCCTTGTCTCATTTTCCAAGATAGAATTTAAGGAAATTTTCTTCTTTATAGCAAGGGAGCTTTAGATTAGCCTGTTAAAACTTTTTTTTTTTTTTAACCGCAATGAATTGTATGCCCTAGAACAGATTGAATATGTTGTGAACTTTTCTTCCCTTGAAGATTTTAAAGAATACAAAATAATTAATAGCAGGACTTTACAAAATGACCTCATGAGGTTCTTTTTTCATCTTTCCTTTTATGATAGGTAGCTCTGAAATCACAGTTGTCTTTACCAGTGGCAACTTTCTCACTAAATCCCCAGAGTTTTAAGATAAGCCGTATTGTGAAAATTCTTAGAATTTTAGTGGTGAAAGAAAAGTGAAAGTTAAGAGTTTTCAAGAGGGACCTTCTGCTATTTGTGTGTTGAATTTTCTGTCCTAAACTATGATTCTTCCATCCCATATTTTTACTTCAAACCAATGAGGATTTATTTGGTTTATCTTTTAAAAAGGTCAGTGCTCATAAAAAAGTTTAAAGGCTCAGCTCTTCATACCTTGTTGGAAAGTAGTTTAATGCTGTCTATTTTTTTCCTAAATGGAGCAGAGATCAACTATTTGAAAAGGTGGGAGTTTTTATTGGAAGGAGAGAGCAAGTAATTAATTTTGGAGTTTAAAATAGCAACGTTGGGGGCCAGTTTTGGAGGTTTAGGGTTGTGCAAGAGGGGAGGAGAAAGGTACAGAAGGTAATTAGAAGTATGCAAGATACAAACTATAGAGACATTTTGTTAGGAGCAAGCAGGTCCTGCACAAGGCAGTTGGAAACACTTATTTCTTTCTTTTCCTTGTAATATCCATTGTCTCTCTGCTATAAGATACACAGCTGGGACTTTATACTCTTAGAACTATGGACTTAGAACTCCTTTGTAGAGTACATAGGATTTTGTGGGCTGCTTCAGGACTCATCATTGTAAGATCATCTTTCTGTGGGAAAAGTGTGTTCTCAATTTTCATATGCCATCTATAAACAAAATTTTAAAATGATGCTTTTTGGATAACTTCTTTAGAGTAAATAATTAAATGAGGGGCTCATTTCCATTGAACTTGCCAAATGATGATTCTGTGATTTAGGGTATGTATGCCTAAAACCACTGAGTAGGAGTGGCAGTCATTTAAAATTTAAAAAACCCTGAAGAGTATGAATTTGATAATGATATTGTTACTAGCTAATACTTAATTGAGTGCTTACTGTGTACTAGAAACTATTAGTACTTTTTATGTATTAAGTCATTTAATCCTTACAACAGCCGTTTGGGTTGTGTGCCATTTTATCCTCATTTTACAGATGAGGAAACTGAGTCGTAAAGAGGTTAATTTACTTGTTTAAGGTCACAAAGCTAAAGTGGGAAGAGCTTAGATTCCAATCCAGGCAGTCTTGCTCCAGAGCCTCTGTTCTTAATCATAAAAACAAATCATTTCTTATATAGGACATTGTTATTTTGTAGAAGTTGAGCTAAGAATAGAAACTTGGATTTTGGTGGTATATGATAACTAATTTAGAAAAAGGATAATGTCAACTATTTTTGTTTAGAAATAGCCTAAATCATTACTTCCTTTACAAAGCTAAAAAAAAAATTTCTTTTTTTTTTTTTTTTTGCATTACATGGTAGTGTAAAGTCAGTCTGTAATAGATTATTTTATTTCTTTTTAGGTTTCTGCTGTAATCTGCTCCTTTGGCTACCCAGATATCCACACGTACCCTTCATCTTATATATAGTACTCTCTTGCCCCTTTCCCAAGGGAGAAGACCCAGAGATTCTTCCATTTATTATATCTAGCTGAAAATGCAAGATTTCTGGGTACAGTCCCTTTCATCAGATCCTAGGATGGCTTCTTGTGGTTTGAAAACCTGTAAACCAAAGATAAGTTATCTGCACTCTACATATCTAATATACAGTGGTAAAGGAATAGGATAACGACAATAAAAGCTGTTATTCACAAAAGGGAATAATGGGAAACTCCCAATAGTCACTAGTCCATATAGGTTATAAAATCCTGCTGGGTAGGAGTGCTAGAGACTCCCTGACATTGTAGTAAGTTTTTTGATTCTGCTCTTTCGGGGAGATTTCCATTGTCCTCTGTGGCCCTCCAGGGAATCTTACCTTGTCCAGTATCTTCCGTGGCCATATCTTAGATGACTTTTGATGAAGAGACTCTTTCTGGGAAATGCACAGCTTTTACAGCTTACTTCTTGTTTATAAGCCTTGGGATTATTTTAGAAACTTGAGGGTTTTTTAGTCTAGACTCTTTCTCCTCCTCACCCTCCTATACAGTTATCTTAAAAAATTTACTTTCTAGACTTTTTGCTCCTTTAAGTAATTAGAGCCAAAGGACTTGCCCAGGCAGAATTTTTTTAGTGTGAAGACTGCCCTTTGAGCTCTGCTTACCTCAGGGATTTCTTGTTTTGGTGCCATGAAATGTCTTAAACAGTCTGGTGAAGCCTATGGACATCAGAGTAATGTTCCAAAATTCATAAAATACTTAAGA
Source organism: Varecia variegata (assembly GCA_028533085.1). NCBI lineage: Eukaryota > Metazoa > Chordata > Mammalia > Primates > Lemuridae > Varecia > Varecia variegata. The sequence goes on from CM052444.1 coordinate 80,408,294, forward strand.
TTACAAAGTAAACCAGTTAATTATATTGAACTATAGTTATCAAAATATTAACTTTGTGACATAGTAATATATGTGCTTTTAAATTAACACAGTAAACAAAAGATCTAGTGGCAAGTCTGAAAACTACCATAATTTTGAAGTAATTAAATTTAACACATTAGCTGCTGTGTGAGTTGTATTTAACTCATGCTAATTTTGAGCCCAGGGCCTCCTGAAGCATGTGTAACTCATGGGTCTCTTCACCTCGGGAGCCTGAACTATTTTTCAAGTTGCATGTAACTCATGCACAAAAAACAATAAAAAATAAATTTTTCATTAAATTAGAAAGGGTCGTTTTGTTTTTTTGAAGTTTTTATTTTGTTTTTGTAATAAAACACCATGGCCCCAAGGAAAAAAATTTTTTTTCTAGTGTGGCAGTCAATGTGTTAAACAAAAATTTGAGATTTCTGCAACATTTGTCATTTGTTATAAACACATTTGTGAATTTTATTGGTGGCAAGGTCACAGGTACAGTTAATGATACCATGATTTGTTGTTCTCTTTCCCAGTTAAAGGAAATGCTGAATTTCAGTTACAAGTTAGTGGAAGGCACTTTTGTAGCTGCACTCAACTGTTTCAGTTTGGACTTCAGAAGTAGTTGGTGTTTTTTTCAGCCTTGCAAGACTTCAGATTATAGGACTCTTAGCTTAAATTGCAGGTCATAGGCAGGGAGTTACCTCCCTCAGCAAATCTGTATGTTGTCTATCTCTGCATGAAGCTCTAATGAGAATTTATTTCTCTTGAGGACTTTGCGTTAAGTGGCAAGAAAGAGCCAACACATGCCAACATTCTAAATTTTCCCTATATTTTTCTTTTTGCTCTAGCTGTAGTTGGCATATGGCTTGCTTTCCAAATTCCACAGATGACAGTTTGAGCAAATCCTTTGTCACTGGCTTTCCAACCTGCAGTATTAGAGTTCATTAACTCATTAACTCCTGTTTAAGAGAGTGTCTTTATTTTAGGTTCTGTTACTTATACCGCCCCACTGTCATATCCCAAATTTTGTATTAAATATTTTAGGAATTGCATTGACCTGCTGATAGAGACTCTTTTGTAGTAGTTAAACACATAAAAAGTCTGGAAGGTAGGTGTTAGGGTGGAAAGGCTAGTAGGTGCTCATGGTGCGAGTGAAGAAAGATTTGTCACACAGAAATTAAGATATATAAAAGTAAAAAAAAGTATTTTATCCTTTTAAAGGATGGAGAGAGAGAGAGAAGGGAAAGAGGAGGTGGGAAAGAGAACAGGGAGACTGCGTGGCATCCCCCCAAAAGAGAAGGGGGTGCCATCAGCGAGGCCAAGTGTCTTGCTGCTTTTATGGGGACAAAGAGAAAAAATAGTGATGGCTGTCAGTTGATAACAAAAGCGGCAGCAGATAGATAACAAAAACTGCAAGGATGTCAAAGTCCAAGAGTTGGTTTCATGCCTTTCCATGGAGAAGGGATTATCACAGATGTGAGAGATTTATGTCTCTTTTCCATTCATTCAGGTTTTTCAGGAGTTGTACAAAAACAGAACTCCTGCAGGGTGCCTGTTAGTTAGACAACACATAGGCTTGATCTTTAACTGTTTGTTACTGGGGAAATTGTACGTTTAGGTATTTTTCTCTTATTTTTGCAAGGCTGCCCCTTTCAGTAGGCAGTCCAGGGATGGAATGGTAGCTTCACAAACTATTTCACACACAAAAAATGAGGGACTCAGATGCCTTTTGTCTGCTCCCATCTCCTCCCTGTGTGGCTTCCATTCTCAAGATCACCTTATGATACAAGGTGACTGCTAGAGCAATAGCTATTGTTTCCACATTCCAGAGAGCAGAAGCACAAAAGCCACAATGCCATCCTAAATAAAATTGGGATTTATTCCTAAGGAAGAAGGTAATAATAGGTATTAGGTGGCAGTTAGTGGTCTCTGCCAGAGCCCCTGCTTCTGGTTTCTTTGCGTGCTGAGACACTGTAATAGAGATAGCACATATTGACCTCCAGGGATGCACGGGATCAAAAGTATCCAAGAATCACTGCTGTGGTAGTTACAAGAATTTCTTCTGAGTTCTCAGTTACTCAATTTTTCATGTGCTGCCAAGTCTTAAGATGAAATGCCAAGTACCAGAAATGGAGTGGGAAGATTCAGTAATACTTGGGTCACAACATTGTTACCCTTACTATGCTTAATCCTTTTGTTTTCTTCCATGTCTTCCTTTTACCTTCATTTAGGGAGCCAACAATATCTCTACCTATTTGCCCCTCTTTTTGGTACTGTTGCAACTTGAAACCTTTCTGAGTAAGCCTTTGCTACTCTTTGGGATTTAGGAAAGTTGCAGAGGGAGCCAAACAGTGTCCTAAAGTAGTTAAAAAGCATGCAAATGTTTTCTCGCTTTCTGCAGGTTGTCTGTTCACTCTGTTGATTATTTCTTTTGCTATGCAAAAACTTTATAATTTAATTGTACCATTTATTTGTTTTTGTTACCTGTGCTTTTGAGGTCTTAGTCATGAATTCTTTGCCTAGACCAATGTCCAGAAGAGGTTTCCCTAGGTTTTCTTCTATTATTTTTATAGTTTCCGGTCTTGTATTCAAGTCTTTAATCCATCTTGAGTTGATTTTTGTATATGATGAGAGATAGGAATCCAGTTTCGTTCTTCTGCGTATGGCAATCCAATCTTCACAGCACCATTCAAAGCCCTGACTGCACCACAATACTATATATCAGTGTAGTAAAATTGCACTTGTACCCCATGAATATGTACAAATAATAAATAGGAAAAAAAAGCATATATGAGATCATATTAGTGACAGTGTTTCATAAAGTGGGATTAGAACCTTCTTCCTTACCCCATGTCATGATTTAGTTTTGAATTGTTATGTGTTGATGCTCCTTACCCTTTAATTTTATACAGAAAAAATTCCTTATGGACTTGGATCCAGTGAGTACCTTTACCTTATGCTGTTGAGTCTTCTCTTTTTTCCCCTTCTTTTAGTTTTTTTTTTTTTTTTTTTTTCCTTTTCTGGGGATAGAGTTTCTCTTTGTTGCCCGAGCATGAGACAGTGATGGCATCATCGCTCACTGCAGCTTCAAACTTCTGGGCTCAAGCGATCCTTCTGCCTCAGCTTCCAGAACAGCTGGGACTACAGGCTTGCGCCACTACATCTGGATAATTATTCTATTTTTTTGTAGAGACGGGGTCTCGCTGTGTTGCTCAGGCTAGTTTTTTTTTTTTTTTGAGACAGAGTCTCGCTCTGTTGCCCTGGGCTAGAGTGCCGTGGTGTCAGCCTAGCTCACAGCAACCTCAAACTCCTGGGCTCAAACAATCCTATTGCCTCAGCCTCCCGAGTAGCTGGGACTTCAGGCATGTGCCACCATGCCTGGCTAATTTTTTCTATATATTTTTAGCTGTCTAGATCATTTCTTTCTATTTTTAGTAGAGTCGCGGTCTCGCTCTTGCTCAGGCTGGAATCGAACTCCTGACCTCGAGCGATCCTCCCGCCTTGGCCTCCCAGAGTGCTAGGATTACAAGCGTGAGCCACTGCGCCTGGCTGCTCAGGCTAGTCTTGAACCCCTGCCCTCAAGTTATCCTTCTGACTCGGCCTCTCTGAGTGCTAGGATTACATCCACCATGCCCGGCCCCTTTTAGCTTTTAAATGTGTTGTGGTCTTGCTTGTTTGGGGAGGAGTACACCCATACCTTCATTGGACAATCACTATTTCAGTCATGAAAGTTCCTTCTTTCAGGAGATCAAAGTCTTGTGGGAGAGAGATAGATAAAGATAATTATGGTTTTGTATAAATCCTATGATAGAGGTATTTATATTCTACTATAGGAGCAAGGTCATGTTCAGCTTAGGAGATGGAGGATGGAAAGAGGGGAGAAAGGACCAGGCTTTCTGTAGGAGGAAGTGTTTGGTCTGAGTCTTGAAGACAAAGTAGAAGCCAGCTAGGCAGAGTGAGAATGAGAAGTAAAGGACATTCTAGAAAAAAAAGCTCTTATTCCTTATCCAATTACTATGTTGTTTTTGAGATACTTATACCTGGCTTGGTATTATGTGGCATCAGAAGTACTAATGTATGGTCAGTATCCCTAATGGTGTGGGGAGAGGAGGTGAAGGTAGAAAGCTTAGGTGTATGATGCAGTTATGTATATGAAGCCACATGTTAAATGCCTAACTGAGGTTATAATTGCTCTAGGAATTTAGGGAAGGATTCATAAAAGATTAATAAAAGCTAAAGTAGTTGAAAATGAGGAGTTTAGGTTTAGTGTAGTAGGAGAAAGGGAGCCATCAAAAGTGTTTGGGCATAATGATATGAAAGCAGTGCTGTTAGATTTCTCTTGGAGTGTATGCATGGACTGGAGGTGATTAGCAGGGAGAGGGGTGGTGAGAGAGAAATCAGAGTCCAGGAGGCCAGCTAGGAAGCTTTTGGAATGAGGTGAGGTAATGAGGGCCTGACATTTCTTAACCAGATTTCCATAACCAGATTCCTCAGAGCCTCCCATGCTGTTTTAAATTTATCACCATCTGTTCTCTTATACAAGTGGACCTCTGTCATCACCATTCCACTAATAGGTTTCTTTCTAAAGTTACTAGTGATCTGGCCAAATCTAATGGTCATCTTTTGTGTTCCCCACACTTAATGGAAAACCACTGCAGCCACCAGCCTAAGTACCAACAATGAAGGCACTTTTTGCTTTACTACCAAGAATACTGTATATAAAATTTAATAAATTGCAAACAAAACAGAAGCTCCACTGTTTTTAGAGTTTAAATTTGAGATATTTTATAGTGTACTTAAAATCTGCTCTAGCAGAACTAATGAATATAAGCACAATAATAGAATAATTTTTACACATGATGTCTTTGAAGACTAGGGACCTTCTTCTTTTCAGCTTATGTATATCTTAACTTTCTTTAAAATGTAGCTGAAGTTTTTCCCCCTCTACCCCTTAAGGCTGCAGTCCATGTTGTTTTCTCCCTTTTCTGAACCTGTATGGTGCTCAGAACTCAGCTCACTTTCATTCAGTTCCTTTTTTTTTTTTTGGAGACAGGGTTATGCTCTGTTGCCTGAGCTAGAGTGCAGTGGTATGATCATAGCTCACTGTAACCTCAAACTCCTGGGCTCAAGCTATCCTCTTGCCTCAGCCTCTTAAATAGCTGGGACTATGTGCCCCACCATACCCAGCTAATTTTTCTGTTTTTTGTATTTTTGTTTGCTATGTTGTCCAGGCTGGTATTGAACTCCTGGCCTCAAGTGATCCTCCTCTGTCAGCCTCCCAAAGTGCTAGGATTACAGGTGTGAGTCACTGCTCCTAGCCTTAGTTCTTTCTTGTGTCTGATCTTCCTAATTGGACTGTAGGTTCCTAGAGGACAGGAATTTTATCAGACTTCTGTGTGTGTGTGTGTGTGTGTGTATATATATATATATATACTCTAGCATAGTTCTGTGTACATGTGTAATTATAAATTCTTGTTAAATGTTATATGTAGTAAATACCTACTTATTATATATTTACATTATATAACTGAGACTCATAAAGTCTTATTACTGACACTGGTGGAAGGGAACAGAAGGTAAAGATGGTTCTCAGTAGGGGGCATCTGCAACAACAATTATATTCCAATTTGGAACATTCTCATATATATATATGTGTGTGTGTGTGTGTGTGTGTGTGTATGTATATATATATATATATATATATTTTTTTTTTTTTTTTTTTTTTGAGACAGAGTCTCGCCTTGTTGCCTGAGCTAGAGTGCTGTGGCATCAAGCTCACAGCAACCTCAAACTCCTGGGCTTAAGCAATCCTTCTGCCTCAGCCTCCCGAGTAGCTGGGACTTAAGGCATGTGCCACCATGCCCGGCTAATTTTTTTCTATATATATAATTTTAGCTGTCCAGATCATTTCTTTCTATTTTTAGTAGAGACAGGGTCTCGCTCTTGCTCAGGCTGGTCTAGAACACCTGACCTCGAGAGATCCTCCCGCCTCGGCCTCCCAGAGTGCTAGTATTACAGGCGTGAGCCACCGCACCCATCCCATGCTCTTATATTAACTTTGAAAATGCATGTAACTGGCTGCTTTGGGAATTTGAACAAAATAAAGCTCTACGCAGTAGAGACTTGATTGAGGTAAATAGGATGACAGCATGGTATAATAATAGCCAATGTTTACTGAATGAAATGTGAATAATAATATCACCACCACCACCAGTAGCTAACATATATTGAGTACTTAATATTGACCTGGCACTGATTTGAATATTTATATCAGTGAGGTAGGTACTACTTTAATTATCATCCTCATTTTATAGATGAGGTATGGTAGCAAAACTGCTGCATTGGGCATCAGGAAATCTGGGCTCTGGTTTTAGTCCTGGTAACTATTTATGTGAAATTGGGTGAACCTTAACTTCAGTTTTTCATCTTTATATTGAGGGGATTAGTCTCTAATCTCTAGGATGCTTTCCCTACTCTTTTGACATTGTGTGATCTCTAAATTATCCTATCTTCTTATTCTACAAGTCCTTATAACTTATTTCATGCTGCAAATAGCGTTTCTGCCTGAGATTGTAGAGTAGAATGGTAAGTTGTTTTTTTTTTTTTTTCTTTTTTTTTCAAGATCTCTGAAGGTGCTTTATAGAGGAATTTAAAGTTCAGGTTTCAGAGGAATACATGAAGTAGAGGGAGGGAATTTGAGAAAATGAGAAAAGTAAAATTGTGGATCAACATATCTGAAAAACAAGACAATAAGACTCTATTTACTGGCAATGCAGATAGAATCCTCATGGCCGTTTCCTGATTTTTAATTGCTTTTGCTTAATCTGGTTTACTTGATAATGTATTAGTACCCTCCCAAGATACTTCTAGACTAATGTCATTAACTATCACATTTAATTTTCAAAGTAATATTTTAACTGTAGGTACTATTACTATTTCATTTTACAGATGAGAAAGCTGGGGTTTAGAGATAATTAACATTTTTGCAATTCCACAGCTAGTAACTGCTAGAATCAGTGCTTGGAACTCTGGTCTTCCTGACTCCAAAGCCTGTGTTCTTTGTCAATTCTGTATTACATTCCAGAAGTTCAGTTCCTATGCATGATACCCCAGATTGCTTTTTGTCAGGAGCTATTTGGGATGAAGGGCTATATAGGATTTTCTTAGCTACAAATGTTTTCTTTTGATTGAGGTACTTTAATTTTTTTATTTTGTTGCCTTTCCCCTCTTTATTTTGATATCACTTAGTAGTCTTTTCATTCTTCTCTACTTTATTGTCAGGGTCACTATCCCTGCTGCTTTGATCCCAGGCTAGAAGGATTTGAGGCCTCTGCTACAGTTAACAATTCCAGTGTGAAATGTCAACCTTTGTTTCTATATTCTTATCTTCAATTCTTAGAGCATCTTCCTCCCTTTTCTAGAATATATGTTAACCTGGCAGATTTAGTTTTCTTTCTTTGGGTGGTAATGGTCTGAATTTTTCAGCCTTGGAAAGAAATACATTACAGAATCCAAATCGCTGGATGTTTGCCCTAGCCTGTCCTTGAGCTTTTAATGCTGCTTTTCTTGCTGACCATTGATGTGACTTTATATGTTATATTCTGTACTCACAGTTCTTTAATTAGTTTTTGTCAGCTTGTTCCTGGACTTGTTTTTAAAGAGGTTAACTGCCTGGTACTGCCTATTTTCCTTTTCTCTTGCTCATCAGTGTCCTTGACTTTGCATTCCTCTTTTCGGTCAACTCCCCCAGCTAGCTTGTCTCCTTGCTATTCTTGTCTGTGTTGCTTTACTCTTCCTACCTCCCACCTGCTTAAACTCTACCTTCTTTCCTCCATGCAGATTCCTGTGCTTATTTCTCAATTACTTCTCTGACCTCTTGCCTCCACCTTACTTTTGGTATTCTTTTGTTTGTATGGCTCTCCTAAAATTTATGTAAAAGAAATGCCAGATGTATAGTCCTAAGTTTTTAAGGGCTCATGATGTGGGTGAGTAAGGAGTTGGAGTGCTAATGGGTTTTTCATACCAAGAGCCTGTTGCCTTATTCAAGTGATAGTCGTTTTTATAAAGATTGACTTCACTTAGTGTGTATGTCTTGTTCTGTATTGTAAACATTTTAAAACCAAGTTTGTTATGTTTTAGAGAGGAAAAGAATTAAGAAAAAAGATTGGAAATGTTGACCCCTTAAATAATTTGGTTTGCTCATTAACATACTCAATCTTTTTCCTCCAGATTTAACTCAGGCTTTCCCTCACTTTGGAACTCCTAGATTTGTGAATATTGGATATTTTGAGAAGCAGGGGTTCTTTCCTTGATATTGACTAAGGAGTCTATTTACCTTCAGGATGACATCTGAACTGGAGAGCAGCCTAACATCTATGGACTGGTTACCACAGCTCACCATGAGAGCAGCCATCCAAAAATCTGATGCCACTCAAAATGCACATGGAACAGGAATTTCTAAGAAGAATGCACTCCTTGACCCAAATACAACTCTGGACCAGGAAGAAGTCCAACAGCACAAAGATGGGAAACCTCCATACAGTTATGCCAGCCTCATTACATTTGCAATTAATAGCTCACCCAAAAAGAAAATGACTTTAAGTGAGATTTATCAGTGGATTTGTGATAACTTCCCATATTATAGAGAGGCTGGCAGTGGTTGGAAGGTAAGAATTTTATTTACGTTATTACTGTTATGCAGTAAGAAATGACAATGTTGACTTCTTTTAAAAATAAAGCTTGTGGAGACTCATATAATTGAAGATGAAATACTGATCACTAATTATTTTTAGGATGCCAAAAATGGAAATCAAATGTTTTAAATTTAGGTGAATAACTTTATTTTTGGTAGACTATTAGTTTGTTAGAGCTTTATTATATTATAGGACTGACATAGCATGAAGTAAGAGCAGAGGTAAGATAGCATTCGTTAGAAACCCTATCCACAGTTCAGGTAAGTTGATAGTGAGTCTAAGGTAAAAAAACAACATACTATTTTAACTAGTACTGTATTCATCATCCAAGATTTTTTTTCCCCAGAATATTAAGGGAGTACAAATGTTTTTGATTACATGGACCACTTTTGTAATTCTTGAGTCATAGCTATAGGTGTGCTCATCACCCAGACAGTATTCGTTGTACCCATTAGGTAGGTTTGTGCCCCTTCTCTCTCTCTTCCTCCCCCCTGCTTGATTTGCACTGAGGTTTACTTTCCTCTGTGCACGTGTGTACTCATCGGTTAGTTCCAGTTTAATAGTAAGTACATGTGGTATTTGTTTTTCCATTCTTGAGATACTTCACTTAGGAGAATGGTCTCTAGTTCCATCCAAATTGTTGCAGAAGCATTAATTCACCTTTTTTATGGCTGAGTAGTGCTCCATGGTATACATATACCACATTTTATTAATCCACTCATGAATTGATGGGCACTTGGGTTGATTCCACATTTTTGCAATTGCCAAGTTTTTTTTTTTTAACCTTTTATTTTGAAAGAATTTCAGATTTACACAAGAGTTGCAAAAGTTGTATGAAAGATTCCCCTATATACTTTATCAGGTTCCTCTCATGTTAATATTTTATGTTACATGTACAATGTAACATATGGTACAATGATCAAAACTAAGAAATTAATGTTGGTGCAATACTGTTGACTAAACCATACTGTTAACTACTAAGTAAATTACAGACTTTGTTCAGATTTCATTAGTTTTCTCACTAATGTCCTCTTATGTCCCAGGATCTAATCCAGGGTCCCACATTTCATTTAGTTGCCATGTCTCCTCCATCCCCTGCAATCTGTAAAGATTCCTTAGTCTTTTCTTGTTTTTTATGACCTTTATAGTTGTGAAGAGTACTTGTCAGATATTTTGTAGAATTTCCCTCAGTGTGGATTTATCTGATGTTTTCTCATGATTAGCTTGAGGTAATGCATTTTTGGGAAGAATAATACAGAAATAATGTGACCTTCTCTGCATATCATATCAGGGGATACTTGATGTCAGTATGTCTTATTATTGGGTCATGATTCTTTGGTTAAGGGGATGTCTGCCAGGTTTCTCTACTGTAAAGTTACTATTTATCACTTGTAAATAATAAAATGTTTTGGGGGGATACTTTGAGGGTATGCAAATACAGTCAGTCCTCAGTTAATGTCATTGCTAGATTCTTAGAAACTACTACTGTAAGCAAAATGACATATAATGAAACCAATTTATTTTTCCGTCATCAACATTATAATGAAGTGACATTCAGGTATGTGCTGTAACACTATTTCACTTAAAGTCACGGTTTCCAAAAACCTATCAAGGATGTTAAGTGAGGACTTACTGTACCTTGATCCTTCTTAAAATTTTGCTCATTAATTTTAGCATTCATTGGTAGGTCATAAGTATAGCAGTTCTTACTGTTTCCTAATGGTGATTTTCTCATTTCATTTATTCCTTCTACATTTATAAATTGGTAATCTTATGTAAGGAAGAGTTGTTGCTTTTTATGCTTTTTTTTAATTCATTTATTTATAATAGTACACACTCAAATATTTATTTTATTCTTTGTGCTGTTGTGGTCATTCAAATTGTTGCAGCTTTGGCCATTGGGAGCTGTCATATATTGGCCCTATTTTTTTTTTTTTATTTGTTTAGCACTTTCTTGCTTTTTGGCATCACAAGATGTTCCAGGGTTATTTTGTACCTTTCTTGCCTCTACCCTGGAATTAACCACTTCTTTAAGAAGTCTTTTGGCCGGGCGCAGTGGCTCATGCCTGTAATCTTAGCACTCTGGGAGGCCGAGGCAGGCGGATCGTTTGAGCTCAGGAGTTCGAAACCAACCTGAGCAAGAGCGAGACCCCCGTCTCTACTAAAAAAAAAAGAAAAAAAAAGAAAGAAATTAGCTGGACAACTAAAAATATATAGAAAAAATTAGCTGGGCATGGTGGCTCATGCCTGTAGTCCCAGCTACTTGGGAGGCTGAGGCAGAAGGATTGCTTGAGCCCAGGAGTTTGAGGTTGCTGTGAGCCAGGCTGACGCCATGGCAGTCTAGCCAGGGTGACAGAGCGGGACTCTGCCTCAAAAAAAAAAAAAAAAAAAAAAAAAAAAAAAAAAAAAGTTTTTTGATATATCATCAAATTTGAGTTACCTAGCTAATTTATCTTATACAACAAATAATTCAGTTTATTTACTTCTGTCTTTGTGCATATTATATTCATATTCTTACATAGGAATTACCCAGTTGTGTGCCATGTTGGGGATGTGTACATACATTTGGAAGAGGGGGTTTTTATAGGGCTTTAGGTCTATCATCAGATGGTAGTTACTCTTTAGTTTTTCATAAGGCTTCCTGCCTCAACACTTTTGTCTTTTTCATTTGACTGAATTTATTAGAGACATTTGTTGATTTATTGTGCACTAATAATGTACCATGAGCTATGCCAGATAATCAAGTATTTTAATTAAGAGAAGGGAGTGTGCCTCATTGAACTTTTTATATCTCTTCCTTTCTTCCATGCCTTAGCACACAGTGCTTCTGTTTAGTAAGCTTCAATAAGTGTAGTTTGAATGAAAGCATGAATCCTAATCCGAGCTTTCCTTTCTTGCTTTATTTTTGCTAATTTCCTCTCATATATTCTTTCTTCTTCTGTCCATTCCAGCCTACTAGTTCTCCCTGTAAGTAAATACTTTGATTTCTTTCTAGCTTTTATTTTTCTCTTATTTCTCCTTGGAGTTTCTCTCTTTTGCCCTTTTTCAGTTGGCATTACCTATATTTCATCTTCTATGTTATTTCTCTTCTCCCTATAGAATTAATCTCTTATGTGTTACTGTATGCTTTATTAATAGCATTATTGTGGAACTTAGAGATTTTTATTCAGAGATCTTGTTTCATTAGTTTTTGTTTCTGTACTCTAATACTGAAATAATTGCTTTTATTATTTTCTGTGTGCCAGGCATTATACTGAGTGCCTTACGCCATTGTCTCTTTAAGCTGCACAACAGCCTTATGACTTAGATACTATTATTCTATAAATTTTAAAGGTAAGAAAACTGAGACTTAGATAAGTAACTTGCACAGTTTCTTAGCTAGAGAATGGGAGAGTCAAGATTTTGTACTAGACTTGGTAGATTTGGAGATTTCAGTGCTCATGTTCTTAACCATTACATAGGGCCCGTAATTTTGCAAAAACTGTATAAATATTTACTGAACTTCATTTGCCAAGATAAATTCTCTTAACTGGTGATTCAGTATGAGAAGTGATTGTTGACAGTATACTTTCATTAAGAGTCCACTCTAATAAAATATTTCAGTGGAGGAAATACATAGTAAGAGTTGACCCATGAATCAAAGCAACATTTTGTAAGCAAGTAGTAATGATCTATTTAAGGCATGTTTAAAGCCACTGGGCACTGTACACTCTTTTTGTTAAGATTTGGGATGAGGGAAGGTAAGAAAATTTTGATAAACCTGTTCTGGCCAAGGAAAAACATGGCGGCTAGGGAGTAGAAATGGCCAAAATTTGAATAAGTAGCTTAGTAAGCCTACCAGGGATTCATGGGTTTGTATCATTGGTTGTAAACCTAAATGCCTGCTGGTGCCAGACAGGTGACAAATGAGTAAAGCAAAAAAGATGGTGAACTGAAGACTGCGTATCTAATGTACAATGAGCAGCTGTGCTCTAGTGAATTGTTGCTTTTTAGGACACACGACAGATCTTCCAACTCCCTCTCCCCGCTGCCCCCCTAAGAAAAAGCAAGAAATCTAGATTTTATGTGTAATTTCCAAATTTTTAAATGTTGTCAGTTAAATCCAATTTTCTTAAATACTCTACAGGCCAAATATAAATCTGTTGGCTGGGTTCAGCCTATGGACTGCTAATTTGGAATCTCTGGTTTAGATCATAGCCTCTTCTCTTCAGCTAATTTAGTCTTTCATTCATTAATTTGAAAAGAATTTGCTTACTAACTATTGTTGTGGAACAGTGTGCTAGGCTTTGGCAGTACTAAGAAGCTTAGCACAGGGCCCTGTGGGAGCTTACAATCTTTATTAGATGAGGAGGATACATATAAACAAGTAATTATGATGCTATGTAAAAAGGTTTGTAATAGAGAAATCTAGAGTGTTGTGCTATAAATAGTTGACTAATTGGGCACATCTAAAAGTGTTAAATGAAGCATTCACTTACTGAGAGTTTATGGGGAGTGTGATGATGTTCTAAAGTAAGTGGTATAGAGAGTAAGTATATAAGGAAGCAGGGAATCATTAGACAACTACTGAAGGAAGTGGGAATTGAGCTGTATTTTGAAGAGGAGTAAGATTTGGGGAGGTGTTTTTAAGAGTTCTTAAGAAACACTTTGGTTATATGGGTTCCTAGTAGAGAGTTGGGATAGAGTGAGAATATGGAGATCCTATAATTATATGAATAACAAACTAAAGAGCTTGGTCCAAATTTTAGGGAATAGTATATAAAGTTCAGTTGTTTTCCTCATTAACCTGTCGAACCCCAGCTTCTGATGAAGTCCACTTGAGAGTGCCAAATCCAGTCTGCTGATATTTTCTTGCTGATGGCCAGCCCAAGTCAGTGGTATGAAACTGCTTTAGAAGTAGTGATACAGTTTCAACGGGAAGATACATGGTTTAGATATAAAGAAGAGAAGAGAAGTGGAAGGGGGGAAATGGGAATAGGTGGAGAAGGATGATGTTGCTCTTAGAACTAAAAGATCCCATCTGTTGCTTTAGGCAGGCTTAATATTTCCAGGGTTTGCTATTTCATACTTATTTTTTTTAAAGAAACTTTCCTCCATCCAGTTTTAAAGTATTGGATGCCTAGAACTTGCCATTGATCACTTTTAACTTTATTTTTGTAAACATAAAAATACTTTTTGAGTACTTGAAATGGAGACGTGGAAACTGGTTTATCTTCTTTGTACAGGTTTTTGCTTTCCTATTTTACTTCCTATTCACTCTCCTTAGATTCAGCATACTCCCACAGTCTGCTGCTCACTATTTCTTCTTTAGGTATGGCGGGAGATGGGTTAGGGGAAAATGGGAGGTCATTTAGAACTTGAGAAGTTAGCTTGTATTGCTTGAAGGGAGGATTGGAGAAAGATTTTAAAGCAGCTGTCACCACCTTTCTGGAAATGCAGTCAACAAAAGCCACCCAGATGAGAAAATGTTGCTATGGTCCCTTAAGAAGAATCAAAAAGAATTTTAATATTAAGTTAAAACTCCCTTTCATTTTGTGTCAGGGCATTGAAGGGATATTACATATTAAATATAACTCTTGAATATTCCATAATTGAGTGATTTTTGTATTCTGAACTAGAGGAAAAGAAATTTAAATTTTTGTGCTATTCACCTTACTGAGGAAAGTTACCCTACTAAATTATTGAAGTTTAGGGTAATAAAAGAAGGAAAACTACACAAGTGGTGTGTGGGGGTATATTATGCTAATTTTTATGTCAGTCAAAAAGAAATAATACATTATGTATTTGCTCATTGTTATAAAAAAGATATTTAGGAATATAAACTAGAAATGTAATAAACATAACTACCTATAGGGGATGGATGGAACTGAGGTGGAAAGGATATAGAAGGAAATAAAATTTTCAGTATACCTTTTTATATAGTTTTTATATAGATCTTTGAACCATGTACATGTTCTACATACTTAAAAAAAGAAAATCAAAAGGGATGAAAAAAGGAAACCCCTTAAAACCAAGTACGGGCAGAGTCAGATAAGCCTGTCATAATATCAGATTAATAACATAGCCATACAGAAAAAAACTAATTGAAGAAAACTTTGACCAGAGCATTCTGACTGTACTCCTTCATGTGATAACATTCCAAGGCCAAAAAGAATTACAAAGAAATCATTAATTTAGTAGACTTGTCTTTGGTAGTGGAACTTCACTAGAGGCAGTCTCTACCTCCAAAAACCCAAAGAAAAGAAGTTGGGTGGGAAGAAGTTAGAAAGTTGGAAGCAATTCTAACACTGTTTTGTTTGCATGGTAGGATAGAACAAATGAGTAAATATATTGATTTTTGGGGGGGGTTGTGGTGGAGACCAGGACTCTCACAGTAGACTAAAGATACAAATAGGAATATAGTGGTTGATTGGATTGGAGGTAGCAATTTAAACTCAAGTTTAAAATAAAAATTAGTTAGAATGCTTTTAAAATTCAGATTCCTGGGTCACAACTCCAGAGATTTTGAATTAGTCATCTTGGATGGAACCTAGAAATCTGCATTAAAGTACATCTCAAGTGATTCTATTGCAGGTGAACTGAGGTTTTGAGAAACTGCTTTTGGGGATAGGATTTTCAAGGCCAATCAGTATTCCTTGATCAGTTATTTAAATAATCATCCCAATTATTTCTACCTCTATACTTTCCTAGCCTTTTTTCTTGGGGTTATTGGACATAGGGACTACCTGAGCTGTAAGGTCTGGAAATAACCTCTTTTCTTCACGGGGTGTTTATGTACACGTCTTGGCGTTTGTATCTCTGTGGGTATTTTTAATTTCTAAATATGCTTTTGGTATTGTTTTCAGCAGATCTGTGATTGCCATATGAAATGCATTGTATCCTGGGTTTTGGGTTGATAGACAAATTCCCTACCCTCCTGGGACCTGTTTATATTTTGGTAGAGAATACACTGTGGAGAAGGAAGACCATTAAACAAATCATTGCAAGTGTGATGAGAAATCCAGAGTGATAAAGTTTATTACAGTGGCACCTAACCTAATCTGTGAATGTCAGAAAGGGCTTCCCTGAAGAACTGATGTATAATCCAGAAGTGAATTGACAGTTGAGTAGATTTATTTAGGTGAAGGGGATCAGCATGGCTGGGGGCAGTAATCTTTGCAGATGTAGTAACTTAAGGAAACCTAGAAAGAAAGAGAAAACATTGAAGGTGTTGAATATAGATAGCAAGGTAGGGTTAGATTATGAAGAGTCTTTGGAGGCTTAAGAATTTTAGGTTTTATCCTAAGTGCAATGGGAAGTCATTGAAAGATTTTAAATAAAGGGGTGACATCAAATTTGTATTGTGAAGATATTACTGCCTACAGGGTGGGGAATGATGGGAGGGAGGCAGAGAGGGGAAGAGGAACACTAGTTAGGAAGCCATTGTACTACTCTTGGTGATACTGGTGTCTTGGACTGACATATTAACAGAAAAGGTAAAGTAGGTAGATCTAAGGTAGGCTTAGTAAGATTTGGTGATAGATTTGTTTTAGCTGGTGAGGGAGAGGGAGGAGTTAAGGATGTCTCACAGGTTTCTGATTTGAGCAGTTATGTGAATAATAATGTCTTTAAATTGATAATGGAAAACCGAAAGAAGATTACTTTGGGCATAAAATTGAGTTTAGTTTTAAACATGTTGAGTTTGGGGGTTTTTGGAGATGTCCAGTTGATAGTTGGAAATACATGTTAGGAACTCAGGAGAGAAATATCTATGTTAGCGATCTAGACAGATTTAAGTGTCACAGATGGTCATTGAAGCAATGGCTGTAGATGAGATAGGCTGGGCAGCAAATGTGGAAATGAAAAAAGGACATGGCAGAACCTTGAAGATTTCCAGCATTTAAGCTCTTTTTTTTGAGACAGGATCTTGCTGTGTCACCCAGGCTGGAGTGCGGTGGCACCATCATAGCTCAAGTGATCTCTTCCCTTAGCTTCTCAAGTAGCTGAGACTGTAAGTGCACATATTTTTGTGGAAATGAGGGTCTCTCTGTGTTGCTCAAGTTGGTCTTAAACTCCTGGCCTCAAGCAGTCCTCCCACCTTGGCCTCCCAAAATGCTGGATTAGCTGGGATTACTGGCATGCACCACCATGCTGGCCCATTTAAACTTTTTGTAGAGGAGGAAGACCATGTAGAGGTGTGTTCTTCCCTGAAATTATCAATTCCTGCTGAGCCATTAACAAAATAATAGTTATTTCATCTGACCATCTTGATTTGTTCCCCCTCTATCTTGAACTTTTTTTTTTTGTTGGAGACAAGAGTCTTAATCTGTCACCCCGATTAGAGTACAGTGGCATCATCAGAGTTTACTGCAACCTCAAACTCCTGGGCTCTAGCAATCCTCCTGCCTCAGCCTCCCCAGTAGCTGGGACTAAAGGCACGCACCACCATGTCCAGCTAATTTTTCTATTTATTTGTATACTGGGGTCTTGCTCTTGCTCAGGCTGGTCTGGATCTCCTGACTTCAAGCGATCCTCCCACCTCTGCCTCCCAGATTGCTAGGATTACATGCGTGAGCCACCACACCCAGCCCCATCTTGAACTTTTAAGATGGGTAGATGAACTCTAGTTTGGTGCTGCTTTCTTTTTTCCTGTGTTATTTTATATTTGGTTTGAGTATTTTTTATGATTTTTTTTTCTTCTTTTTTTTCTTTGAGACAGGGTCTTGTTCTGTTGCCCAGGGTACAGTGTGGTTGGTGTCATCATAGCTCACATAGCAACTTTGAATTCCTGAGCTCAAGTGATCCTCCTGCCTCAGCCTCCTGAGTAGCTGGGACTACAGGTGCACGCCACCACACCTGGTTAATTTTTAAATTTTTTGTAGCGATGGAATCCTGGTATGTTGCCCAGGCTAGTATTGAACTCCTGGCCTCAAGCGATCCTCTTGCTTTGCCAGCCAAAGTGCTAGGATTACAGTCATGGCTCACCAAGCCTGGCCCGATTTCCATTTTATATGCACAATTATGTTATTCGTTATACCTCTTCCAAAATTTTTTTAGTGATTGCTCTAGGGTTTGCTATATACATCTGTCTTAGTTTGTTCCGGCTGCTTTAACAAAAACAAAACAAACAAAAAAAAAAAAACCCATAGACTGGTGGCTTACAAACAACAGAAATTTATTTCTCACAGTTCTGGGGGTTGGGAAGTTCAAGATTAAGATATCAGCAGGTTTGGTTACTGGTGAGGGCCCATTTTCCTAGTATATAGATGACCTTCTCATTGTAACCTCACATGCTGAAAGTGGCAAATGAACTCTGTGGAGCCTCTTTTCTAAGTACTTATCTCATTCATGAGAACATCCCTGATAACCTATTCACCTCCCAAAGGCTCTGTCTTCAAATGTTACTGGGAATTACATTTCAATATGAATTTTGAGGGGACACAAACATTAAGTCCATTGCAACATTTTTAACTTATTACACTCTACCTTCAAATAGTATTAAACCATTTCATTTATAGTATAAGAAGTTTATAAACCAATCTTTTGAATTCCTTTGACCCGTCCTTTATGCTGTTGTTGTCATACAGTTTACTTTTACATATATTACAAACCAACCCCATAATACTTACACCTGCTTCAGACAGTTACCTTTTAAAAGCATTACAAATAAGAAAAAAATATTCGTAGAATTCACCTTCATTTTTACCATATCTAGCATTCTTCATTTCTTTTTGCAAATGTAAGTTTTCATTTGGTTTCATCCTTCTGCTTGAAGAACTTCCTTATAACATTGTCAGCCAGCTGAAGTGAATTCTTTCAGCTTCTGTTTGTCTGAAAGTCTTTATTTTGTCTTCATTTTTGACATACATTTTCACTGTGTATATAATTGACAGGTTTTTTTTTTCTTTCACTCTTTTAAGATGTCACTGCATTGTCTTCTGACTTGCATAGTTTTTTAGAAGTCCACTGTAATTGTTATCTTTATTCCTCTATATGTAATCTTTCTGTTTTCTCTGGCTGCCTTCAAGCTGTTCTCTTCATTTTGGTTTTTAGCACTTATTAACTATAATGAATATAGGGGTGTGGATTTCAATTTATTCTGCTTGGTGTTTTCTGAAATTCTTGTATATGTGAATTGTCTTGCATCATTTTTGGAAGATTCTTGACTTCTTCACATTTTTGTTATGTTTCATTCTCTCTCTTCATCTGGGACTTGAATTATATGTATTATTTCACAGTTCTTGGATGATCTGTTTTGTTTTTTTAGTCTTTGTGTGCATGTGTGCGTGCGTGTGTTTGTCTCAGTTTGGGTAATTTCTGTTGATCTGTCCTTGAGTTTTCTGAGCCTTTCTCTAGTTGTGTCCAGTTTACTGATGAGCCTACGTGAGGATTTTTAAAATCTTTGGTTGTGTTTTTTATTTCTATCATTTACATTTGTCTCTTTCTTATAGTTTCCACATCTCTGTTGAAATTCCCCATCCTTTTATGCAAGTTGTCCAGTTTTTTCTCCTAGATCTTGTAACATATTAGTCATAGATATTTTAAAGTTTTTGTCTAATATTTCTAATACCTGAGTCATCTCTCAGTTGGGTTTTGTTGATTATTTTATCTCTTGACAGTGGGTTTTTTCCTTGTTTTTCTATGTCTTATAATTTTTGACAGAGTACCAGATAAATGTAAAGAAGAATTGTAAAGATTGAGGTAAATTGTATTTCTACTTGTAAATGGACAAGTGTCTTTTTTCTCAGGCCATTCATGTGGGAGGTTGAGTCAGTCTGTCAGTAAGTTGAGCTGGATTTATTTGGTTTTTGTTACTGGTATCTTTATCCTCAGTACACCACAGACTTTACATTCCTCCTGCAATAGGCTCCTTGTAACTTGTGCTTGGAGTGGGGGTTTAGGTGCTGTAGGATTTTTTTCATTTTTCCATCTTTTTAGATTTTAGTTGTCTCTGCCCACTTTATTATAAATGAGAGTCTCCCTGAAAGCTCTTGCCCCTTCTCTGTCAGTAGACTGGTTTTGCTTGTTATTCACTGCTAGGCTTTTAGTAGAGGCAAGGGGTTTTCTCTGTTGTGTTGGTCCAGCCTCAGTCTTACATAGACCTTGAACCTTGGGGGTGGGGCCTTTTCAGTGTTTCTTTCCCTCAGCCAAACTAGTCTTGTGTCTGTAATTACTTTTAGGTGGGAGTTTCTTACCCCCTCCCGGGTTGTAGCAGACGTCTTCATGGTATCAGTGTGGGGTCCTAGACCCAAAATAGTTCCCTGCACTTCTCCCAGAGGTAAAGGGATTTTGCTTCTACCTTTCCTCTAGCAGCAGATCATCTTCACTTGTATCTTGGGAAAGGGTTTTCTATCCCTCCCTAAAGGGAGAAGAGATTTATTTCTTTTCTTCCTCCAGAAGCAGTGAATCTTTGTCAGAGTCCTGTGGGTGAGAGGTTTTGCTTTGTAGCATGTATGGAAAGTTGGGGACTTTGTCTCCCCTCTCCCTGCTACTTCTTCCCTGTTAAGAGGGACTGTCTTTGGTCTCCTGCCCTATCCCCATTCTTTCTTAATGAGCACGTGGTAAAGACCTATGGAGAAGAGCTTGAGAGTAAGTAAGCTCTCAGTTGAACTTCTCTTGTGTCTGGGGCCCTTGTTGCACTAAACTGACAAACTGTCCCATGCTTGGCCTTTAAAATTTTAGCTACTTTCTTAACTGCTTGGATGAATGCCAACTCTTTTTCCCATGCTCTGCCAAAGGTGAGACAGTTTGTGTGTCCCTTTTCTCCTTGAATAGCCTTGTCCCTCTTAGGAATGTGGTTTGCTTGGTTGTCTTGCAACCTGAGCTCTCTGATGTGACTCAAAAATAGTTTTTTTTTTTTTAAGCTTACCTAGTGTTTTCTCATTGTTCGGGAGGGAGCATTATTCTATGTATCTGTTTATATCCCAAACTAAGGTGGAATTTTCTTTGATAGGTTTTAAATTTCTGCTTGGTAATAAGATAGGGTTGAATGTATATTCTGTGAAAACATTTTAAATTCCTATATTGTGACTGTGAGAGGGGGAAGCTTTAACATAGGCATTTTTGTTAGACTTCTTCATTTTATATTAAAATGTAAAACAGACATTGTGCCAAAAAATGACCCCGGTAGGTACCGTTCCTAAATGCAGTTGGACCACCACTCCCCCGTCCCCCTATCCTTCAAATACTGTCCATTTGGGAACAAACAGAATTATTTGGGAATAGACTTTGGAGAATTTAACTGAGAAGAAATGGACTTTGGGATATTTTCTGTAAGAATTTTGGTACAGTCCTACTTACTTATGAGTAGATTTTCTGTTTTACAGATTCTCCAGGGCTCCAAGGGTACCGTCCTGCTACCCAAATTAGCCGTTCTTTCCTGCTACATTGAGGAATCTAGATTTTCTTCCTAGCCTTTTGTAGCTAGTTATCTTTTCTTGTGGTTTTCTTTTTTATGGATTGTGGTGAGAATCTAACTGGCTTCTATATGCTTTTTGTAATACAGTAGTGGAATGTTTTTTAACTAAAAAGTGGTAATACGTGTGCTTTGCAGACCATTTGGACCTTGCAGAAAAATAAAAAGAAGAAAATAGTCATTACCCATAATTCCACATTACATAACATCTAACATTTTGCATTCTGGCTTATATACAAGAATAAATAAATTAAAAAATATATACCATGATTAAAGTCATAACATGTGTACAGTTTTATATTTGACATTTAATATTTAATATTACATCACAAGTATCTTCCTGCATCATTAAAAAGTCTTAAACATTTAAAATGCTACATATATTACATTATTATGGAATTTACTAGAAATTCTTTTCTAAGAACTACTTCCCTTTGCAGCATTCATAATTTGAAAGTCAGAAAGGTTTAAATTTTGAAGGTCATTTTAAAAGCTTATTCTATTTGTAATTGTATTCTAATGCATAGACCTATATAGGTTTCTGATTGTTTTTAAAGGTGGATTTTGGTTTTTGGATTCCATTGACCCTTTGGCTTTTCTTCTTTAATTCCAGAATTCTATACGACATAATCTGTCACTAAACAAGTGTTTCCTTAAAGTGCCTCGATCCAAGGATGACCCCGGAAAGGTAGGATTCATCTTCTTAAAACAGTTGGATTCTTCAATATGTCTGTCATGTTTGAATTAAGAACTTGTCCAGTTAATTGATTAGGAACCTTTGTGAAATAGCAAGTTCCCCTTATCCCACTCCACCCCTGGTTTAGTGGATATGCTCCAAGGACCAGCCAGTTAGGCAATTAGGGAGAGCTTTCTTCTTTCTTTCTTTCTTTCTTTTTTTTTTTTTTTTTAAAGAGAGGGGTCTTGCTCTGTCTTCCAGGCTGAAGTGCAGTCATGTGATGATAGCTCACTGTAACCTTAACTCCTGGGCTCAGGTGACCCTCCACCTTAGCCTCCTGAGTGGCTGAGAGTACAGGCGTGCACCACCATGCCTGGCTAATTAAAAAAATTTTTTTGTGTGTAGAAACAGGGTCTTGCCATGTTGCCCAGGCTGGTCTCAAACTTCTGGCCTCAAGCTGTCCTCCTGCCTTGGCCTCACAGAGTGCTGGGATCACAGGTGTCAGCCACGCTACTCCTAGCCAAGAGCTTGCTTTTTAACCAGTGAGAAGTCAGCTAGTGTAGAGCTGGTCCTCTGTTGTAGTTTGCTGCTTTTAATCTAGTCTTTGATTGCCTTCTTAAGTGTTATGTATTAAATTAAATTTGGTGTTTGAACTGCTTGTCAGGAACCACCATGAATTAGTTAATTATTACATACAAGGGTTGGATCTATGTGTATTGGCAACAAGTGCAAGTATTTTTACCCAGAAATAAAATTGCTTCTCTGTTATTAGCCCACTTTCTGAATGACTGCATTCTCTTCTTCACTCCTTTTATCTCCTGCCACCATTACATTTTTAGTGTTGTATCTACAGAGACTCCCCTCTTTTTTTGTTTTAATAACTATATCAACTACAGTGTGGCCTGAACTTGGTATTAGTTGCTTGATTTCTAAAGCTCAGAGTACTTGATTGTACCATACTTGCCAAAATAAGTTACTAGATTAAGACTTTGAGATAGTATATGTTGGCAAGCATGTATTCTTTGTTGGGTGGTTAGGCTTCTTGTATTCTTCGTTAGGCTAGCTGTCCCTGGAAGAATCTTTCTAAAATGTAAGCCTAGGCTTGTAAACACCTTGCTTAAAAGTACTTCTCAGTGTCTTGGAGGTGTTTACTTTCTCTGTTATAAAATATCCTTTATTGTCTTTTTTTGATCTACCTCTTTAGCTATGATTCACCTTATTCAAGACCCACTGTGAAGAACTACTTGAAGTTTCCCAAACATGCCATTCATATGGTCTTACTGCACAAATTCCCTTCCTTTACTTGTCTGTCTTTCAAGATTGAGCTGCAACATTACTTCTATGAGGCTTTTTTGTTTCCCTGTATTTCCAACTGAGTTTTTTCCCCATTCTTTTGCGTTCTTGTTACTTTATAGCCATTTTCATCATTGCAGTAGTTCTTAATTGGTCTATCATTGAGGTTGATCCATCCAGTTTATAGTAACTTTCATATAGTAGCCAGCAATCTTCCAGAAGTGTTAACCTAATCATGTAGTCTCTTTTTTTCCAAACTCTTCATTGGTTATCTACTGTTCTTAGGTTAAAGTCTAAATTTATGAGGATAGGGATCATGTGTATATTGTTCTCTGTATTAGCCCCAGTTGCTTGCACAGTGGTTATTGGCACTGAGGAGACACCCGTGTTGAATGAATGAATATATTGTGTCCTCTGCTAGACTATTAACTTCTTGAGGTTAAAGATGAAGAGTTGTTCATTTTTATCTTAAAGCAGTCATTCTTAAGTAGTGAACGTTTCATAGAACGTTCTGTGATCTGCTCCATCAAGTTGGTTTTCAGTAAGACTGAATAGATTATTATAATAGTCTTTTAAAACGTTGTCTATATTTATAACTCTCTAAGATCCTGAATAGGAATTGGTGAAATTTTTCTTTCCTTTAAAGCAGGCTTATTATAAAAAAGAATTTTTTTATATATCCTTCATTACAATTTCCTGTATGACTGAGTGTACATGAATCATAGTAAAAAATGTTTTTAAAAGACTTCAGAGATTTATCTATTTTATTAGAGTTCTGTGGAGGTACTAATTAATTTTGTAAACATTTTGGTTCTGATTTGATTTTGAAATTAATTGTGAATTATTACAAAATTAAAACACACATACTTAACTATATTTAGGTACTAAATTTCAACCAATTGGAGACCCTTTGAAAAAACTTGTATTGTCAGGGGTTAATTTTCTTTTGTGCAGAAGTTAAAGCTTTTCTCCATCCTTAATTAAATAGTATATGGGGTAAGGCAAATGTGGAAAACATGTTCCTCTTTTTACCTATTCTTTTTGAATCAGGATTCTTAATAGTTTGCAACTAAAACAAAATAAAGAAATAAATCGAATCCTAAGAGGCTAATAAAAGCTTTCAGCTTTTACTATTAGTGTCCAGTTTTAAAGTTTTGTATTTATCAGAACACTTCATTGTTCTCATTGATTTTGGTCATAATAAGTAAATATTATACATTTGATTTTATAAAATACATTTATAATGATAGAGTCATTTTTATTTTCAGTTTCAAAAATTAGGTACCCATTGTTTTCATTGATTTTGGTCAGAAGTAGATGTCAATTTGATCTTATAACATTTATGTGACTAAAATCATTTTTATTTTTGATATCAGAATTACCTTTTGCTTAAAAAATGCAAAATTCC
>CM052444.1:80433272-80466871 GCA_028533085.1 Varecia variegata
AAAAAATGCAAAATTCCATTGCATTAAACTTTGAAAAACTTCAGATCTAGCCCATTTTATAAAAGAGGAAACTAAGCAGT
Organism: Varecia variegata; assembly: GCA_028533085.1. NCBI lineage: Eukaryota > Metazoa > Chordata > Mammalia > Primates > Lemuridae > Varecia > Varecia variegata. The sequence continues at coordinate 80,433,353 of CM052444.1, forward strand.
AGTTGAGGAGTGACTTGCTCAGAACCCAGGTGTATTGGCCATACTAACGTGCCAGTCACAGAAACCCAATGCAAACTAACTTAAGGGGGTAGGTACTTTAGGAAACTGGAGCCAAACTCTTAAATTCTATCATCAGGAATGTCTCTTTCCATCCCTTAGTTCTGCTAGCTCCTCTGATGGCTTCATTTTCAGCCCAATTAGTGGCAGAGATGGCCATCAGCAGCTTCTGGCTTTTATATTCTACCAGTTTAGTAACACTTAGCAGAAAGAGACTGCCTGGTGTTCACTTCCCAGCCCCCCAATCATTTGGAATTAAAGCAAAAGTTTTAGAATGTATGCTGAGCAAGCAGAATACACTTGGTTTCCTAGTTCCTAGATTAGTGCTTTTTCCATTATATCAATCTTCCTTGAGAGGGAGGCCAGAGTGTTATGTTAGTTAAGGTTTGGTACTTATGAATTGTTTTTTCTTTTTGTATTACAGTGTTTCCTGGCATTTGAGGAGCTTTTCCAAAACCACCCTCACCACAGTGGGAGAAAACCATTGAGTCAAGGTGGGGTGGGAGTAGATTTTGGTCTTGGGTATGGGGTGGACTTTAACCCCTTAGAATTTTGCTAGCTACTGCCATGACTCAGACAGGTCCAAGAGCTAGAAGTGGCTCATACAGCATCGTCTTTCCTACATTTTCATGGTATAGCTTTCTGTTCATTGTTTTCCCAGAGAGGTGTGAAGACTAACTTCAACTTGAAGTATATTGTTGAATTACAGATGTTTTTATGTGACTATTTATTCCTTACTCAATCCTTCATTTTCTAGAAGACTTTCTTATAAAAGCCCTTAACATTTGATACCTTTCCATGTACCTTGATGGTCTGGTACTCATTTTCCTCTTTGCTGTGACTAATTTCAAGCAGCCACATTGTTGCTTTTTTTAAAAAGAAACACAAAATGAAATTATATATTGCATCTATAACTTTGCTGCTTTTGGGGGTGACAAATTTCTCTTTTTCTTCTCCCTTGATTACAGCCCTTTCTATGTATGCATTTTGCAACATCTACTCTGTATGTATGCATTTTGTAGTTTATCTCCATTTAAAAAATCCTGTCTTTTATCTCTTCTCATTAGTTCTGTTTTCAGTATTTTTGTTTGTTTTTTTTGATCTAAATTTTTTTATAGAAATCTTTTTATGATGCAGTTCACACATGCTTCTTAATTATCTTAAAGGTAAATATTTTGCTCACATGATGGAAAAATTAATTCATTGGCTAAATTTAGTTTTAAAAAGTAGAATTCTCCTTCTCTGCTTTCCAACTTAATCTTTTCTCAACCTTGTTTCCCTTTCTCCAGTTCAGAAAAATGATACTTGGACTTGAAAGGAACTGAAGGATTATAGGGGGTAGTTTTAACAATCGCATAAGTAATTAGCAGCAGTGGGCTCTATTGGAACTGAGAAGATAGCTAATAAATTTAAGACCACATGAAGGCCACCTACCTAGCCTGGGGAGATAACTACAGTAAGAAGAGCTTTTTTTTGAGTGTTTGTGGAGAACCTTTGTCTTGCCTGGGAATGGGAAGTTGTAAAGGTGCAATGGCTGCAAAGATTGGAGTCTCCTGGTGTGTAAGAAACCAACCAACTCTCTGCTAGAGAAGTAACTTGAAAGTTCTGAGATTGTGATTTTTTTTCTGTTTCTGTCCTCTAGCTTAGTATCCTTAGTGTAAGGGACTGTAACATAGTTGACTGATTTCTTTCTTTTCAAACAGTATTCTTTTTTTTGCCATGTTAGTATTGTGCAGTATTTATTTGTAAATTGTTATTCTCTGGTATCCCGTTTTGGTCACTTTATTTTGAAAAGTTGCAGAAAAACTGGAGAGTAAAACATAATATTAAGTGATAAACAGTGTTGTAGGAATCATAGATACATTTACCCTAGAGGAGAAAGATCAGGGTGTTATTTTCATATTAGTTGTAAAGTAGATGAATGATTTTTGTGGGGAAAAAGTTCACTGCTTATCTGTATCTTTGTACAAAACTAAACAGAAAGTAGAAGTGAAGGATAAGCAAGACTTTGGTTGGACAAAAATGACATCATATGTATGAAGTTAAACAAAGTCACTGGTGTAAGGTTCCCAAGGGAGACTTTAGAGCTTGTCACTTCTGAAGCACTTGAATAGATGAAATTGCTAGCCTTTGTGGTTTTAACCCCAGTTGAAGGCTGGGAGGAGGACATGATCAAGTTTAGCTGAGGAACCAGTCAGAACAAACTTGGGATAGAATCAGGGTTAAGGGAATTAATATAAGTACTAACATGAGATCCAAGAGTGAAGAAATGGATTGGTACCATGAGTGATTGTCAAGACAGAGGTAGGTTATGAATGTGAGTCAGTCCATTAGACAAATCAAGGTTGAAAGACAAATCAAGGTTAAAAAGCTAGCATGTTCAGAGGGTTAGAAAGATTGAGGTAGATAGAGGTGAGGGTCTGATTCAGGGAGGTAACACTGCACAAACAGAAAGAAGTGCCAGCCTAGGGCCCTGACTCGCTGTTGAGAGCACTGCTGTCACTGTTGGTCAGAGCAGTGTAGTTGCAGCTGCCTTTTATTTGCATGTGCTGTGTTCTCTATTCTCTTCTTAAGGGTGGAAGAGAACATTTTGTTGTTGTTTGCTTCTTCTTTCCTTTTCCAGATCTAAACTAAAAAAATAAAATTTAACCCTAGAAATTAAATTTAAAAAATTATGTATGATAAAATTCACTCTTTGGTATATGACTCTAGTAGTTTTGACAAATACATACAATGTAACCATCACTCTGATCAAGATATAAAACAATATAGTTAAACTCTACCTCTGTCCTCAGACCCTGGCAACTACTGATCTGTTTTGTATCCCTATAATTTTGCCTTTTCCAGAATGTCATATAAATGGGACTCATATACTAAGTGGCCTTTTGAGTCTGGCTTCTTTCATTTAATATAATGCATTTGAGATCCTTCCATGTTGTTGTAGATATCGGCAGTTTTGTTCCATTTCATTGCATATATTCCATTATGTGGATTTACCACAATGTAATCGTCATTTGAAGGACATGTAGATTTTTGCTAGTCCTACGTTCATTTGTAATAACATAATAGTCATGTTAAGCTGCTTTGTGAGTTATATTAAATATAGGTGAACTGTCTATTTCTTGGAAATTCATTGTGATGTAGCGAAAGCTTATTTATCTCCTACTTTAAAAAAGTTTCTAAAAGAATTGGGTTAAGGCACTGATAATTTAAAAGCAAGATATATCTAACTGTAAATTCCTTAATGGGACACACTTTTTAAGTATCCTTAACATTTAGAGGAACTATTTATTACACTCAATATGCCAATTACGTATTATTTTTAATTCATTAAGATTCCTTAACGATCTCTTTCCTGGGTAATGGCTTAATTTGATAATTAGTATATTTAAAAGTAATAAAAACCTGTATTTGTTCAAAAAGGATGTTGAGCTGGCATTGGAATAGTTACCCATACATTCATTCAGCCAACTAGTCAGCCAAGCAGCCTGCCTTTGAATACCTACTGTGTGTTTGACCATTTGTAGTTTTCTTTTCGTGGTTTGAGTAGTTATTTAACCTGTTGTCCCAACTAGAAACTTCTGAAAATGAAAGGACATATTATTTTCAATTATGCTATGCCATGAGGCTAAACCAGGACTGAAACTGGGAAATATGGTTGCTTTATCTTTGGTGTGTACGCAAATGGTGTGCCTTGAAAGTCTGAGCAGTTACCAGGAACAACATCCTAAGATATTGGGGGAAAACAAAGAAACCTTTTGAAGTTGGAGGGCCAAATATAAATTGGGAGAGAAAAAGAGATTAAGGCATGGTATGAAGCCAAGGAAGTTGGGGACAAAAGGGATTCAGTACTATGTCTGAAGCTCCTGAAATGGGTGTGCATTGACAGCTAAGGAAGAGCAGAGAGCAGTCTATGATGATTCACTTTACCAGTGTGCATATACTTGACAATAGGTTTAAATATAACATTCATATATTAATTAGCCTCTTGTGTCTGTTTATACTTAATCAGATAATAGCATTTTTATTAGGCCATTTTCAACCTGTGCACTCTTAAGAAGTCTGTGATAAAGCAGGGTACTTTGTGTTGACATAAAGTTTCAACTAGAAATAAAGCATAGAAATAATTAAAATGCATTTGAAGTGATATTTTATAATGATGGGAATAAAGACATTTAATCTGTTGGTTATTAACACATCTTCATTTCTTATGCATTTTATGTATCTTGATTACCTTAATTTTCACAAAGTTTATCAATTATCAGTATTATTTGTTCGCTCTTCTATTTAAGAATGCTGCCTAATTTTCAGTTGGGTGCCATGTTTTTCCCCTTTAGAATTAAACTTTGTTTTAGGCTATCTTTTTATCTTCTTTTCTGTTTCAAGGTATCTTTAAGTTTGCAGTTGATTCAGTTTGGAATATGTAGTGAGAGCTGTAGACTTCTAGTTTGTGATCTTTCATTGGAATTTTACAGACTAAACCATTGCAGTCTTCTCTTTCAGAAGGGCATTAAACTTGTTGTACCAAAATTATTGATATGAGTTAATAATGTCTATATTTGTATATTGCTGTTTTACATGTATAATCTTGATCCTCAAAACAAGCCTGTGGTCAAGCCCTAGTCTTAGATAGTGATCTTTGAGTCCATAGTAGATTTCCCCATAAGTTCACATAAACTTCACATAATGGAACTTCACAGATCTGTGGAATCATTCAGTATATACTCATTTATATCTGCTTCTTTCACTTGGCTAATGTCTGTGATACTGTTACACGTATCACGTGCTTGTTTCTTCTTATTGTTAAGTAGTATTACATTGTATGAATATACCAGTTTATACATTTATCTGTTGCCTTTGACATTTGGAGTGTTTTCAGTTTTGGGCTATTATAAAAAAAACTACTAGGAAATTCTTGTACAAGTTTACTATGGACTTACGCTTTCATTTCTCTTGAATAATAGAAGAATTGCTGGGTCAGAGGGTAGGTGGAAGATTATAAGAAACTCAAACCTTTCCCCAAAGTGGTTGTGCTATTTTACATTCCCACTAGCAATCTATGAGAGTTCCAGTTGCTCCACATCCTAGTCAACAGTTGATTATTACTTATCTTTTTAACTTTAGCTATTCTATTGAGTGTGAAGTGATTGTCTCATCATGGTTTTAATTTGAATTTTCCTCATGTCCATTGATACTGAGCATCTTTTCATCTGCTTACTGGTCATTTGTATGTTTTCTCTTCTGAAGGTTCTTTTATAAGTATTTTACCTTTTTTTAGAAAAAAATTGGTGGTTATTACTGAGTTGTAAGACTTTCTTTTTAAAAAAAAATATGTTCTGAAGACATTTTTTCTTAGATTTATGTTGTCTAAATATTTTTTCAAACTCTAGCTTGCTTTTTTGTTTTCACAGTAGTGTTTTAAGAATATAAGTTTTGAATTTTGATGAAGTCTGATATATCAATTTTTAATTTAATGGTTAGTGACTGTTGTCTGCTATCCAGGAAATCAACCAAGGTCATAAAGATTTCTCCTCTGTTTTCTTCTGTAAGTTACATAGTTTTAGATTTTACATGTAGGTCTATGACCCATTTCAAATTAATATTTATGTATGGTATATTTAATTTTCCTGATGAATTGTTTTTTATCTTTATAAAGTGTTCTTAATTTCTTAAAATACTCTTTGTCTTGAAGCCTACTTTGATACCAATTTAGCCACTCCAGCTTCTTGTGCAACTTCGTGGTATATCTTTTTCCAGTATTTTGCTTTTAGTCTGTAAATATCTTTGTATTTAAAGTGTGTCTCTTGTAAATAGCATGTAGGTAGCCATTGGCTCTTGCTTTTTAAATTGCCTAATGATCTCTGGCTTCTAATTAGAGCACTTAGTGTTTATATTTAGTATGATTATTGGTATGGTTTCTATTTTGTGTGTGTGTTGCTTCATTTCTGCAACCTTTGGGGTTAATCAAATAATTTATAGTATTCTATTTTATTACTTCTATTGACTTCTTAGCTGTGCTCTTTTAATTAATTTTTTAGTAGTCAGTCTAGATCTTAACAGTATTTACCATGAACTTATCAAAGTCTGTTTGGAGGTGATATTATACCACCTTTCACTTTACACCTCTCACTTCATACCATCTACTATCTACTTCTTGCCATCTATTTCATAAATATAATTATCTTACATCAGAATAATTCCGTTTATCCACCTATCCCTTTCTTTGTGCTATTGTCATATCTTGTATTTCTATTTACATCATAAATCCCACCTTAGGATTTGTGTTATTTGCTTTAAACAGTTGTCTTTTAAGGAAATTATGTTGAAGAAATATTTTGTTTGTTATTTACCTTTTCTCATGTTCTTTCCTGTAAATCCAAGTTTCCATCTGATCCTTTTTACTTTCAGCCTAACAACATCCATTGGCATTTCTTATAGTGCAGGTCTGCAGGCAACAAATTTTGTAGGCTTTTGTTTATCTGAAAAGGTCTTTATTTTACCCCCAGAATATTTTTTCTTGATATGGAATCCTTACTTTGCAGGATATTCCCACATTTCAGAGTTTTGAAGATGTTCCATTGTTTTTGGCTTCCATTATTTCTGATGAAAAGTCAGCTGTATGTAATGTGTGCTGTCCTTTGCCCACCTCTCACCCCTCTTTTTGGTGTCTTTCAAGATTTTTTCTCTCTATCTTTGGGTATTCTCAGTTTGACTATGATGTGCTTTGGTATAGTTTTCTTTGTATTTATTCTGTTTGGGGTTTGCTAATCTAGTATCAATCAGTAAAAAGAGGTTTTCATCCAAATTTGGGATATTGTCAGTTATTTCTTCAAAAATTTTTTGGCCCCATTTTTTCTCCTTTTCTATTAGAGTCCATTTAAAATATATTAGACTGTTTGACACCGTTTCACAAGTCCTTGAGGCTTTATTAATTTTCTCTTTTTCTTTTTGTTCTTCAGATTGGTTAATTTCTACTGATCTTTCTTCAAGATCTCTGACTCTTTGACTCTATGCAATCTATTGTTAAACACATCTGATGAACTTTTGATTTCAATTACTGGACTTTTTAATTCTAGACTTTCCATTTGGTTCTTCTTGTGTATATTCATAGATAATTGATGCAGTAGGTTCAACTAATCGCTTTGATTCTGGAGCATTAGGGTTTCTGTGTTGTCCCTGACCAGTTCCTGGACATGAAACTTGCTCAGGAGACTGCTTCTCATGGGTTTTTATTAAAAGAAGGTATAAAGTACTACCCTGATCTGTATAGTGTTTAGGAACCCCATGAACCTAATGTAATCTTTCATCTGATTTCTTACATCATCATTGATCTTTTAAGATCTTGGTTTTTAATATGAAACAAAAGTAATTAGAAGAATTGAGATTTTTTAAAAAGAATGAAATGATTATAGTGATAAGTAACTTAGATTACTATGTCACTTCTAACCGGTCTCCTTCCTCTAATCTCTGCTTATCTTTTCTCTATCTTCTGTATTACTGCCTTAAGGTATGACATACACATAAAAACACAAGCCTACTTCTGTTGCCCCATTTTCAACTCCAGCCCCCAGGTTCATGCTCCTAAACGTTATATTCAAGCCATAATGTAGTATGTTTCTTGCATTTATGATCCAGTTTTATATCCTCATATTTTTGCCCACACTCTTCATTGTATCTAATGTAATTGTCTTTTTCCATCTTACTCATCCTTTAATGTCCAGCTCAAATGTCACCATTGCTTGAAAGGAAGTAACCTTCCCTATTTTATCTACTCCAGCTTTTAAAAATTAATTGCTTCCTTCTTTTTACCCTCATGGCTCTTCGAGCATTTGAGTACCATTTTAGCTCCTGAATGATGTAGCTGACTGTATATTGATCTGTTGTACTCAATTTGGAGTTTTTTATTGATAAGAATTGGGTCTCTGATATTTTCATACCCCCACATAGCACCTAGCATAGTGTCTCATATACAGTAGATGCTTAATACATGTTTATCACAAGAATGTTTGTCTTTTCCTAGTTAAGAAGTCACTGTTTTATTCTTCTCACACTTTTGTAATTGTACATTAATTTTTTTTGCTATTTTAAATTAAGACTGATCTTTGGATGTTCTAGAAATTGTCACTTTGCTTCCTTTTACTCAGACCTTTTCTTTTGATCAATAGGTCAGGGGTCAGAACAACTTGTTTTACTTCTTGACATTGATTAACATCTACTTTGAATTTGGGAGAATCTTTGGAGTTCTTATTCTTCAAGTAGGTGAATTGCTTGACTTTCTCTAACATTAATGGCTATTTCAGATAACTTTTATCACAGACTAAGATGGTCCAAACGAAAGCCAGGAATTAGGTAGAAATCAGGAGACTTGAGTTCTTCCTGGGTAATACTTACACTGACTGTGCTTTGTGACACGTGACTTTTGACTATATTGGATATACCCTATGTTAGATCAGAGCTCCCTGAGTCCTTTTTTCCCCTAAATTAAAAAAATATTTTTTATTGAAATGTCACTTATACACCATAAAATTTACTATTTAAAAGTATATGATTCGATAGTTTCACTATATTTGCAAAGTTGTGCAGCCATCACCACTATCTAATTCCAGGACATTTTCATTTCATCACCTCAAGAGTCCCCTACCTTTTAATAGTCATGCCTCATCTCCCCTACCTCAAGCTCCTGGCAACCACTACATTATTTTCTGTCTTTATGAATTTGCCTGTTCTGGAGATTTCATATAAAATAATTATAAAATATGTGGCCTTTTGTGTTTAGCTTATTTCACTTAGCATAAGGTTTACAGGATCACCCATACTGCAGCATGTAATACTATCATATTTCATTCCTTTTTATGAGTGAATGATGCACTGTTGTATAGGTATGCTACAATTGTTTATCTTTTCATCCAGCTGGCGGACATTTAGGTTGTTTCCACTTTGGGCTATCATGAAAAATGCTACTGTGATCATTTGTGTACAAGTTTTAGTGTAGACTTAATGTTTTCATTTCTCTTGAGGGTGTTTTCATTTCTCTAGGAATGGAATTGCTGGGTTATATGTTTAATCTTTTGAGGAACTGCCAGACTATTTTTCAAAGCAGCCATACTTTTTTACATCTCCACAATTATGAGGGTTGCAGTTTTCCACATCTTTGTCAACAATTTTTATTGCATGTTTTTTAATATAGTTATCCTTTTGGGTATGAAGTGATATCTCATTTTATTACGGTTTTGATTTGCATTGCCTTAATGGCAATTGATGTTGACCACATTTTGATGTGCTTGTGCATTTGTATGTCTCGTTTGGAGAAATGTCTATTCAGATTCTTTGTCCACTTTAAATTGGGTTGTCTTTTTATTATTGAATTATAAGAGTTTATTATATATTTTAGATACAAGTCCCTTACCACTTTTACATAATTTGAAAATATTTCCTTTAATTGTATGGTGGGTGTGTTTGTAGCTTTCTTTTTTAAAAAAAATTTTTATTGATATATAATATTTATATGTTTTTATGGGGTACATGTGGTATTTTGTTACATGCATAGAATGTGTAATGATCAAGTCAGGGTATTCAGGGTATCCATCACCTTGACTGTTTATCATTTCAATGTGTTGGGAACATTTGAAGTCCTCTGTTCTAGCTATTTTGAAATATATAATACCTTGTTGTTAACTTTAGTCACCCTACTCTGCTGTTGAACTTTGGAATTTATTCCTTCTGTGTAACTGTATGTTTGTGCCCATTAACTAACCTTTCTTCATTCTTCCTCACCCACCACCCGTGAGCCTCTGGTAACATTATGTTCTCTCTCTCCATGAGATCAACTTTTTTAGCTTGTGCGTGTGAGTTGAGAACGTGTGATACTTACAGTTGTCTTTCTGTGCCTGGCTTATTTTGCTTAACATAATGACCATCCAGTTCCATCCATGTTGATGCAAGTGACAGGATTTCCTTCTTATTTATGGCCAAATAGTATTATATCTGTTTACCACATTTTCTTGATCCATTTATTTGTTGATGGACACTTGAGTTGATTCCATATCTTTGCTATTGTGAATAGTGTTGTAGTAAACATGGGGTGCAGGTATTCCTTTGATACAATGATTTCATTTCCTTTGGATAAATACCCAGTAGTGGGGTTGCTGAATTGTATGGTAGTTATATTTTTAGTTTTTTGAGAAATCAACATATTGTTTTCCATAATGTCTGTACTAGCTTACATTTCCACCAACAGTGTATGAGAATTCCCTTTTCTCCACATCCTTGACAGCATTTGTTATTTTTTTTTTGCATTTTTTTATTTCAGCATATTAAGGGGGTACAAAAGTTTAGATTATGTATATTGCCTTTGCCCTACCCCACCCCAGTCAGAGCTTCAAGCATGTCCATCCCCCAGATGGTGCACATTGCACTCATTATGTAGCATTTGTTATTTTTTGTCTTTGTAATAATAGCCATTCTAACTAGGGTAAGATGATAGCTCAGTGTGGTTTTGATTTGCATGTCCCTGATGATTAGTGATGCTGAACATTTTTTCGTATATTCTGGATATTAGTTACTTGTTGGATGAGTGGTTTGAAGATATTTTCACCCAGTCATCAGGTTGTTTCTTCACACTGTTGATTGTTTCCTTTGCTGTGCAGAAACTTTTTAGTTTAATAAAGTCCCATTTGTCTATTTTTGGTTTTGTTGCCTGTGTTTTTGAGGTCTTAGTCATAAAATTTTTGCCTAGACCGATATCCTGAAGTGTTTTCCCTGTATTCTTCCAGTAGTTTTGGGTCTTAAGTTTAGGTTTTTAACCATTTTGAATTGATTTTTGTCTATGGTAAGACATAGAGGTCTAGTTTCATTCTTCTGTATATGGATATTCACTTTTCCCAGCACCTAATGTTAAAGTCTCCCCCTACCCACCAGTGTACCAATACCATGCTGCTTGGGTTACTATAGTCTTGTAATTTATTTTATTTTATTTTTATTTATTTATTTATTTATTTATTTATTTATTCATGTATGTATGTTTACCCAAGCTGGGGCTGGGTCGGATTTTACTTTATTTTATTTTGTTTATTAATTTTTATTTTGGCATATTATAGGGGTACAAACGTTTAGGTTACATATATTGCCCTTGCCCCCCGCCCTAGTCGGAGCTTCAAGTATGTCCATCCCCCAGACAGTGCATTGCACTCATTATGTATGTACATACCCATCCTCTCCTCCCCCCTCCCGTCTGCCCGACGCCCAATGAATGTTATTCCTATATGTGCACTTAAGTGTTGATCAGTTAATACCGATTTGATGGTGAGTACATACGGTGCCTGTTTTTCCATTCTTGTGATACTTCACTTAGTAGAATGGGTTCCAGCTCTATCCAGGATAATACAAGAGGTGCTATATCACTGTTGTTTTTTGTGGCTGAGTAGAACTCCATGGCATACATATACTACATTTTATTAATCCACTCATGTATTAACGGGCACTTAGGTTGTTTCCACATCTTTGCAATTGTGAATTGTGCTGCTATAAACATTCTAGTGCAGATGTCTTTTTTATAGAATGTCTTTTGTTCTTTTGGGTAGGTGCCCAGTAATGGGATTGCTGGGTCAAATGGTAGTTGGTAGTTCTACTTGTAGCTCTTTGTAATATATTTTAAAGTCAGGTAATGTGATGCCTCCAGCTTTGTGGCTTTTTGTTGTTGCTGTTGTTGTTGTTGTTGTTGTGGATTGCTTTGGCTATTCAGGTTCTTTTTTTGTTCCATACAAATTTTGGGATTTTTTTTTTTTTTATTTTTGTGAAAAATGACATTGGTATTTTGATAGAGACTACATTGAATCTGTAGATTGCTTTGAGTAGTTTGGTCATTTTAACTATATCAATTCTTTTGATCTGTGAGCATGATGTGTCCTTCCATTTTTTTGTGTCCGCTTCAGTTTCTTTTATCAGTATTTGGTAGTTCTCCTGGTAGAGGTCTTTCACCTGCTTGGTTAAATTTATTTCTAGTATTGATTTCTTTTCACAGCTAGTTCATTATTGGTGTACATAGAAACACTACTGCTTTTTGTATGTTGATTTTTATATCCTGCAATATTACTGAATTTATTTATGAGATCCAAGAGTTTTTTGGTGGAGTCTTTCTGTTTTTCTAAATGTAAGATCATGTCATCTACAAACAGGGACAGTTTGACTGCATCTTTTCCAATTTGGATGCCTTTTTTTTGTTGTTGAGATAGAGTCTCTGTTGCCCAGACTAGAGTGCAATGATACCATCATAGTTCACTACAACCTCAAACTCCTTGGTGCAAGCAATCCTCCTGCCTCTGCCTCTCAAGTAGCTAGGACTACATGTGCATGCCACCACATCTAGCTAATTTTTCTATTTTTTTGTAGAGACAGGGTCTGGGTATGTTGCTCAGGCTAATCTCAAACTCTGCTCAGTTTAAGTGATTCTCCGGTCTCAGTCTCCTAGAGTACTGGGATTACAGGCATGAGCAACTATGCCTGGCCTGGATGCCTTTTCTTTCTTTCTTTTGCCTGATTGCTCAGGGTGGGACTTCCAGTGTTAAATAGGAGTGGCAAAAGGGCATCTTTGTCTTGTTCCAGTTCTGAGAGGAAAGGCTTTCAGCTTTTCCTCCTTCAGTATGATGTTAGCTGTTTGTCTCATATGACCTTTATTATGTTGAGATGTGTTCCTTCTATGCCTAATTTGTTGAGAGTTTTTTATCACAAACATTTGGTCTATCTTGGAGAATGCTCCATGTGCTGATGAGAACATGTGTTCTGCAGCTGTTGGATGTTCTGTAGGTATCTGTTAGGTCCATTTATTCTGAAGTATGGTTTAAATCCAATGTTACTTTATTGATTTACTGTCTAGGTGATCTTTTTAATACTGAGAGTGGGTTGTTCGAGTTTCTTAGCTATTACTGTATTGTAATTTATCTCTCCCTTCAGATCTAATAATACTGATGCTTCATATATCTGTATGCTCTGGTATTGGGTATACATATATTTAGAATTTTTATATCCTCTTGGTGTACATTCTATAATGACCTTCTTTGTCTCTTTTTAGTGTTTATTTTTTTTAAAGACATCTTGCTATGTTGTCCAGGCTAGTCTTGAACTCTTTGGCTCAAGTGATCCTCCTGCCTCAGCCTCCCGTCTTGTTACTTTTTTTGATTTTAAGTCTGTTTTATTTGATATAAACATAGCTACTGGTGCCTGCTTTTGGTTTCTGTTTGTGTGGGATATCTTTTTTCATTTCTTTACTTTCAAGCCATATGTGTCTTTGCAGGTGAAGTGAGTTTCTTGTAGGCAGCATATAGCTGGGTCATTTTAAAAAAATCTATGCAGCCAGTCTCTATCTTTTAAGTGGAAGATTTAATCTTTTTACATTTAAGGTTATTATTGGTATGTGAGGACTTATTTCTGTCATTTTGTTAATTATTTTCTGGCTGTTTTTGTATGATTTGTTCCTTTCTTTCTCTCTTGTTAGTCACTGCAATTTGGTGCTTTTCTGTAGTGATAACATTTGAATCCTTTCTCTTATTTGTGTGTTTAGTGAGTTTTATACTTCCGTGTGTTTTTATGGTGGTAGGTATCATTTATTCACTATTGTTATTGTATAGGTGTAGGACTCCTTTAAGCATTTCTTGTAGGGCTGGTGTAGTGGTGATGAATTCCCTCAGATTTTGCTTGTCTGGGAAAGACTTCATTGCTCCTATAACTTTGCTGGGCATAGTATTCTTGACTGACAGCTGTGCCCCCCGCACTTTGACTATATCATGCCATTTTCTCCTGACCTGTTAAGGTTTCTACTGAGAAATCTGCTGTTACTGTGGTGGAATTTTCCTTGTATGTGACTAGATGTTTTTCTCTTGTTAGTTTTAGAATTCTCTCTTTGTCTGTGACTTTTGACAGTTTGACTATAATGTGCTATAGAAAAGACCTTTTTGGATTGTATATGTTTGGGGATCTCTGAGCTTCCTGTATCTGGATATCTAAATCTCTTGCTAGACTTGGGAAGTTTTGAGCTATTATTTAATTAAATAGGTTTTTTTGTGCTTTTGATCTTCTCTTCACCTCTGGTACACCCAAAATGTGTATATTTGGTTCCTTTATGGTGCCCCACATATCACAAATTTTTTATTTTTCTGTGTGACTGGGTTATTTCAAAAGACCTGCCATCAAGTTCTGACAGTTGTTTCTTCTGCTTGATCTAGTCTGTTGTGGAAGCTCTCAAATGAATTCTTTATTTCATCCATTGAATTCTTCACTTTTAGGATTTTTTTTTTGGTTCTTTTTTATGATATCTGTCTCTGGTGAATTTCTCATTCATACCCTGGATTGTTTTTCTCATTTCTCAGTATTATTTATCTGCATTCTCTTGTATCTCACTGAGCTTCTTCTCCAATGTTACTATTTTGAATTCTTTTTCTGATATTTCATAATTTCTTTGTCATTGGAATATGTTGCTGGAAAATTATTGTGTTTCTTTGGTGATGACTTTTTTGGGGGAAGCTTTCAGTGTCTTGTGTTTTTAAGTTGATATCTGTGCCTCTACTATAACAGTTGCTTCTTCCAATTTTTTGGATTGGCTTTCATAGGGAAAGATTTTTCCTGAGGATGTAGCTGTGGTTTTTGGTTGAGTAGGACACTTTAGCTTTGATTCTGGGTACACACAGTAGTGTATTCTCCATATGATTTCTTTGGCTGTAAACAGCATGAGTGGTGTCTTTGATTTCCTCAGTAACAGGCTGCAGGTGTTAGTGGAGGCTGTGGTGAGGTTTTGCTATGGATGGGGGAATGCCAGGTGAGTCATTTCTCAGGCCCCCATGGTGGCAATGGTGGGCTCAGCATGCCTGTCCTTGAGACCCTGGGCAGTGTATAAGGGCTCTGGTGTTAGCAGGTCCAAATGGTCCAATTCTTGGGCCTCCAGGTGGCTTGCTTGGGTGCTGGCAATGGCAGTGGTGGGCTTGGTGTCCTCAGTCCCCTGGGAAGCATGCTTGGCATGGGTGATGGCAGTAGAGGTGGTGGGGCCTCATCTCTAAGAGGAAGAAAAAAATTAGCTGGGCATGGTGGTGCTGCATGCCTGTAGTCCCAGCTATTCAGGGGGCTGAGGAAGGAGGATTACTTGAGCCCAAGAATTGGAGGCTGCAGTGAGCTATGATGACGCCACTGCATTCTAGTCCAGGCAGCAGAGTGGGACTCTGTCTTAAAAAAAAAAAAAATTAAGTATGACCTTTTTTCTTTGCCTATTATTCCGTTTCTTCTTCTCACTATGTCTGACCACAACAATTCTTAAGTTAATGTTGGGCTTAGCATTATATGGTGATTATTTATTTGCTTTTTATGTGCTAATCACTACACCAGCAAACAAAACAGATAAAAATCTGTGCCCTTGAGAGAATGGTCTTATGAAAGAAGAATGACAATAAACAAAGAAAATGCATAAATTGTTTAGAATGTTACACAATTATAAATGCTGTAGAAAAAATATAAAGTAGGGTAAGGTTGAGTCTATTGTGTATTGCAATTTTCAAGAGAGGGAGCAAGGCAGGATCATTGAGAAAGTGATATTGAGCAATGGCATGAAGGTGGTGAGAGAGTTCACCATGCAGATGTCTTTTCTGTCTTCCTCCTCACATTTGAGGACTGAGACTTTCTTTTTTTTAATCTATATTTCTAGTGCTAGCATTGTGCCTGGTACATGTCAACCTTTGATGAATTGTCGTTAACAGAAGCGTTGTTTACCTTTCTCGTATCTGCCCAGAGTTTGAGGAGTTTAGCCATTGGATTCAACATGTGTCATTTTCTCTGTTGTTGGGTTAGATAATTTTCACGATTATATCCACCTATAGCTTATTATTCTTGCATTCTCTTTTTGATAATAAACCTCACTAAAAATATTTTGTCTACTGTTACTGTCATTTGCCTTTTCTTGTTCAAAGTAGGGTGCAGCAAATGCTAAATGAAAGATAAATCTTTGTGATTGGCCAAATTATATATCTTTTCTAGGCATAACTGTCTTAAGTAGTTAAATAAAAGTTACAGTAGATTATTTTAAAGGTCCCTTTCAGCCCTAAAATTTAGAATTTGACAAATATTTGTGTGCTTGCTGTTTCACAGAAGTTGTAGTTGATGAGAAAGAAGAATATTTTAAGATTAATACAAAATAATATGAGGTCAAATATTGGAGGAGGGAATATTTTCATTTATATTTTGTTTAACCCTCAACATACTATTAGGGTCCATTGGACCCAATTTAATTTTTGAGTATCTATTTTAAGCAGTTCTATTTTTAAAGATTAATATTTTATGACTTTTTAATCCTTTCTTAAGAGTCTTCCAAAGAACAAATAACAAATTTTATATATTTTTTAAAAATTGAATAAAACTTACTTTATTTTAGAATTCTTTTTTTTTTTTTTTTGAGACAGAGTCTCACTCTGTTGCCCGGGCTAGAGTGCCATGGCATCAGCCTCTCTCACAGCACCCTCAAACTCCTGGGCTCAAGCAATCCTACTGCCTCAGCCTCCCGAGTAGCTGGGACTACAGGCATGAGCCACCATGCCTGGCTAATTTTTTCTATATATATTTTTAGTTGGCCAGATCATTTCTTTCTATTTTTAGTAGAGGCAGGGTCTCGCTCTTGCTCAGGCTGGTCTCGAACTCATGAGCTCAAACAATCCGCCCGCCTCGGCCTCCCAAGTGCTAGGATTACAGGCATGAGCCACCGCGCCCGGCCTAGAATTCTTATATAGGACTCTTTTATAAATCTAAGATGCATTATGGGATCTTGGTGGTTTTATTTTTCCTATATCTTGAAATGATTTCATGCTCCTAAGAATGATTTCATTGTTACTCATTAATTCTTCTCCACTGTGCCCAAACACTAAAATAATAAGAATGCAGAAGAATGATTGAATGACCTAGAAGGATGATTCAATAATGAAATCATCACCATTATCTTTTGGTTTTCTTATTGTGTTGCCCAAAATATTATGTCATCTTTCAAGAAGGTATTAAAAAGGTAGATACCATCTTGTCTTTTTCTTTTCTTTTGGCTTTCATTTAACATAATTGAGAATTTAGATTCTTTTTTTGCTCATAATGACAAAGAGAATTGACAAAGAGAAGGATGATTACCAATATCAGTTGAATTTGAAGATGAATACAAAGAGACAGACAACAATACTATAGACTCTAATTATGATGGTGAAGTTGAATAGATTTTCTCAAACTCAAGGAATATTGAATTAATAATATATTTCTAAAAACAAAAAGATATGTGACACTCTAATCTATTTAGTTATCCAACAAGAAGGTTTTCATAATGCAGTATTTTGTGTCTAGAATCTGAATCATTCCATTTTGCTAGAAGAACATATCACCATATTTTTTTAATTTTTAATGATGTTTATGTACCAGAATTTACTTGCTGTGCTTCATAAGTGGATAAATCCTGAAATCTGGTGTGTATACAAAAGTGCTTGCAAGGAAATAGATGATATAGAAATGAAGGGGTTAGTTGGATTTATCATCTAGTTGGAATTTATAAATCTAAATTTTAAAAATGATCTATGCAGTTATGGGGCAGAGATAACTATCCTTCAACCAAATTAGGAGCCATCAAAAATTTCATATGTATTGCATTTTGAAAATGTAAGTACAAGAAGAGCCAGAAGTAATAATACTCTAGAATCTGTTAGAGATGTATTCGCAATCTGGAATCAGTATTTGCAAGATAAGTTTGTTTTAGTTTTATGCTTGACTGATGTGAGTAGTTAATTGCACTGGAAACAGGTTGACCATTTTGGTGTATGACTGGGGAAATTTAAATATATGAAATACATAAAACATATATAAAATATAGAAAATTTGGGTTTACTATGCTTAACTTTCTGTTAAAATATCTCATAAGGTTTTCCCACTATCTTTTTATAATTTATTCTGTAAAATATTTGTAAAATGACACAACTGTAAACAAAAAGTACTCATTGGACACAGATGATAAATATTAATAGTGATGATGAGTTTTTCTGGTATATACTTAGGGTTAATTCTCATGATAATTCTATGAAATAGAGATGGGGAAAGTGAATCAATTTTTTTCCCCTGTTCATCTATTTGTGACAAGCCACAGCCAGTTGTATTTTGTGTGGAAGAACAGATACGGTCTGTGTAGGTTTTGTTTTGTTTTTGTAGTTTCATTGAAATGTTTAATAACAAATCAGTCTGAAGTTTGGACACTGAAGAGTTTCCCCAGATGAATACACATATACACACCCATCCAAAACAAAACTAAACACTAGCGTTTATCATTTTCATAAAAAGTTGTCCAGTGAGTTTTGGTATTTTCCCTCCCGTTTTATTTTTAATTTTTTAATAACAACTCAGTATACATTTTTTTCCTACTTGGTTTATTTTGAAACTTGCTTGCTAAACCTATTCATGATATCATTGTTTTCATTTTTAATGATTTTTTTATAGCGTCTGCATTTTATATGGTTCTTGGTAAGTTTATGTCAGGTCTGGTAGACTCATTAGCTGAAATGCAACGACCACTTTGAAAAGATAACAGAGAGAAATACCTCAGCAGTGGCTGGATGATGAAATGAGTGCTAACTTCAGGTACTGCATAGACCAGGATCTGATAAGTCCATACATACCCTGTACACTGACATTCTTGGCACAGTTTATTAACTTTTTTCCCTTCCCATTTCAACAGGTGTTTATTTAGTACTTGCTATGTGTCTGACATTGTCCCTGGCATTGTGAATATAGAAGTGAATAAAATGTCTCTACCCTTAAGGAACTCATAGCATAGAAGGGGATACAGACCTGTAAACAGAATTGTAATGTTAAGTGCAATCAGTGGTCTAAATATGTCAAAAATATAGAGATCTTGCAGAGGGAGAGAGTGATGAATTCTTGGGTATGGCAGAAAGATCAGAGGAATCCTTTAGATAATCAGGTAAATTTTGAGGGTGGAACATGAGTTTCTCAGTGTTAGGGTAGATATTACAGATAGTAAGATCAGCATGTAGGACAGGCACAGATGCGTGAAACAACTTGGTATATTCAGGAAACTATAAACAGATAATTCATGTTGGGCATAAAGTATGAGGATTGATAGATGAGAGCTGTATTTTCCCTCATTGTTAAATATTGCCTGAAAAAACAGCCAAGGAGGATTAATGAAATAATAGAGGCAAAGACTAAATTTGAATACTATCACTGGGATTTATTGTAAAAGTAGGGTACAGATTGTATTTCTGTTTCTGAAATGCATATCTACCTCCTTTCCCTCTTTCCCTTTCGTAAACTCCCCCCTTTTTGCCCTCTTTCCCCAAATGTGGGTGTATTTAGAGAGAGAAGCGGGATAATTGAGGGAGGTAGGAGCTAAGAATCAAGACCTTGGTTCTGGTCCTGGCTCTCATATCCTTGGTTGGGCAAGCCACTTCATCTTTCTGAGCTTTGGTCTCCTTGTCTGTATAATATGTGCAAACTATATATGATCTATGCTTGTCAAATAGATTTTTTTTGGAGTCACAGTTTCTGAATGCCTGGAACACGGTAGGTGCTCAATATGTATTTTTAAATAAATGGTGTGAGAACTTGTATCAAAAAGTAAAAGAGAATAGTTAAATTGTGGCAGAGTAAGCAGTACAAGATTTATGTACAGGCCATTGCTTCTCAAGATGCACTTGTTATATAAAATGTGTTCAAGTGACATGCCAGGGAACAGAAACTACAGTATCTTTAGCATAAAAATCTTTTACAGTTTAACATATGATGTAGTTATCCTATGTGTTCAGTTGAGAATTATTACATATTAAAAATGTGGTTGATCATTTCTCTTTTAAATTGAACCGTGGCAGAAGTTCTTGGACTTGGGTTCTTCAGCTTATGATTGTTTTCTCTTTAATCTAGTTATAAGTGGACTTTTCCCCCTCATATAAACTTTACTTTTCTCAGTTCAAAATTAGTGTTTCAGCCGGGCACGGTGGCTCACGCCTGTAATCCTAGCACTCTGTGAGGCCGAGGTGAGTGGATCGCTCGAGGTCAGGAGTTTGAGACCAGCCTGAGCAAGAGCGAGGCCCCGTCTCTACTAAAAGTAGAAAGAAATTATCTGGCCAACTAAAAATATATAGAGAAAAAATTAGCTGGGCATGGTGTCACATGCCTGTAGTCTCAGCTATTCGGGAGGCTGAGGCAGAAGGATTGCTTAAGCCCAGGAGTTTGAGGTTGCTGTGAGCTAGCCTGGGCAACAAAGCGAGACTTTGTCTCACAAAAAAAAAAAAAAAAAAAAAAAAATTAGTGTTTCTTCTCATGCTGCTTTCACATTGTCATATTTGCAAAATGTTTGCTTTTGGAGCAGAGGATTATAAAAATCCATTTTAATGTTATTGGGTTGCTATAATATACTGTTAATAGAACTTACTTCTTTACCTTTAGGGATCCTATTGGGCAATAGATACCAATCCGAAGGAAGATGCGCTGCCTACTAGGCCAAAGAAGAGGGCGCGATCTGTAGAACGGGTAAGAGCTCTTTATTATAAATTTAGTCCGAATATGTTAGAAATATAGATTATAAAAATTCATTTCCAATATAGCAAGTATAACCATAATGAAGGTAAGATTTTATTTGTGTAGCAGTTTATATTTTTCAAAACATTTTTTACATCATCATTTTATTTGATCTTAAGTGAGGTGGGCAGTTCAGGAATTAAGTAAAAGATTTTGTCATAATTAGGGCATACCTATTGCCTGAGACTGAAACCAGCACTCTTGAGTTTTAATTTAGTACTCTTTCCTCTGCATCTACAACACTGAGGCCTAATTTTATATGACACAACTATTCCCTTCCAATGCAGACGATCAGTCTGGTTACATTGAATTTTCCTCATTGTTTTCAAAATGCCTTTTCCTGCTTCTGTCCATGCAATAGTTAGTTACTTTGTACACAAAAATCTCTAAGTTGTGTGTGTATTGTTTGTAAGATAATTCTTGTGAATTCAAGGTTAAAATTAATTTGCAAGAATGAATGAGCAAAGAAGCTATAGCTGATATCCTAAGTTGTGTATTTTAACAAATTCTTAGCCAACATTTTGACTGCCAATCAGACATTAACCTTACCCTTCAGCTTTTCTCACACTTTCTACAATTCTAGCATCTCAGCTAAAACATACACACACATAGACCCATCCTACCCTACTGTTCTTCAAGACATTCAAGAATCTATTTCAAATGTTAACCACTTTGTGAAGCCTTTCTCCCCTTTTGTGTCCCTGTAGAATTTTTATAAAGCTCTTTTATAGAATTTCTCACACTTTATATAAATTAGTTGTTTTTATACTTGCCTCCTCTATTGGACTATGATCCCCATAAGGGCAGAGCAAAATATATTTGTATCTCTGGTGTTATGATTTTTTACACTGTATAATGGATATCAGTACCTGTTTGCAAAATAAAGCAGGGCAAAGAAAATAGAATAATATGAAAGAAACTGAATAAATGTTTGGTCAAATGAATTTGTTCTATGTCCATTCCTGGTAAAGGGATAAAACTTTTGAGCCTCAAAGATAAAAACCTCATACTAGGATTAAGCTGGGATCATGTGAGTCCATAAGATAACAGCAACGAGATTTAGTCAGAAAGATTTGTGGGAGCCAGTGGAGGGAATTTAGTAAGCCAGTTATCAAGGTATATAGAATGAACTCTTAGGCTAGAACGATTTTTGACTTTACATAAACCAGAGTTTAAGAAGTTGAAGTTTAGTATTGCTGTGACATAATCTTCTGGTAACAGAACTAGATAGATAGTTTTAAGACTGAAATGTTGATAAGCTCAGTATATAATCGTTTGAGAGGGGAACACATGTCACTTTCTGCCCTCCTGCCTTTGCCTTTTAAAACAGACTTAGCACATGGACATTGTATGAAAATGTGGTGTAAAAAACATTTAGTATTGATTATCAGAATTTGAAGGAGAAAAATCCACATTTTTTAAAACAAAAGCATCATTAAGCAACTTGGACAGGTGTATAGTTTGTTTGAAGGGCGGAGGAATTGTGGTCATCTCTATCATTTGCTTTCTTCTGAAGTTCCTGTAACATTAGTTATTTTTGGAAGTTGGAATTGGGTTGTCAATTGTGCATTTCTTTTGGATAGTAAGCCTGCCTTTTATCCTGTTACCTTGTTTTATAGTTCTTAGAGCAATTCCTCTTTATTTCTGATAATCATCCCTTTTTTCCCCTGGCACTATGTTGTCAGTTTTATAGTAGAAGTCTAAATACATATAGGATTCATGTCATAAAAGCATGTGTTCTTGAATGTACATTTTGGATATATACATTCTATATTCATTTTCTGCTGCTTATCTTTTTTATCTTCATTTTAAGTTTGAAATGTAAAAACATCAAAAATTTCCCTTTGTGATGCAGTTCCACAAAATATACATAACAGTACCAGAGCTTTTTGGTTAGTAATATTAGTATTTATTTTGGCCTGAGCTGTGTATTGGTTGCCACTGTAGGAGAGAAACCTATCAAAAGATACCAGCTATTAGCAAAGTACATATAATTGGGGAGACAGATATTATTTAACAAATATTCTGAAAGATTAGTTCTTACAAAACACAATTTCCTGCGCTGATAAATTGATGTGTCTGTATTTTTCATTTAGAGGGTTTTTTGGGGGGGAGGGTGAAAGGTTATATAATATGTAGTATTTTTATTAAGTTAGATGTTATATATTAAATAATCATTGGGTTTTACCTAAGGAAATGGCTTGGACAGTCAAATAGTGATGGTCCTGAACGTGACCCTTAGACATTTAACGTTTTCTCAAAAACTAGACATGACCCATAAATGTTGAAAACTTTTAAAAATAAACAGGACTTTTAAATGTAGACAGTAAATACATTGACATTCCTAAAAGTACCTTATTAAATTTGTGATTTCTTTTGTTCATGTGTAAACAGCATCAGAATTTCATGTAAAAAGTCAAAACATTTCACACATTTTTGACTTTTTATAAAGAGATGAACCTTTGATGGAACAGAAAATCTTTCTACATTGCTAAAGAAGTGATTTTTAAAAATGCAAATAAGAACATCTTTATGTCCTAAATGAAAAATAAAGCCTGATTGTTATCTCTAGCCTAATATTCTTAGCTCCATTGTATGGAACACTTCCCTTTTCCCTCCATTTACATGAACATAAGCACATGCTCTCTCTTCTGTTATTATAGTATTTCTTTCTTTTTTCTTAATTCTTGAGTTTATTAATGTCTTTTTCCTTTTAAAAATTTCTTTCATCTTCTTACCACTGTTTCTTTATCATATAATGGTCCTGAAAACCTAAAAAAATATTGACTAAAGTTTCAGTATTTTTCAAGATATTGAAAAAATGTTGAATAAAGTGGTGAGATGGATGGATTCTTCTACAGGAGTCCTGTGTTTCTCTTCTGGCATTACCACTTACTAGTTCTTGTGACTTTTGGCAAGTTGTTAAATTTTTTGAGCTTCAGTGTCCTCAGCTGTAAAGTAAGAGGATTGCAGTCCTAACAGCATAATAACAACAATAATAATGGTAGTAGTAATAATAATAATCATAGGAAATTATATTGAGTTTATGTGCCAGATGCTTTTTAAAGGTTTTTATGCATATTTACTCATGTAATTTTTTTTAATAACTCAAAATGATGAAACTACCAATGAACATGGATGTTAAATAAGTTGTTTGAGGTTACTAATAAGTACCAAAGCCAGAATTTGAACTCAGGTAGTCTGCCTTCAGAGTCTGTGCTGTGTACAACTACACTATTCTGCCACTAGTATTTGCTATGCTGAAGGCTTCAACACTGAGTCAGATTTCTTTTCATATATGCATATTCTGTTGTCCTTGATTTTAAAAGAAAATTCCCTACATTTAATTCAAACATATATAATTAACATAAATGTGATTATAAGTGACAGAGCAAGTACTAAGTAATTAATTTGTTAGACCAACTAAAGTGACTCAAAACAGAGGCCTGGGAAGGCCTCCAGGAAGAGGAGTAAGACTTAGAATTTTGATGCAGAAGTGTAACTGCTTTTTGCATAGAAAATAATAAAGGATATTCCACTTGGAGAAAACAGCATTGTGATTGACTGGTGTGCTAGACGTATAGGTGGGCATAATTGATGATGCTTTTAACTATAGTGCCTGTGGTGGGTGGGGAACTTACAGCCTTCTGATTTCAAGATTTTTTTTTTTAAGGCACCAAAGGAGGCCGAAAAAGCTTTGTCTTTCTCTGCTGTGCCTCTTTTAATAAAAGGATGTGTTTTGTAAAATTTGGATTCAGTCAAAAGGCTGCAGTCAAGGATCCAGAAGGCCGCAGGTTGCCCACCCTGTTTGGGCAGAAAACCTAAAAGCATAGGATCAAGGACTTTACTTTTATTTCACAACCTGTAGTGTTGAGAAATTAATCAAAACAAATAAGAAAGATACTTACTCTTGACAAAATACCCATTGCAAGAGGAGGATGCTGAGTAGATGGAATTGTAATGGTAATGGCCTGGGCTAGGGATATATACATGAATGAGAAGTTTCTCTAGAAAACTAGCATGGTATCAGGTTCCTGAATACTGTATATACTCATAATTGTATGTAATATTATTATTTTATCAGTTTACTCTTACAGATCTTTGTTCTGTAGATACTATGTACCAGACATGGTGCTAGGATGCTGTGGGGCATACCAAGAAGAATGAGATATGATAAGACACATAATTTTAGCACAAGGTAAAGTATAGAAGGTATTTTAAGAAAGATATAAAATATTATTGTGTACAGAGGAAGAGAAATTATTTCTTACTGGTACTATCTGAGAAGCCTTCATAGGTTATGTGGCTTGGTTTTCAGGTGGAGATAGGCAGGGCAAGGTAGAGAGGACAGCATTCATTGAGCACATATTGAATGTTAAGTGTCTGTGGTGAGCAGGCATTGTTCTAGGTCCTGAGGAAAGAGCATTGAGTAAAACAGACATCCTCTGCTCTCATGAAGTTTATATTCTGATGGAGGAGGGTGTTTAGGGAGGAGGAGACGTGAGTAAACATAAGACAACAGATCATAATTAAAGGTGTGGAATAGAGAAGTATTGGGATTTGGGAGGAAACACAGTAGTTCTTTTTGGATAAGATTTTCCTTTTTCAAGTTAATTGGCATTATAAAAACTCATGCCAGTTATTGAGAGTGAGAGGTCAGAATACACCTTTCATGTTCTGAGCACTGAGCTAAGGAACCTTTCCTGTTGAGGGAACAGTTGTTAAACAATATAGACTCATACCCTCTGCTCACGAAACTCTTACTCAAGCAGGGAAGATAAACTGATAGGTAGGATGACAGTACATTCCTCGTGTTGCTTATTGTCTCAGCATAACTACTATTTCCGCATTCATTCTCAAAATAGCATTTGGATGATAAATTATGTGGTCACTGTAAGGTAAGGGCCTTGAAAACTGTGGGGCCATATGGCAGAGAGGCATAACTTAGTCTAGGAGTCAGGAAAGGTTCCTTTGAAGAAGTGATGTTCAGTAGAGGCCTGATAGGATAGATGAGTAGGATTGGGAGTGTGAAAACCTGGTGGTAAAAAAAGAGTACCTCCAAAGTGCAAGGTGCCCACAGGTCAGTATGGCTGAGCATGAAGTCCCAGAAAGGCAGTGATTTCTTTTTTTTTTTTTTTGGAGACAGAGTCTCACTCTGTTGCCTGGGCTAGAGTGCCATAGCATCAGCCTAGGTCACAGTAACCTCAAAGTCCTGGGCTCAAGAGATCCTCCTGCCTCAGCCTCCCGAGTAGCTGGGACTACAGGCATGCGCCACCTTGCCTGGCTAATTTTTTCTATATATTTTTAGTTGTCCAGCTAATTTCTTTCTATTATTAGTAGAGACGGGGTCTCGCTCTTGCTCAGGCTGGTCTTGAACTCCTGAGCTCAAGCGATCCTCCCACCTCGGCCTCCCAGAATGCTAGGATTACAGGTGTGAGCCGCCACACCCGGCCCGGCAGTGATTTCTGATTTTTCACTTTTCCAATCCTTATTAGTTTGTTTTTATAGTAATTAACAATATTCTCTCTGACCTTTTTGCATTTTGCTTTTTAATTTGGCCTTGCTTGTTCATTTCAGCCAAAGGATATATTGTTTGCTTATTAATGAAAAGTACTCTGTCCACTGGAAGCTGCTTAGGATAGAAAAAAGCAAAATTGGTTGGATATTATCTGTGGAGTGTTTTGAAGACTGGCAAGCAATTAAACTATTCCAAGGGAACTGGTGTCTAGGAGTAGAAGAGGGAAGACATGTCTTAGGTAATTCTTTGTTAAAGAAATGCCTCGAAACATGAGTGCTCCAAATCACCAGTGTAGTTTGTCTCTTTTATCATGTTGATAATCACAGAATCATATTCTCTGTTCATTCTTTGATTTCCACCCTTCCCACCTTTTAAATGTTCCCCCCTTTTAAATGTTGTGTCTTGGCTATTCTCTAATGTTACTCTTTGCTTACAGGAACCTATTATGCTAAAGCAGTGGATCTCAATGTGTGAGGCTGTTGCAGGAAGTACATGCTGTCAAAACTATGTTCATAATGCTGAGATGTTCTTTGTCTTTTCAATTCATTATCTCACAGGTTTTCCAAGAGCTGCATGACCTGTGATTTTGCCATAGATTGAAGGCATAGGCAGACATGATAATCCAGCTATCTTCTATAAAGTCAAACATTAAGGCAATTAAAAAATATATAAATTAAAGCCATTCTTCTCACTAACTTTTTTGTTTTGGAGAATATATTTTTCATATAAAATAATATTTATGTTAACATATAGTGTTTATTATTGGTTCTAAATAAATATTATCTATTTTAATCTCTAATAGATAAATATCAATAGATATAATAAATTATATAAATAAGACCTCTTTGGGATCCTCAATATTTTTTAATGGTGCAAAGTGGTCCTGAGACCAAAAAGTTCAAGAACTATTGTGTTAAAGGAAAATTTTGTATCTATGCTAGACTTTCCTTTTTAGAAAAGAAAATATGTCTGCCATGGTTTGTGTTTCCTCAGAAGTAGATAAGGTTTGAGTACAGGTAGTTTATCTCCTGGAGGCTTGATCCTTCGAAAGTGGGGCAACGAGACAGGGCAGGGAAGAAGTCAGTAAAGGGTGCATTATCAAATCAGTTACCAGTGAACACCAAACAGCTCAGTCACACTGGGGACTCTGGGAGGCAGTTCAGAACGTTGGGCAATGAGTGGGTTATTTATCCATCAACTCTTCCCTCACTGAATGATGCTTCTAGGGATGTTAGCTTTTCAGCACTTCTGACCTGCCTTGCACAAAGAAAGCCAAAACATTAGATCCTAACCAGAAAAACCCTCAAGCAGGGAATTGCAGATATTTGTTGTGGCAGACTTCATTCAGGTTTGTGGAATGCAGAGGGGAAATGGGAGGGTCTGACAGTGTTTGCCACATATGTTTTCTTTTTGTATTCTGTTGGTGGAATGTGTTTTCAGATTCTTTGTGTTCCTCTTATTTTTGTTTTTTCCTTCACAGCCTCCTGGATTTTCATAGCATTTGACCTGTTTCTTAAATTCGACTCCCAACTCAAAAATCCTTAAAAGACACCTTGTTTTTTTTTTTTTTTTTTGTGCAAGTTGTGTATGGGCACAACTGTTCCTCTTAAATTAGTAGACTGAAGGTGTAACTTTTAGAGTGTATTGTCATGTAAAATTGAAAGAATCTTTTCTGGTCACTGCTTAGTGTTTGCAAGTGCCACATTTAGAGTTAAAAAATATAAGTGACAAATTCAGCACTGTTATAGAAGAAGTTGAAATGCTGAATGTGACTATTGCATATGGGTGGTGAGGTTAAATATTTACTGTGTTTCTATTAACATGCTTAGCATAAGGTAGGAGACTTTGAAAGAGTTATGAGTAGGAAATAATGTACCTGTTAGAAGTGTAACATTTCTGAATATTTTAAAGCTGGCGGTGAGGATAGGGGCTGCCAGTGGTAGGAATTGAAAATTCTAAAACAAACAAAAAAAAACCTAAACATTAGATTGTGTTATGTTTTAGCAACATTTAAGGATCTAAAGTTCCTCTGTTTTGTTTACTATGTAAGAAGATAGTAAAATTATGAGCAAAGCCAAGTTATATTATAAAGTTATGAGGTGTCATTTTTATTAAGTACAAGATTTAGGGGAAATGGTGTAGTAGTCCCCCCTTATCCAAGGGGAGTGGATACATTCCAAGACTCCTGGTGGATGCCTGAAACTGGATAGTACCGAACCCTATATATACTGTTTTTTCCTATACATACATAACTGTGATAAAGTTTAGTTTATAAATTAGGCACAGTAAGATACTAACAACAATAACTAATAAAATAGAATGAAAACTGCAACAGTTGATCTGATAACCAAGAAGGCTACTAAGTGACTAATGGGCTGGTAGTGTATACAGCATGGAAATGATAGACAAAGGGATGACTCACATAGTAGATGATATGGGGTGGGATGGCACAAGATTTCATCACCCTACCCATAATAACATTTTATATGTATATAGTTTGTGCTAGTATATAAAAATGTCATTAATTTTTGTGTATTAACCTTGTATCCTATAATCTTGCTAGTTCTATTATAATAGTTGTTTGAAGATGCCTTGGGATTTTCTATATGTATAAACAATTATATCATCTGCAAAGAGAGACAGTTTTCCTGTCCCTTTCCTTTCTTCTCCCCCCCCCTGTATCTGTATATTAATATTTGAAGTTGTGGCTGCATTTAGCTGATTCTTGTTTTTTTTTAGCCTCTGTGACAATCTCTGCCTTTTCACTGGATCGTTTACCATTTAATGAAATCGTTAATATGGTTGATTTAGGTCTACATTTTGTTTTCAGTTTAACCTCTGTGGTTTTAGTTCATCTCTTTCCCCTCTTCGTGCCCTCTTTTAGATTTTTTGGATATATTTTAGTATTCCATTTTAATTTATCTATTAGCTTTTTGGCTATTCCTCTTTATTTATATCTAGAGATTTCAGTATACATCCCTAACCTTTTGCAGTCTACTCAGAGTTATTGTACCACTTCACATAAAATGTAGAAATCTCCCGACCATATAGCGAGTGAAGGCACATTTGCCCCTTCCTTCACTATTCCCCATAGTTGTAATATGTATTACATAAGTATATGTTGTAAAAATTACAAACAGTGCTATAACTTTTGCCTTAAATAGTCATATGTGATTTTTTAAAACTTAAGAGGAAAACAATGATCTTTTATATTTACCTAGATATGTACCATTTCTGGTGCTTTAATTCATTCCTCAAGGTCCAAGTTTTTTCTCTACTATATAGTAATTTCCCTTCTGCCTAAAGAACCTTCTTACAGTGCAGGTCACCTGGCAACAAATTCACTTAGTTTTTCTTTTTCTGAAAATGTCTTTATTTTACCTTCATTCTTGAAGAATATTTTCATTAGTTACACAGTCTAGGTTGGCAGTGTTTTTGCTTTTAGCACTTTGAAGATGTTCACTGTCTTGTGACCTTCATCATTTCTGATGAGAAATCCTCAGTTTTTTCCCCAGTGGATGTTCCCCTGAATTGATATGTTGTTTTTCTCTGGCTTTTTTCTATCTTTACTATCAAGAGTTTGATTATGATGTACCTAAGTATAGTTTCCTTTCAGTTTATCCTTATTGGGGCTCACTGAAATTCTTGAATTTGTAAATTTGTCTGTCACTAAATTTCCAAAGTTTTTAGTAATCATTTCTTCCATATTTTTTCTGCTGGTTTCTCTCTTTCTCGAAATCACAGGTATACATTAGACCTTTTGAGATTGTCCCATGGCTTTCTGAGGCTCTGTTCTTTTTTTCATCAATTTTTTATTGTTCTTTTTCTCTAGATTGGATATTGATCAATGTTCACAGATTCTTTCCTCTTTCATCTCCATTTTAATAGTAAGCCCATCTATTGATACTTTGGGTTTTTTTGGCTATTGTATTTTTTGGTTCTAAAATTTTGATTTTGTTCTTTTTGTACTTTTTATTTCTCTACTGAAATTTCTTTTATTATATTTTTATTCAAGTGTTTTTTATTTCACTGAACCATAATTATAATATTAATAGTTAACTTTAAAATCCTTGTCTCATATTTCCAACAGTTCAGTCTTCTTGGAGTGGGCATCTGTAGTTTGCCTTTTCTCCTGAGAATGGGCTGCATTTTCCTGTTACTTGTATGTCAGGTGATTTGGGATTATATCCTAGACGTGGTGAATGTTAAGTTTTTATAGACCTTGCTTCTCTAATAATCTTCTATAGAATATTGATATTTTAATTTTAGCTGGCAGTTAATTCTGTTACACTCAAACTGTAAGCTCGCTCTTTTACCTTCTGTGAGCAGTGGTTCCAATTTCAGTTTGATTTTTTAAGCCTTTGCTTTGATGCAAATCTGTATATGTGTGGTTCAGGGGTCAGCCTGATTCTTTTGTGTTGTTTCATACTCGGGATTATGGGACCTTTTTCAATTTTATGCCCTATGGGATTCCTTTCTCTCTCTGGTGGCTGACTATGTTAACTTTTCCCTGGTTCTTCCTGACAAAATGACAGCTTTAGCTGTCCATACTCTACCCCTACTGCCCAACCTTGGGGCAAAGATGTAACAAAACAAGAAACCCAGTAACATGCTTGTCTTTCCAAGTTTTGACTTCTCTCCACAGTCTACTAATTATATTGACTCTTCAGATTCCTCAGGTAACTGTTTTTTCCTACCAAAATAGTTTGTAGTTGCTATCAGCATAAGGTTGGTCTGTAACGGCATCACACTGCCATACTAGAAGTGAAACTTGAATGGGTATGATTTTGACATGGGTAAAAGGGAACTCCAGAAGGGACCTTTCACAGGGTCACTGGCACTGGTGCCTTCTGGTTAGATTCATTGATACTGTGTTTGCCCAGAATTTGGGTTTATGGATGCAGTAATAAGTTATCCAAATGTATTTTTTTTAATTTATTAACTTATAATAGCTAAAGATATGAATCTGACTGTGTGGGAATACAGTGCCTCATACCAAAGCTGTCGCCTTTCTTATTAATCACCATTGAGTATTCCTTTGTTTTTATTTTATTTTTTGTTAACACATAATAATTGTATGCATTTATGGCTATAGTGTGATCTTTTAATACATGTATACACTGTGTGATGATTAAATCAGGCTAGTTACAACCCAAATATTTGTCATTTATTTGTGGTGAGAACATTTAAAACCCTCTCTTGCCTATTTTGAAATATATAATACATTATTATTAACTATCGTCAGCGTGCTGTGCAATAGAGCACCAGAACCTGTTCTTCCTCTCTAACTGAAACTTTGTACCCTTTGACCAATTTCTCCTCTTTCTCCATCTTCACCTCTGGTAACCACCATTCCACTCTCTGTTTTGAGTTTGGCTTTTTTAGATTCCACATATAAGTGAGATCATACAGTAACTGTCTCTCTCTGCCTGGCTTATTTCATTGAACATAATGCCTTTCAGGCATTTATGTTGCCACAAATGATAGAACTTCCTAGGATTTTTTTGTTTGTTTTTTTTTTAAGGCTGAATAATATTCCATTGTATGTATATACCACATTTTTTTCATCCATTCATCCATTGATGGATACTTAAGTTGTTTCTATATACTTGGCTATTGTGAATAATGCTGCAGTGAACATGGGAGTGCAGACATCTCTTCAACATACAGATTTTGATTTCTTTGGGTATATACCCAATAGTGAGAATGCTGGATCATACGGTAATTCTATTTTTAGTTTCTTGAGGAACCGCCATCCTGTTTTCCAAAATGGCTGTACTACTTAAGTTGAAATACCACCAACAGTGTATAAGGGTTTCCTTTGCTCCACATCCTTGCTGACACTTACCTTTCATCTTTTTGATAATAACCAATCTAAAAGGTGTGAGGTAATACCTCATTGTGATTTTAATTTGCATTTCTCTTATGACTAGAGATTCATATATCTCTTGGCCATTTGTATGTCTTCTTTTGAGAAATGTCTATTCAGGTCCTTTGCCCATTCTTTTTATTTATTTATTTATTTATTTATTATTATTATTTTTAATTTTTTGAGACGGCTTGCTTTATTGTCCAGGTTGGAGTGCAGAGGCAGGATCATAGCTCACTGCAGCCTCAAACTGTTGGGCTAAAACGATCCTCTTGCCTCAGCCTCTGAATTAGCTGAGATTACAGGTACTTGCCACCGTGCCTGGCTAATTTTTTCCTTATTTTTTGTAGAGATAAAGGCTTGCTGTGTTCCCCAGGCTGATCTCAAACTCCTGACCTCAAGTAATCCTCCTGCCTCAGCCTCTCAAAGTGCTGGAATTACAGCTGTGAGCCACTATGCCCAGCTTCCTTCTTAAATATGGTTACTTGTTTTCTTGTTATTGAGTAGATTGAGTTCTTAGTATATTTTGGATGCTAGCACCTTATCTGATGGATGATATGCATATATTTTCTCCCAATCTGTGGGTTATCTTTTCATTCTATTGTTTCTTTTGCTGTACAGAAGCTTTTTAGTTTGATGCAGTCTCAATTATCTATTTTTGCTTTTATTGCCTGTACTTTTGGGGTCACATCCAAGAAATCACTGCCCAAACCAATGTTATGGGGCTTTTCCCCATGTTTTCTTTTAGTAGTTTTATAGTTTCAAGTCTTTAATCCATTTTGAGTTGCTTCTTATATATGGGGTGAGATAAAGGTCCATTTTCATTCTTCTGTATGTGGCTATCCAGTTTTCCCAGCACCAATTATTGTAGAGACTGTCTTTTCTCCATTGTGTGTTCTTGGCACCTTTGCTGAAAATTAATTGACCTAGAATATGTGAATTTATTTCTGGGCTCTCTATACTATTTATTGGTTGATATGTCCGTTTTTATACCAGTACCATGCTGTTTTGATTACTATAGCATTTTAACATATTTTGAAATCCTGTGGATTGATGCCTCCAACTTTGTTCTTTTTGGTCAAGATTGCTTTGGCTATTCAAAGTCTTTTGTGGTTCTGTGTGAATTTTAGAATGTTTTTTTGTATTTTTGTGAAGGATGACATTTGAATTTTGATAGTGATGGCATTGAATCTATAGATCACTTTGGATAGTATGGATATTTAAGCAGTATTTATTCTTTCAATCAATGAACATGGGGTATTGTTCCAGTTATTTGTGTTATCAGTTTCTTTCACCAATGCTTTATGGTTTTTAGTATACAGATATTTCACATTTTTGGTTAGATTTATTCCTAAGTATTTTTTTGATGCTCTTATAAGTGGGATTGTTTTCTTAATTTCTTTTCTTTTTTTTTTTTTATTTATTATAGCTTATTATGGGGGTACAACCGTTCTGGTTAAGTATATTGCCCATGCCCCTCCCA
This sequence comes from Varecia variegata, assembly GCA_028533085.1. Classification (NCBI taxonomy): domain Eukaryota; kingdom Metazoa; phylum Chordata; class Mammalia; order Primates; family Lemuridae; genus Varecia; species Varecia variegata. The sequence goes on from CM052444.1 coordinate 80,466,866, forward strand.
ACCCCC
>CM052444.1:80467371-80535007 GCA_028533085.1 Varecia variegata
AAAAAAGATTGTCAGTTTCTGGGAGTCAACAGACCAGTAAAATAAATAATTTGGTCAGCACTGTGGAGTTGATTGGAATGGTGGTCTACCTATTTTCATGATATTCAAGTCTAGGAACATACCCAGAAACAGTGTACATGATAGTCTGCTGCATTTTTTTTGATGCTTGAGTCAAACCTTTGTGACAAGTCATTAGATACCTATTGTGATACAGATGTCTCTTCATGACAAGGTAATTTCTTAATCTTTCATCTTAAAACCTTAAAAAGGCTTTGGAAGGTTCACAAATTCAGTTTTGTGCCCCTATTTCCTCCTGTACTATACTGTGAGAACTTCAAAGCCAAATATCCCTCATATTCATGCTCAGATTCAATCTTGTTCCCATTTTCTCCCTCTAGCTTTCACCCTTTTTTCCTCTCTTCTTCTCTCAGGCTTTCACTCTCTCACTTCTCATGCACACACACAAATACAAACACATGTACCATTGCACTAATACAGTACTCACAGGATCCTTTTATTTGTAGAAAGGTAATGGATAAACATAAGACAGATTTTAATCAGAGTGACATAGTCAGATTTCTAATTTAGAAAGGAAACTGGCAGCTGAGGTTTAGAGTAATGATTTTTCCCACATAGCAAGCTGTGGAATGATTACATCACAGTCACTTAGAGAGGGAGGGAGGGAGGGAGAGTGTGTGTGTGTGTGTGTGTGTGTGTGTGTGTGTGTTTGGTGGTGGTCGTGGTTTTCCCAGGATTCCATTGCAGTCCTAGCAAAATCAGTTATTTTATCCTGTGAATAGGGCCCAGAAATCTGTACTTTTAAAAGTTATTTCTAAAGGTGCCCAACTAGATAATAATTTCTGGTGAAGTAAAAGGGTGAGAATCAGAAATATCTAATACTACTCTTTGAAGTAGTCTAAGAGATGCTGGGGGCCTAAACATGGACAATTGTGGTTATTAGGAAACAGTTAGGAAATAGTAATGCTGGGACTTTATGACCAAATAATGTGGATGTCAAAGGAGCTGGAGTTTATGGACTTACGCATCCAGATATGATAGAATAGCTAGTATTAGACTAACCCTTCCACCTATTTGTATAAAACACTGGACACCTCACCCCCAGTAAAAATGAAGGGGGGGGAGGCATTGAAAGACTAAGACAATCAGAACTTCAGGGGCCAAGATCCCAGAAAAATGGGAAACACATTGAGATAAGCTCTGTAAGTTTTCCTTTGGTACATTTCCCAATTACCAGTGCATGGCATAGGGGCTAAATAGAGAACAGTAGCTTAGAACAGTCACTGATCTAGGAGACAAAAACTGGAGTTAGGGGCTACCAAACAGCCAGGACTTGAAGAGCCAAGATCCTGAGGAATCTCAGAAGTGAGTTCAGCTTTTTATAAGGAATATCCACGTAAGGCATTTGCTAACACCTGACGGTTTATGCTGGGGCTGAGATATGAACAAACAAAGTAGATTTTTCATAGCCAGAATTCAGCAGTCTTACAGAATGGGGGAGACAAATATTACAGTTCATGGTCTTCAAAGGAGGACAGAGCCATGGCTTTCAGGTTGATATCTGAGAAGGATTTTGTTCTGTGAGTAAGAGCAAACCAAAATAGATCAGCCTCAACTGTTATTAGAGTGTGGTATTCTAATGTTATTATTGCCAGAAGAAAACTAAATTCTCTTTGGAGAAAGATAACGTCATACAGAGCTTCTGTAATTTTCCAGGAATGAGGTGTAGCATTCAGTCAGCAGTTTCCATGCATGCCAAGAAATAGTACAAAATAATTAAATATTAAGGAGGGAGGAGGAGAATATAAGCAGAATATTGATCGTAAAATAACTATGACTAGTATGTTCAAGAAAATAGATGAGTTATAGATAATTTACAAGAGAATAAGAATCTATATGGAAGAATTAAGAGGAAACTGTACAACTAAAAAATGTAATAACAAATTAAGAATTCAGTAGATGAGTTTAACAGCAGATTAGACATATCAGCAGAGAGATTTAATGAACTAGAAGATAGATTAATAGAAAATAAGCAGATTGAAGCACAGAAAGAAAAAAGGATACTTAAGAGATAATTGAGACATATAGGGAAGGTCTAACAAAGTTGTTATTAGTGTGCCAGAGGAGAGGAAAAAGGGAATAGAGAAGAAGCAGTGTTTTAATTTTCAAAAATTTATGAAAGATAACACAGATTTAAGAAGTTCTGAGAACCCCAAAAAGCATTACTAAAAAGAAAACAACCTCAAGGAATTAAAAATCAAACTGCTAAAAAAACAAAGACAAAGAAAAAACTGAAAATCAGAGGAAAAAACCAGGCAACTTCAAAGGAACAGCAATGATGAAAACCAGACATCAGAATGAAATTTTTATAGTGCTGAAAGGAGGTACCTGCCAATCTATAGATAAAGAAAATTTCCATAGGAAACAAAGATTAAGGAAATATGTTTTTACCAGAACAAAATCTGAGAGAATACCAGCATTACAAAATTAAAAGGAATTAGTTTTCAGATAGAAGGAAAATTGTCCCATACAGGAAAGAATGGAGAACTCCAGAAGAGTATGTATGTCAGTAAATCTAAATGTATATTGAGTTTTTAAAGCAATAATAACAGTGTCATTATATAATACAGTGCCTTATAGTCTAAAATACATGTGGAAGTAAAATACATGACAGCATTAGTGCAATGCAGAAGAAAATAAATGAAGTTCACTTCTTTGCATTCTATGGAAAGTGGTAAAAATACTACGTTAAGGATGGGCATGTTGAAATATCTAGTGCAGTGGTTCTTAATACTTCAGTGTACATTGTTGCCTGGAGGACTTGTTAAAACCCAGACGTCTGGGCCCCACTCTGAGAATTTGTGATTCACTAGGTCTGGATTGGGTTCTGAAAATTTATATTTCTAAGAGGTTCTCAGATGCTGCTCATGTTATTGATCAAAAGTTCCACACCTATGAACCACTGCTCTAGATTACTAAAAGAATATATAAGTAGTCTGGAAAAATAATAAATCCTTGGTTTATCAAAAGTAGGCAAAAGGGAGAAAGAAAGGAACTAAGAAAAGATGGGAGCAAAGGAAAACAAAATAGTATTTAAAGTAATTACATTAGGAATTACATTGAATGTAAATATACTGAATATTCAACTTAAAAACAAAGATTATCAGAGATATTTTATTATGTAAAAAAGCGCTTTGATAAGAAGCAAACTAAATTTGTATATGCCTAATAACATAGCCTCAAAAGCTGACAGAACTGAAAAAAGAAATGGATAAATCCTCGATGTAGTGCTAGATTTTTAACCCATCTCACTCTAACGCATACAACAAGCAGACCAAATCAATACAACAAACAAAAAAATCCCATTAGAGAAGATCTGAATTAGAAAATTAGGAAATTTGACACAATTGACATACATAGAATGCACCCAATAGTTGCAGAATATGTATTTTTAAGTACACATGGAGTATTTATCAAATTAATCATATGATAATGATCTATGCTGGATCATAAAGGAAATCTCAACAAGTTTCAGAAGACCGACATCATACAGAGTACATTTTCTAACACAGTGTAGCTAAGGTAGAAATAATAGTGAAAAGATAATCATAAAATTCCCTCAAAATTTGCAAGTTAAGCTGTATAGATCTAAATAACTCATGGAGCAAAGAAGAATCATGATAGAAATTAGAAAATACTTTGAATTGATGAAAAACGTAAGTGTAACATATCAAAGCCTGTGTAATGCAGTTAAACTGGTAGCCTTAATTACATGTACTAGGCTAGAACAAAGGTTAGATATTAATGATTTAAGCATCTAGAAAAAAGAGGGCAAAACAAATTTAAAGATGGAGGAAGAAGAAGGTAATAAAAATGAGAGAAGTCCATGAAATAGAAAGCACATATTCAATAGCAAAAGTCAACAAATGAGAAGCTGATTATTTGTAAAGATTAATAAAGTCGACAAGGGACTTCTGCTTCCAGCTGTAGTAGAATAACTGGGTCTGGATTTACTCTGCTACCCGAAACAACTGAAAAAATAGACAAAATAAAACAATAGTTTTCAAGAAGTTGGACCTCGAGGAACAAAGGACAGTGATCCCTGAGAAATGGTGAACAAAGATGAGCCCTACAATTGTCCCAGCCTGCCTCCTGGAGAAACTTTTCAAAGCACAATACTGGAGCACAGAGGTCTCTGTGAGTTTCATAGGGAGAAGAAAAACAAAAGTGTACTTTTATAAGGTTCTTATACCATACATGATAGGATATAATGTCACCTCATGGTAATAAAATTGGTAAAGCACTATGACTAAAGCTGATAAGGAAAGAGAAGTACAATGTACTAATATCTGGGATGAAAAAGATACCTGTTGATTCTACAGAATGAAAAAGGTTATGAGGCAGGGCACAGTGGCTCACCTATAATCCTAGCCCTCTGGGAGGCAGAGGCAGGAGGATCGCTTGAGGTCAGGAGTTCGAGACCAGCCCAAGCAAGAGCGAGACCCCGTCTCTACCAAAAATAGAAAAAATTAACCAGGCGTGTTGGTGTGTGCCTGTAGTTCTAACTACTCAGGGGGGCTGAGACAGGAGGATCTTTTGTGCCCCAGAATTTGAGGTTGCAATGAGCTATGATCATGCCACTGCACTCTACCCAGGGCGACAGAGTGAGATTCTGTCTCAGCAGCAGCAGCAGCAGCAACAACAACAACAGGTTATAGGAGGAAAGTAAGAACATCTTTATGCAAATGAGGTGAAATTTTAGATGAAATAGACAAAATCCTCAAAAATAGCTTATCAAAACTGGCATAACTTTGGGAGGCTGAGGCAGGGAGGGTTGCTTGAGGCCAGGAGTTTGAGACCAGCCTGAGCAAGAGCAAGAGAACACATCACTACAAAACATAGAAAAATTAGCCAGGCATGGTGGCACACACCTGTAGACCCAGCTACTTGGGAGGCTGAGGTAGGAAGATGGCTTGAGCCAAGGAGTTTGAGGTTTCGGTGAGCTATGATGATGCCACTACATTCTTGCCCGGGTGACAGAGCGGGACTCTATCTCAAAAAAACAAAAACAAAAATACCTGGCATAAAAATAAAATATGAATACTTTCATATATATTAAACTCATAATTCAAAATATTGCTTCATCGAAAACTTCAGGCCTAAATATTTCTTCTAAATATTTAATGAAGAAATAACACTGATTTCATACACACTCTTCAGGAGAATTAAAAGAGGTAATATCCCAATTCACATGATGAAACCAGCATAGCTTAAGTAGCAAAACTTGACAAGGACTTTACAAGAAAGAAAATTTTTAGTTAGTCTCATGAACAATAAGTATCAAAATTCTAAACAAAATATTAGCAAATTGAATCCAGCAATATATAAAAAAAGGTAACATATCACAAACACATTTGTTATATACTGGGAATGCAAGGTAGGTCTAGCACTCAAAATTCTATTGTTGCTGTTCACCACATTGATAGAAAAAAGGAGAAAAATCATATCCTCATCTCAGGAGAAGATTTATTAAAATTTAACACCATTCATAATTAAGAACTATTAGTAAGCCATAAATAGATGGAAATTTCCTTAATGTGATAAAGAATATCTACAAAGAAACTTATAGCAAACACTATGTTAAATGGTGAAATACTGAAAACTTTCTCTGAGGTCTGGAATAAGAGAAAGACATAAACTGTCAGCACTTTTATTTGATATATTGGAGGTCCTTGTCAGTGAAGTTTTGAAAGAGAAATAAAAAGCAATAAAGTTTGGAAAGGCAGAAATAAAACTGTCATTATTCACTGACATGGTTGTTTATATAGTAAATTAAAAAGAATATACAGATAAAGTCTTAGAATTAATAAGTGAATTTAGCAAGGTGCTTTGTTATTAGTATTTGATTTAGAAATCAACTATTTCTGTATGCTAGCCACAGATAGTTTAAAAATAAAATTTAAAAGATATTTATATTTATTATTACTTTCTAATTTAAATATATAAATATATATTAGCATTCAAATACATCACATACATAGAACTAAATGAAAGAGGAACTCTACATAGAATGCTATAAAAATTAGAAAAAGGAAGATATAACTAAATAGGTATGTAATTTTCATGCAGAAGACTATTGTAAAAAAGTCATGTTTTCTTTAATTGATGTACAGATTTAATGATCTCAGTCAAAATCTCAAAATGCTCTTGGAATAGCGGGTGTTGGTAGAAAATGACAACCTGATCCTGAAATAAAAATGAAAATCCAAATCACCAGCAGTAGTTGAAGAAAATGTTGAAGAAAAAGATAGAAGATGGTGGACTTATAGTTCCAAACACCAAGAGCAGACCTATAACTGAAAGGGTGATATTGGTATAAGAATAAGCAGACTTATAGAACAGAATTCAGTGATGTCTTTCAACAAATGGTGCTCCATCAATGGAAAAAATCACCTTTTTTGTGCAAGAACATCAATTCCAGGTGGATCTGAGCCATAAATATAAGTGATAGAACAATAAATTAGACAAAAAATAATAAAATAAATTTTGAAAAAGTAAAGGAGGGAATAGTAAATATTAAGAGTAGATTTTTTTGTTTGTTTTTTTAGAGCAGATATTAATGCAGTAGAAAACAAAGCCATGTGAAAAGGATGTACATTGTATGATTCCATTTATACTTAGTTCAAAAATAGGAAAACCAATCAATAGTGATAGAAGTCCATATAGTGGTTACCTGGGACAGGAGACGTGGGTTGGATAATGACTAACTTGTGAATGATGATTGGAAGCATACATGAGCTTGGCTTCTGGAGTGCTGGTAATGTGGTATATAAATGGTTCTCAAAGTGTGATCTGTGGATGCCTGGGTAACTGTGACCTTTGTAGGGAGTTGATGAGGTCAAAACTGTTTCCATAAAATGTATATTATTTGTCTTTTCCTTTATATTTGCATTTTCACTGATGCAGCAGAAGCAATGATACATAAACTTCCTGGCACCTAAGCACAAATTAAGGCAGTGATACCTAACTATACTAGTAGTCATTGTATTCTTCACTGTCATACACCCTCAGTTTAAAGGAAAAAAAAAATGCTAGTTTTACTTAAGAATGTTCTTGATGAAGCAGGAAAATGATTTTATTAAGTCATGACCTTTGAGTACATGTCTTTTTAGTACTCTGTGTAATGAAATGGGGGTATGCATAGAGCACATCTAACTACAGATGGAAGTATAGTGGTTGCTTCAAGGAAAAGCATTTGTGTGTGATGGAGTTGGAAGCTGAACTAGCTGCTTTGCTCATGGGTCACGGTTTTTACTTGAAAGAACAGCTGACAGTGATTTTTTAATTTGGGTATTTGGCAGATGTTTTCTTGAAGATGAACAAAGTGAGTCTGTCACTTCAAGGAAAAGAATTGACACTATCTATTGCCAGTGATAAAATTTTAGCTTTTAAACAAAAAGTAGAATGTTGGAAAACCTATATCCACCTAAGTGAGTCTGATAGTTTCTTAGTCTTTAAAAGGATTTTTCTAGTGAGATTGGTGGTGATAGTAACAAGTGTAATTTTTTAATGGAGCAGAGAATGAAAAATTTGTTGATATGGTCTAAGATTCTACATTGCAACTAATCTTTAAAAAGTTGCCACTTGTCATGTTTTGGTGTATTATCAAAGAAGACAGTTATCTGGAAAGTCTATTAAGTATTCATCCCTTTACCAAGTTTTCTTTATACCTCCACCCAAATAATGTATTGCAACAGATTGAATTCAGAAGTAGATGTGAGAATCTAGCTGTTTTCTATTAAGTTGGACATTGAGATTTACAAAAATGTAAAACTACTACTTTTCTCGTTTTATGTATTGGGGAAAATTTTTTAATGTTAACATGTAATTGTTATTTTAAAATACATAAATTTAAAAATTTTTGAGTTTCAATTTCTCATAGACCAATTATTGATACATAAACATAAACAAAAGCTCCTTGGCTTCTTAATTTTTAAGACTGAAAAGGGATCTGAGACCAAAGTTTGACAACTGCTATTCTATACTTTGATCAGTGTGATTACATGTGTATGCCCATTTTGTAATAAATTAAATAATTTGTGCACTTTAACATACTTAATAAAAAGTTCATCCTTCCTCCAAATAAAACAAAGAGGAGTTGTCTAAGATAATGGAGAGTAGTTCTGGCTTGAGAAGTAGGTAACTGACCATGGACAGGAGAGAATGAGCAGCCATGTAAATGACCATGGAATGCTTATAATTTGTTGATACTATTTTATATAATATAGGAGTCCGTAAGGTTGATTTTTATGAAATTTACACTGGAAGTATTTACGAGAAAAATCTTGGCCAGAGTTTTCTTTATTCATTCTTGTTTTCTCTTACACTCTTTCCCCTATGTATTTCCTAGACACTTATTTGTTCCTAGCTGATGTCAGCGTGGAACAGTTTAGTTTTGCCTTAAGTATAGAGGCATATATGCCTAGTTTTGCATGTATTCGGCCTCTTTTGACAAATGTTAGTAAGTATTGAGCATGATCCTTATTTTAGCACAGACAGAAGGATGATCAGTTGGTTACTAAATTCAGCAAATACCTGTTAACTATATACTGAGCAGAAAGCACTATGTTGTTTGTGCTTGCTTATTGAGAACTCAAGGAGGTAACAGTCTAGTGGTAGACCATAAAGCCAAATGTATTAATTGTTCTGATGAAAGTAGGAGCATACAAAGAAAGTGGATAGTAGCATCTGAACAGAACCTTGAAGGATGGTTTTTCTGTTTTAAAATACATTTTTTTAGTTTCTAATTAAAAATTGCGATGGTTATTATAGACAAGCTCATGTACTATAAAAATATACACTATCAAGTGTAAAAGTCTTCAGGAGTCCGTAACCCCTGCCAAATAACCATTGTTAATAGTTTGGTAGACAGTCTACATGTAATGTACATATTAGCATATTACTTTTTAAAGTTAGGTCATACATATGACTTTGTGAATGTGTTGGGCAATTAAGTCTCAAATTTTCAGTGTTGATGCCTGTGATATTTTAAAAACTAGTTTTTGATGCCTAAGATTTTGACAGAGCAGTAGTTTTGCTTACACCTTGATCAAAAATAAATTATGCATTATAGAAATATTTAACAGTAAAAATCTACTGTAATCCTCTCTTATTAAATGTTTATGGACTACTTATACCTGATAGTAAATTGAATTTATGTACCTCTGGACAGATATGTCCTTTAGTTTGAGATGAGAGTTTTGAGAAAATCATTTCATGGTGAACATGGAGTTAGTGATGAGGGGCATGGGTATTAGGGTAAGCACCAAAAGAAAGATGACTGACATAATGTCTTACTGTCATATGCATGCTTGGTTGTATTTTTGTAGGGTTGCTTAAAAGTACTCTTTATAGTAAGAACTACTTAGTTGTTGCTTTTCTTTTCATTCTAGGTAACATTGTACAACACTGATCAGGATGGTAGTGATAGCCCACGCAGTAGCCTTAACAACAGTCTCTCAGACCAGAGTTTGGCATCTGTTAATTTGAACAGTGTTGGAAGTGTGCATAGTTATACTCCGGTAAGTCTTGGTAAAATTGGTATCTTTGTTGAGTATTCGTTTAGTGCTTAAAACTCAACTAAGTATAATTGGAATGCAAATAAAAAATAAAGATGCATATTTCTCACTAATCAGTTCATTAACTTAGTAGATCAGGCTTAAGCAGAGCAGATTTTACCTTGATAGTGTTATAATTTGGTACTTACATTTTACTAAATTACATATTTTGGTCTACTTTATTCTGTGTCTAAGTGAAAAGCAATTGGGGCTGGGTGTGGTGGCTCATGCCCATAATCACAGCACTTTGGGAGGCTGAAACAGGAAGATTGTTTGAGGCCAGGAGTTTGAGACCAGCCTGGGCAACATAGTGAAACCCCATCTCTAAAAAAAAAAAAAGCCCGGTGTGCTGGTGCATGCCTGTAGTCCTAGCTATTCAGGAGGGCTGAGGTGGAAGGATCACTTGAGCCTGGGAGTTGGAGGTTACAGTGAGCTATGGTTGTGCCATTGCATTCTAGTCTGGGTGATGGAGTGAGACCCTGGCTCCAAAAAAAAAAAAGTATATGGGAAGATATGCATAAGTTATGTGCAAATACTATGCCATTTTATACAAGGGACTTGAGCATCTGTGCATTTTGGTGTCCTGGGTAGAGGGGATCTTTGTAACTAATCCCCTGTGGATACTGAGGGACGACTGTATCTAGACACATTATGGCAAATTTTAAAATTTCAGAAGTAATCACCCATATAAATACTTTGGCAGAAGAAATAAGTTATATATAAAGAAACACAAATCAGACTTCTCTTCAATAATACTAAATGCCAGAAGATAATAGAGCACTTTATGCAGAGTTTTGAGGGAATAGATTTGGAATAACAAATGTTATGCCCAGCCAAAGTTTTATTTGTGAAGGCAAGAGAAAGACATTCTTTGATATGCAGAGGTTACAAAGTATCCTGCCCTGCTTTCATGTGTCCTTTCTCCCAGAAATTACTTAACTGATTAAGAGGTGAATCAAATTAAAGACTCAGTAATGATGAAGTCATGGTATAAAAAGACTAATTGGAGTTTCGAAGCAAACTAAACAGATTTAATGATTTTTAAGTTGCTTTTTAAAATAATTTAAATGTTAAAAATCTTGACCAAAAGAAGTCAAAGAACAGAGTACAATATCACAAAATATAATAAAAGGGAAAATTAAGCACTTAAAGAACTAGGTGACAGTAAGTACTAACATGTTCATTATGCCAATAAATGTAAGCTTAAAGTCCCCTGTTTAAAGCTTGGGCCGGGCATAGTGGCTTGTGCCTGTAATCCTGGCACTTTGTGGAGGCCGAGGTAGGAGGATTGCTTGAGGCCTGGAGTTCAGGACTAGCCTGAGCAAGAGTGAGACCCCGTCTCTACAAAAAATAGAAAAATTAGCAGGGTGTGATGGCACGTGCCTGTACTCCCAGCTACTTGGGAGGCTGAGGCAGGGGGATCGCTTAAGCCCAGCCTGCGGTGGGCTCTGATGGCACCACTGCATTCCAGCAAGGGTGACAGAGGAAGACCCTGTCTCAAATAAATAGATAGATAGATAGGTAAGATAAGATAGATAGACATTGTAGACTGCTATTTTCATATAATAACAAGATGTCAAGCGGTCAGGCAGTCCTTAAGCAGCAGTGCAGTGGCAGCTGCTGGTTGGGTTTGTCACATATTCATAGATAGAGCCTGTAGGGCCACAGTGAGCCCATGTGGATTGAGATAGTTTTATTACTTATGCAGACTGTATAAGCCGAGCAGCATGGTGTCAGCTTCCTGCATCCCACGCATGGCAATACCAAGACAGAGGACCAGATGACAGACTACATGAGTAGTGGGTTACTTTGTAATGAAAGAACAAATTCCATACTGCAGCTAAGCAGTTTTATAACCCGCAGCTGTACCCTAAGGAATAAGGCAAAAAGTTCCATGCCTCACTTAGCCAGGGAGGTAGATGAGAAACTGTTTCTTAGCAACCTCCGGCAAGATAGAGAGGTGGATAAGAAACTACCCACCCCATGGCCACTATCTGCAAGATAGGGAAGGCACATGAGAATTTGCTCCTTCTAAAACAACTTGCCATCCCATGTTCTAGGGGAATCACGGGATGTTCCACCAAGGCTTAGGTCAGCCTGCCATCGAGCTTTGCCTATATGGCCTTTGTGGTGACATGTAATGTTACTAGGGTGCCAACAGTGGTGCCATTCCCCTATGTAAAACTCATATTTTTTCATGTTATTGTAGACTCCTTATGAGCATCATTTTGAATGGCTACATAAGTTTCTAGTGAGTGTTCCTGCCTTAATTTTTCAAAACATTAAGCAAATGGTAATTTACCACCCTTTCATGTAATTGTTAAGAAATTCAGCTAATCATTTTTTATTTCTTGTATTTCTGGTTGTGCTGCCTTGAAAGATAGTTTTTATTTTTGATGCTTTTTTCCCCTTTGCATAGCTTGAAGCCCTGATCTGTTTTGTCTTCCTCAGAATCTCCTTTGTTTTTTACCTCTTCATTTCTCATTTCTCTTCGATTCATTTTTAAAAAATTTCCCTAAAAATGATGAGTTAGGCTTATTTAAGCTCCTTGTGGCTTTGCAGAGTGCCATACATCTGATTCATAGTACTCACATTATTTGAGTTTATATACTTAAAGATTAATTGAATAAATGAAAGAAATTTCAGTAGCTTCATAGTATAGTGGAGTTTGAGATGAAATTGCTTTTATAGAAATCAAGATGAAGTTTCTACAGAAACTGGGAGGATTCCAAACCTAAATCATCACTTATTTGTATAATCTTGGGCAAATCATTTAACTTCTTTGAACTATTTCTCCTCTTCTGTGAAATGTGGAGGTTAGATTAGTATTTCTGTAGTTCTTTAAGATCCAAGTTAACAATTTTGCTATCTGTCCTTTATGTGTAGCCAACTTAACAGAGGATGGGAAAGCCTAAAACAGAAAAGTTATTTCCTTTGGATTCCAATGTTGGCACTAATGTTTTCAGTTATATATTTTATGTAATAAACAAATTATAATATATAGCCACTGAATTAGTTGTGTTTTCTTTTAATGTTAGGTGACAAACCATCCAGAACCAGTCTCTCAATCATTAACTCCTCAGCAGCAGCCACAGTACAACCTTCCAGAACGAGACAAGCAGCTTCTTTTCTCAGAATATAATTTTGAAGATCTTAGTGCCTCATTTCGGAGCCTTTATAAATCAGTTTTTGAGCAGTCACTTAGTCAACAAGGTGAGTTTTTTTTATAGCTTTTCTATAACATAGATTTTTATTGAAAAAAGGTTTTAAAATTACTTTTACACAGTAGCTGTTATGCTTTCTTAATCTTACAATATTATCATCATGATATTATCATCATAATTAGAATTGGATGATTATATTATGCCCCATGCCTTTGCTACATTGTGTATATATTCATATCATAGTTCAAAAATGGAAGATAAATTTCATCTTGCATACCTATTCTACTTGGTTATTAGTGGTGTCCTGGAGCATTGTGCTGGAGAATTTTGACACTGCATCTATGCTATGTGGGAAAGACTGCCATGATTAATTAGCGATGTTTGGCACGTGAAGTATTTGAGTAGCAAATGTTGCACCACAAGAATAGATGTACCTTTCACTTATTCTGACTGTTATTAGCAAAGATAATAACTACAGGAATGTGGTAGCACCAAATTTGTGATTGTGTGTGTGGCACTTACACATGGACACGTAAACTAGTGGTAAGCTCTGGGTCATTGTTTTACACACATACTTAAATCAGACTTTAATACTAAAAGTGATATTAGTTGAGATGCAGTATTGCATCTCAGCCAAATGCTAGATTGTTACTATAATGTGTTCATGTCCCATTAGCAGCTGGTTTAATTTTAATCAGAGTCCTGTGATAGGATCAAAATGTCGCATTATCTTTTCCCTACGGAACACTGGTCAGAAATTGTTGGGAATTCTCTTGAAGCATTCCCTAGTTAGTTATCTGGCAGATTATTTATACCCCATAATTTATTCCTTTCCTGCTGCTATAACAAAACGCCTGAGAATGGGTAATTTATAAACAACAGAAATTTATTTTTCGCAGTTCTGGAGGTTGGGAAGTCCAAGATCAAGGAGCTGGTAGATTTGGTGTCTGGCAAGGGCCTGTTCCTCATAGATAGTGCCTTCAAGCTGTGTTCTCATATGGAGCCGAACACTATGTCCTCACATGGCAGAAGAGATGGCAGGGCAAAAGGGACTAGCTAGTTCCCTTGAGCCCTTTTATAAGGGTACTAATCCCTAATGACCTCCTAAAAGCCTTACCTCTTAATACCATCACCTTGTGGTTTAATTTCCAACATACGAATTTTGGAGGGACACATATATTCAAACCATAGCACCCCAACTCAGAGAGTTTACCTGTTCACAGCAGTGAGCAAAATAGACAAAAATTCCTGTCCTTACACAGTTTGCATTTAATACTTGTTGTCAGCTCTGAAAGTTAATAGTGTATACTAATGTTATTTATATTGATGAATATTGATAATATGTACATGAAGTGGCTTTTTTGGGTTAGTTTGGGAGTTTAAAGTAAGATTCATATATTTTCTCAAATTTTGTCTTAAATTTTCTATCTACAAAAGTATGAAAGGAACTAATAGAAGACTTGGCTAAGCAAGTACAACCTTGATGATCATAATAGAAAAATACTGGCTTTAAATAACAATGGTGACAATTTTTGAAGCCCATAAGTCAGTGTCATCACACTACAACAAAAAATAGCATTGGTAGGAATTCTGTGTTCTAGCCTAGGTTCTACCATAAAGTCAACTGAGTTAACTTCACCTCTCTGGACCTCAGTGTCCCCATTTGTACAATAAAGATGATTAGACTAGATCAGTGGTTTTTCAAATTGCTTTCAGAGCCCTTGGCTTTTATAAAGGTATTTTATGTTATGTTATGTCATGTTATTTATCTTTTTTAAGAGACAGGGGTCTCTCTCTGTTGCCCAGGCTGGAGTACAGTGGCATCATCATAGCTCATTGCAGCCTCCAACTCCTGGGCCGTCCTCCTGCCTGAGCCTCCCAAGTAGCTAGGTCTATAGGCACACACCACCACACCTGGCTAATTTAAAAATTTTTTATAGAGATGGGGATCTCACCATGTTGCCTAGGCTGGTCTCGAACACTTGGCCTCAAGCAATCCTCCTGCCTTGGCTTCCCAAAGTGCTGGGATTACAGGTGTGAGCCACTATGTCTGGCAGTTTTATTTTATTTAAAAATAATTTGAGATTAAAAATGTTGGTATAAATCATACATTGTTTCCCTCTTAAAATGCTAGGTTTTGGGCCAGGTGCAGTGGCTCGGGCCTGTAATCCCAACACTTTGGGAGGCCAAGGTGGATGGATCGCTTGAGGCCAGGAGTTCAAGACCAGCCTGGGCAACATGGCAAGACCCCATCTCTACAAAAAATAACAAAAACCAGCCAGATGTGATAGTACATGCATGTGATCCCAGCTACTCTGGAGGCTGAGGCAGGTGGATTGCCTGAGGATGGGAGTTGGAGGTTATAGTAAGGTGTGATCATACCACTGCACTCCAGTCTGGGCAATGGAGTGAGACCTTGTCTCGCCAAAAAAAAAAAAAAAAAAAAAAAAAACACCCACAAAAACTAAGATTTTATTGGAAATAGATAATGCGATTACTGCTTTCTTTCATCTTACTGTAATTACCCTATAGATTCCCTATAAATGACATTTTTCCAGGGCCAAGGCAAGAACTGTTACTAATTCTTCTACCTGTGAAAACTTGTTAAGTTTTAAGGTTATCTTACAGTGTACTCAAATACATTTTTACTATTAATGACAAATATGAGCATAATTTTAATCTTTTTTGCAAAGTTTGTTTTATTGACTGACACTATCTTGTGGGGTTTTCTTTTTCATTTAATAAAATTTTTTAACATTAGGCACTTCTGGCCTAATCACTGTCATAGCGTCTAACATTTACTGAGCTCATCCTGCATTTTGCACTTGCATTATGGCATTTAGTCCTCACAATGACTCTGTGAAGTAAGTGCTGTTTGTTATCCAGCCCATTTATACTTGAGGTAATTGTAGCTTAATATGTAAGAGGCAGTGCAGAGACTATAATCTTCTACATTCTGATACTGTAAAGTTTGCACTTTTAAACCCTAAACTGTATATGTATTAAGAATGTTCCATAAGAGTAATACAAAAGAATAGTGGAGATGGATGCCTTGTTTTGCTTAGTCTTAAGGATCCTAGCCACTTTGGCCTTAAAGTTTTTGGAGTAGTGAATAAGAGATCAGAAATAACTGGGCTTTATTTCTCCCCTCTTCTTCTGTCAAAGCCTTGGTCTTCATGCCTATAGAGAACCATCCTGAGTGTGACCCAACACCTTTTTCACTTTTTTCCTACCGTTTACTTATCTTTCAGTACTCAATTCAGTTGTTGTCTGTTTAAGGAAGGCTTTATATCTCGATCCCCTTCTAGCTGAACAGGCAAGGAACAAAGTTTCCATAATCTTCTGTATACTTTTGCTTTAGTACTTATATTCTTGGACATAATCTTGTTAAATGTCTGTCTCTTCCACTAGACCATGTGCTATTTGAGAGTGGGGGATAATGTTTCTGACTCTCCTCAGGAACCTCAGAGCCCAGTGTATAGTGGATGTTCCATAAACACTTGTTAAACTGAACCATGTTGCTTCTTGACAACATATGCTTTTGCTCTGTAAATAATTTTGCAAATGTTTGTCATAAAATACAACTGAAATCTGACCATAAATGATCTTACTCTCTCTGGCTGTTTTTAGGTTTGATGAACATCCCTTCTGAATCTTCCCAGCAGTCCCACACTTCGTGTTCCTATCAGCACTCTCCTAGCAGTACAGTGAGCTCTCACCCACACAGCAATCAAAGCAGCCTGTCCAACAGTCATGGCAGTGGCCTCAACACCACAGGCAGTAATTCGGTTGCACAAGTCTCACTGTCCCACCCCCAGATGCACACACAGCCGTCTCCACATCCACCCCATCGACCGCATGGTTTACCACAGCATCCACAGCGTCCCCAGCACCCAGCACCGCACCCACAGCAACACAGCCAGCTCCAGTCCCCTCACACCCAGCACCCCTCTCCACATCAACACATACAGCACCATCCGAACCATCAGCATCAGACGTTAACACATCAGGCACCCCCACCCCCACAACAGGTATCCTGTAATTCTGGTAAGTTTTGTCTCCTGGTGTTTGGCTCATGTAATATTTACTACCAAAACCTATTTTCTGTCTCCTTTTGTGCTTCCTTGCTCTAATCCTATAGTTGTAATTCATTTTTAATCCACAGAGTGACCTGGAGATTTTCTTGATGAAAATTTATTGTGGCAACATAGGCAAACTCAGCAACCCTTGCAGGTTTTGGTTTTAACTCGTTTTGTCCTTCTGCCCATTGGAAGTGTTTTTGTGAGCATTTTAAAGGAGAGTGGAGTACACTGTCTGTCTGCATTCCCTTGTGATGCAGTGTGGTATAGGAGAAAGAGCATAATTTTATGTTGGAAAAGACCTATATTTGAATCCTCATTATGGCTCTTAGGATCTTGGGCAAATTATTTAACTTCTTTTAGCCTGTTATTTTCTCATCTGTATAAATGGAACTAAAATACTGGTGGTATACAGTGTTAGGATCATATTGAGAATACAAATATGAAATGCCTAGATTAGTACTTTGTATTTAAGTATTCATGAATATTCCCCATCTTTTTTCTTTGCTTATTCCTGCCAAGTATTTCATCTCAGAATGATAGATTGCAAAGGAAGAAAATGTTCTTCATATCCTGCTAAAAAAAACAATCTGTTGCTCTTAAGATAGATCTTGATGGTTTCTGGTGAGGTGCTTAACTGACATTGCTTGCAGGCCAGTCTTTGCACTATGGAACTCCAAGCTGGTGCCATGGACTTTAAAACTACAAAATGAATGGGGCTCCTTAGAGTGGTACAAAATACAAGTCCTTCCCTCAGCTTGCCTGGCTGTCCACTTACCATCCATGTCACTGATGAAACTTTTATCCTGGAGGGAATATTTCTAAATACTAGACAGTGCTAGCTGTTATTCACCAATTAAAAATTGATCGTTGTTTCAGGCACTTAGACTGTTGTCAAGGAAACGAGCTTTAGATAGTGCATACTGTCTCTTATATTGTGACTTTACTATAAAACTTAAATTTTTCTGGAGCTGTTTCGTTATTTATTAAATGGAAAAAATAATGTAAGTTTTGGGGAGAATTAAATGAGATAACATATAAAAATGCATAGATGTGTACCTGGAATTTAGTAAGTCTTTGATAGGGGTTAATGTCATACCCCCCCTCTCTTTCTCCTAATTACTCATGAAGTTATTTGAATTAAAATTTTAAATTAAAGCTGTCTTTGTAGTATTTTTTTCATATTGTTTGTGTTTTACCAAAACAACAAAATTTAATGCATATCTTGAAAATAAACAGATACTTAAATTTTTTGTTTAACAATTGATTTTATTTTCTTGGTTACAATTTCTAAGTAGGTTCTAGAATTAAACTGAAAATTATATATAGTTCCTGCCTTGATGGAATATTTCCCTAACATTTTGAAATGATTTTACCTATGCCTAGGTGAAAGTTACATAATAATAGAGTTTAAATTCTTTTAGTTTTAATTCAGTCACTGCTGCCTCCCTTTAAATAGCAATATGTTCTTCAGAAATTTAAACCTATTAATATGATTTTGGGGATTGACTTATGAACAGGGTGTCAGTATAAGTCTGTGATGCTCTGTCATACCTTTCTTTTCCTTAAGTCTAATGATTTCCAGGGGAGAAAGAAGTATAGTTAGAGCTGAAAATAATCCATGATGTGCCCTTATTGGTCTGTTACACAAATGGTAGCTTTTGTGCTTTCTTTCCAGAGAAGGAAAATAGACTTCTACCTTGGGAAGTTAGGAATAATCATTGTGGTTATGATAATAATTCATCTTTGTGAATTATACACCACTTATTGAGACTAAGCAGGTTGTCTTTAACTGGGAAGAATGGAGGGAACAGGGAAGGAATAGAAGTTTGAGTGCCTATTATATACTAGGCAATCTAGATATTTTATCTCATATTATCCTCCCAAATCAAGTATAAATTATCATATTTAATAGATAGGAAAAGTACAGCTCAAAGAACTTGAGCAATTTGCTCAAGATCACTCTAATAAGTGGTAGAACTGAGGTTTATATCCTGACTTTGAAGCTTGTAACACCAGTTATTCTAAAAGGACTAAAATTAGCAGACACTAACTGAGTAGGTAGGGTTTATTCACCTACTCTCTGCAGTTTGCTTTATTTTTGTTGGCCAAGTCAGCATTTATTAACGGAGCCTCCTCACTCTCCTACCTACCCCCAACAACAACAAAAAATTAATTGTGACAAGAGTGCCCTAGTTCCTTGGCATAATTCCATGTACTACGTGTGTTGTGTTTACCTCAGGAGATCTAGATTCTAATACTGCTTTGACTATTTTACTACCTAAAATATGATTAAGGTGACCTTAGTCATATAATTTGAACCTTGGTTTCCTTATCTATGAAGTTCTTCCTGTACTAGAGGATCTGAGTCTGGTAAACTTGCATGTTTGTGGCTTGTTTGGGGCATTAGTTTAACATCCACCCCCCACCCCCAACAAATTTCTTCCTAAATTGTGAGTTGTTTGAGGGCAGGGTCATGTTGTCTCTAGTTAAGTGTTTATTTAAAAAACCTATAATTGGCAGACTTTTATAAATCAAGTAGTCAGTAGTTGATACAGCTAAGAGTTATCTGCGATGTAGCAAAAAACCCTTTTTTTACTTTTTACCTTCATCCATCCAGGGGTGATCCTACAAACAGCGACTTGGCAGCAGTTGCTGAATAGAGGATTTTCTTCCTCCATTCAGTGCTGTCTCATTGAGGGCAACTCTTGCCCTATTGCCCCTGACTGGTGACCACTTTGCTTATATACAGACTATGGAAGTCTTAAATTCTTCTGATGATGTCACATCCATCGGATGATACCATTCCTGACTAGAAATTCCCTGACCTGGATTCATCAATATTTCTTACAGATGTCTCAGCCCTCTTCTTCACTACTTTGGCAGGAGGACTGTGTTAAATTTCTCTCTTCTAAGGTTGCCTTGTAAGAAGCATCCTTGTAAGAGGCATCTTATTATATGATCTAATTTACATCCCTTAATTTAGTGCATTAAATTATACTCTGCATTGCTTCTAAATGTGAACTTGTCTCTATAATTTATGAAGAGCATATCTTTTAAGGTCATAATAAGACAGGAAAATGAACTTTGTATAGGGGGAAATATACTGATTTGCATGACTTTTCCTGCCTGCTCATTTATTTGTACTATACAAATGTAAATAGCAGTATCAGTTTGACATTATTAGGTGATGTGGCAGTTTGCAAGCTGCCAGACAAGAGGTTAGAAGACCTGGATTCAAGGCTTAGGTTCATCAGGGTGACCTTGCTGAGTTATACCACCTCTCTGGGTTCAGTTTCTTTTATTTGTAATATGGAGAGAAGTAATTACCCTTCTGCCTGTCTCAGAGAAGATTGCCCCAACACATGATATAATTGGTACAACTTCCCCTGTAAGGCTGAACAAGGATCAGCCAATGTCAGGAATCAGGCCAGCTCATTGTCTTCCCTTAACATACATTTCACCCTTTCATGAGCCAAGAATTAAAGTACTGTCACTGTTATTTTTACAGGTGTTTCAAATGATTGGTATGCAACACTTGATATGCTAAAAGAAAGTTGTCGAATTGCCAGCAGTGTTAATTGGTCAGACGTAGACCTTTCACAGTTTCAAGGTGAGTATTGGTTCCTTTTGACATACAACCAAATACACAATGTTCCTGTTTTCTCTGGTAGATAAGTTTCTTTGTAGAAATAAACATATCGTTATGTAGTTTCTTTTGGAGTTGGTAGTATGCTTAGAAACATTGTTTGCGGAGTTATGCTGTAGGTAGCTCTAGAGCTCAGGTAAGGCTTCTTGTAGGAGGAGGCTGGGCTGCTGGTGGGAGCCTAGATGGAGGCGCCCACATTGACCCTGCATGGTGGTTGGCATTTTCTCCTGAGCCCCTCGGTTGGCATCTTTCTCCCCGATCCGGGGATGAGGGCTGGTTTAGGAAAGTAGCTGGAAATGTTTGAGGTGGCCTCCCCTAAACTAAATCCAAGTATTTGTCTACTATTATTTCTCTTTCTGTGCCTCAGTAACCACCACCACCACCACCACCACCACCACCACCACTCACCACTCCACACCCGTGTTCCGTGGCCCTTTTGACTTTCTGCTTTGGTGCAGAGTGGGGGTGGTGGTTATGGGTTGAGGGGCCAGAGGAATGATTAAACCTTGTGGTTTCGGAGTCAGAGGGCTTTACCTCTAACTGGCTGTGAGGCCTCCCAGTTTGAAAATCGATCTTTTGTTAAACATGCTTCCCTACCAGGATGGAATTAAGATGATGACCCTAAGGTAATGAGCGTAGCTCCAGGCACTTAGAAAGCCCTCAGCAGTGTTTGTTGCTGGTGCTTTTACCCTCTGGGCTGGCCTGGGCTGCCAGGGCAGGGTGCCACAGCCCCCAGCAATTCTTTGCATCTTTTCTGGCCTCCCCACCACCCCTCATGCATCCTTGCTGCCCTCTGTTCTAAGTCCCCAAGTCTCTGTACCCATCTCCTTCCCATCCTGCCCCTCTGTCACCACCCTCTTGACCTGTGGGGGTTGAGTGAGTGGTAGGTGCTAAGTCCTGAGCCTGCTTTCTCTACAGGTCACCCTGTCCCACCCCACCCTGCTGCACCTCTGCCTCCTAAAAACAAACAAACAAACAAACAACTCCCCCTGCCAAAACCCCCAACACTTTGTAAAATTCCTAATAAAGAGTTTTGGCCAGTTGACATCGCAGAGGGTCACAGACAAGAGTTCTGAAAGAAATTTGGCCACATTTAAAAGAATTAAGCTTTGAATAATTTTAAAACATCATTCTTCATTGCATGGGAAAAATCACTACTGTAATTCAGAATGAGCCAGTGGAAATTGTGAGGGCTGAAAAAAATTATATCTTGCTATTTTCCTTGCAGTATTCACAGAACTGTACTAACTATGTTTCTAATGCTTTCCTCATAGGTCTGATGGAGAGTATGAGACAGGCAGATCTCAAGAACTGGTCTTTAGACCAGGTTCAGTTTGCTGATCTCTGTTCTTCTCTTAATCAGTTCTTTACACAAACTGGCCTTATTCACTCACAGAGTAATGTTCAGCAAAATGTTTGTCATGGTGCCATGCATCCAACCAAACCTTCCCAACACATTGGAACAGGTAGGTGCTTAGTTATCGTCTTGATTTTCTCTTTTCTCTTTCATATGAAATTTAGTAACTGTCTAAGGCAACTTGATATGTCAGTTATGGTGACAACGATCCATTTACATCTTTTTTGTTTGTAAGAAATGAATGAAAGCAAATAATTTATGGTGTCACTTAGAAAAATTGACACAGACTGTTTTTCTGTTGTGATTTATGTGATTGTTTTATTATTTACAACTAACTTCCCTTTGTGATCTTTAACCTTTTATTAAGTTACCAAACAACAATTAAATGTCTTAAGATATTTATGTTTTTATAAGGACATAGGAAGTTATATCAGCTTAAATTTGTACAGATTTGAAATGGAAATCAAAATGTATTGTATGTCTTCTAAGAATGCTAAACAAAATTCAACAAAGTTCAAAGTTTACTTGAAGAGTAGACATAATGGTAAATAGTCTCACTGATATTTTATCTAGACCCAGAATATTTGCTGTCTATTTTTTATCTCACTTTCTTTCTCTACTCTTTACCCTTGTAGCCATATCTTCTACTCTGATTGCAGTGCCTGCATTTTTCTGTAGGAATTTCATACCCAAGTTATTTGTCTCTTCATTTTAATTCCTTGCCTTCTCTTATCTCCAAGTGTACTTCTTTACTGTGTGTCTCTTCTCTATCCTGAGTGGCTTCCTTTAACCATTATCCTATCTTATTTCATATCTTTTGTCCACCTGCATTCTCAAGATCATCAGTCTGGCTGTGAATCTCTTTTCATGAAATCTTAATTTCAGTTTTATGACCTAAACCTAAGAAAGCTCTGTTGTGTACCTTTTGGTCTTGGTAGTTTGGTCATGGAAAAAACACTGTCCATCTGCTGTTGTCCTCTGTCAGAGTGGCCAAGTACCCCTTCTAGATTCTCTATAGACTGAGAGCCTGAGTTATTTTCCTAAAGTCCTTTGTTCCTAGACGTCTATGGTCATTTGACCTTGATTATTTGGTTCTGGTGTTCTGTGATTCTGTTAATTTTTCTGTCCTCTTTCCTTTATATTGCCAGGGCCCTCCTTCTCTCAAGGGTTCCCACAACTCCTTTCTCAATGTACTCTAGTCACAGCCTATCAAAGGTAGAAGAACTATAGTTTTTCTTTAGTGTTTATTCAACTCTTCCAACTCTCACTGTTCCCTTTCATCTTTTCCTTCTGACTTAAAGGCACTTGAGCCAGGCCTGGCCTGCCAAGCCATGCCTCTGACAACGCTTTTTCAGCGAACAATTCTGTTGCTCCGTGTATCCATCACCTCATGCCCACTGATGTCTATTTATAGATATTCAGATTATTTCTTACATGTCCACCCTGCTGCTGCTTGTTTTAAGTGCCTCTTTCTGTCATTCTTTTTTTCTCTTTCTTACATCTCTGTACATTAAATCCATTCACATATCTCACTTCCCTCATCTCTACACCCCAGTAATTCTTTTCCACATTTTCTTAGAAATGTAGTACAAGAGGGGACTTCAGAGAGCTTTTAATTTTATCCTTTTATTTAATAGTTAAGGAAATTGTGATACAGGAAAGAAAGTACCTTGCCCAAAGTTATAAAGTTTATTTGGGTGTAAGTGTTGACTCCCAGTATATAGCCTCTCCATATCCTTCAAACCTTTCCTGTCATTCTTGTCTCTGAGGCTCCCCTGTTTTGGTGAACACCTCTTTGAGCTCCTTAGAAACTCCAGAAATTAATGGTGTAGTATGTTAGTGTGGAAGAGGGAAGGAGAGAAGGATGTTACAGAACACGGTCTCTCACCTTAAATCATTTTACCTGTGTTTACAATTTAAGTCTTCTAGCTATGCTATTCTTATTTGATGTTCTGTTTAAAGGTCTTTAGATATAGGTAGGTGTGCATTCATTCAGCAGACATTTATTTATACCATTTCTGTGCCTGGCTATATATTGGGCATTAGGAATAAAATAATGACTCTGGAATAGCCCCTGTCTCAAAGAGCTCACACAGCCTGATGGGCGAGACAGGTCCATCAAGAAGTACAGTATATTGAGGGCTACACTTCTACCTTCTACCAGAGGGTGTAAGCACAAGAAGAATTCAGAGATAGGGGCTCAATCCTCATTATTTATGACCCTGTCTCCTGCCCCCGCCTTCCTCCACCCCCATGCTTTAATACTACCAGTCTCCCTGCTGTTTTTCAAATATACTGGGTGGCACGCACCACTTACCCGGGCCTTGTACTTGCTGTTTCCTCTGTCTGGAGTGGTCTTTTCCCAGATGGACCGATGATGCATATCTTCATCTCTTTCAAGTTTTGTTTCTCAAAATATACCTGCTCAAGGGATGCCTTCCTTGACCATCCTGTATACCCAAAGCCCAACACTCATTGTCTCCTCCCTCTGCTTTATTTTTCTCCATAGTGTGTTAACATGCTATTTAAATTACTTTCTTTGCCCCTATCCTGCACCCCCAAGAATATGTGCCAAAAAAGCAGAGAGTTTGTTTTTTCATTGCTATATCCCTGGTGCATAGAGCTATATTCCTCATACATAAATACTTATTGGATGAAGAGAGTCTTCTTTCAATAAATAAATTGTATGATTAGGTTTTTAATTCTCATGACTATATTTTAAATGTTATAGGATCTCAAAAACCTTTGGAAACTGCACTGGAAGCTAATTTCTTGCATAGAAAGTCCAAGCAGCCACTCTCAGACTCCATGTTGAGAACATGGGGAAAAAATGAGAACTAATAAGAATTTCTATATGAAAATAAAACTGCTAGGAATGTGACAGAATTTCAAAGAGTTAAGTCTTTTTAATGTAGATATCTGTTTATTCCCATAATCCTTCTCTAATTCCTACCCCCTCTTCCTTTAAAAGGTAAGAATTACTAAGGCATAAAAGAGAAATGAAAAAAAGAAATATAAAAAAGATTAATCCCCAATAAAAGTCAGTTATATCTTTTGATTGTGACTTGAACTCTAAGGTTGTGTAGAATGAAAGTTGAGATTTTGTAGGAAAGAGACTGGGAAGTTGTTGGTGTATCAATGACCATATTACTCTGAATGTTATGGCCCCTCCAGCCTGGTGTAGTCTTTTGGAAGTGCACTAGCCATGCATGTGGAGGCTGATCAGCATGTGGGGACAGGATTGTTTCCTCCACAAGAATATTAGAGCAATAGCTTAGTACAACTTTTCTCCTCTCTTTTCTTCCATCAATATGGTTAGTTGGTCAAAGAGTTCAGTTCTGACTGTAAACTTTACTATAAAAAGGCATGTTATCTTGGGAGGCTGTGACTGGGGGTCAGAAGTCTTGGCTTCTGTGCCTGGTTCTGTCTCATTTCCTCTATGGTCTTATTTCCCCATCTACATGGACAGAGGGAGGGTTGGAGCAGATTATCTCTGAGGCCAGCTCAAGTCTGGACAGTCTGGCTTTCCATGAGCAGGTGAAAGCTTGGAAGGGACCAAGTACAGAATGCCCTGACTTTAAAGGGGAAGATTTTTCTTCCTGTTCTAGTTTCCTCTGGGAAAATGGTTGCTGTGTTTTAGTTTTATTACAGTATTTCTAGAATTCAAGTGTAATCTGTGCAAAAAACTAGAAAACCTTAGAGTAATAGCCTTTCCGAAATCCCAGATGTTCCTTACAATTTGAACCAGTTTTATGGTCCTTCCCCATGAGTTATTGGGGGAGTGGTCATGATGGTTTTTTCTTCCCTGTCTATTTTACATTATGATGCAACATAATTGACATTTTAGAGATGTTAGAATTGATGGCTCCTGTTAATGAATAAATATTAAGGACCTTCTTTTTTTTTTTCTTTAACAAAAGAAAGCCTATCAGACTAATATTAAGGACCTTCTGAAATACCATTTGAATGAGATCTGTGTTTCCCACCTCCTCACTACAGAATAATACATTTTTAATCACCTTTTCTTGGTGTAGCTCTTTTACTTTGTGTAGATCTCTACTGTTACTTTGTGCCTCCCAGTCACTTTGTTAATCATCGAGGGCCCACGTGGTTAGACCTGCTTTGAGGGTGAGAAAATCAGGGAAATAGAGAAATAGGTGATGTAGAAAGAGCCCATGAGTTAGGCGATCTGGATTCTAGTCCTCACCCTGTCAAACTAATGTGTCTTTGGGCAAGTCAGGTTAGCCTTTCTGAGTTTCAGTTGCATCATCTGTAAAATGGGATAATAATTCCTGTCTTGCCTTCCTTGTGGGCTTCATGAGAGGATCCGATGAAATAATGGATATGAAAATACTTTTGAACTTAGCGAGGTATATGACAACAGTAGACATGCTGTGAGCTTACACCTAGTGGCAGCACCAGAATTAGTACCAGTGTGCTCACAGTCAGCCTGGCACTCTGTTCAAAAGGGTAGCACCACCTTTTGGCAGAGTTTTAGTGTCTGAAGGTATAATTTTTCCTTCCTTCTTTCTCCTCATTGTACATGCTTAATTTACTTTTAGATAACAATTCTGTTAAGATTTTAATGCTCAACTTATTTTACTTATGGTAACATATTTTCCCTCTCTCTGCTTTTTAATCTGATTAGGAAATTTGTACATAGATTCTAGGCAAAATCTCCCTCCTTCAGTGATGCCACCCCCTGGTTATCCTCATATCCCACAGGCACTCAGCACGCCAGGAACAACTATGGCAGGTAACTCTGTGTGTGTGTGTGTGTGTGTGTGTGTGTGTGTGTGTGTGTGTGTTGCAGTTGGTATACAGAATTTAATATTGAAAAACTTCATCTATCCCAACAATGAATGAGGCTCCCTCAGGAAGGAGAGAACTAACTCACTGTTAAGGGTGTCTGGGGTGCAGAATCTGGACAGCCACTTGATACCAGTTCTGGGTGAAGGGATTCAAGCATTAGTTGGTGTTTGGACTGTAGGACCTGAAGTCCCTTTTAGCCCAGGATGCTATTATTCTAATTATCGTGCTGCCTTTCTAAGAGGTCTAGGGACATAGAGCTGTCTTAGGTATTTTTGAGGATATTTGACTTGGATAGGACTTTTTGAGGAACCTACTTTGATTAGCTCCTATAGATTCTGCTCCATTCATTCCATTGGAGTTCCTCCAGCTATAGTTTCCAGGGAAGTACCTTATAGAGGAGGTAAGTTTTGGGAGTTACTACTTCATATACTTTTACCCCTAGGTTCCTAAATGTAAGATAAGTTGCATTTAGCCAGGGGAATAGGGCATATTGTTAGAGTTGGAAAAGGGTCTTGGGGATCACCTGTGTGAGGAAATGGAGGCTCAGAAGGAGAGAGATCTTGCTCAGGTCACTCAGTTTGGTAAGTAGGTAAAGCAAGACTCAAACCCTAGTGTCTGTATTCAGAGTGCATTGTTTTTCTCACATACCACACAACCCTTTACTTGGGCTATCTGAGGAAAAGACAAAAAGAAATGGGGGGGTGGGGAGGTATGAGTTTAAAAAGAACTGTGTGCCAGACAGTAGTGAAGGAGGGGTTGGGACCAAGTGACGTGTCCATTGCTAAAGGGGAAGGAATGTAACCTGTTGTGAGTGCTCACTAGTAATTTGTAGGTAGCCTGGTAAGTTAAGACTTGGGAGCCAGATTTGCCAGCATTTGAATCCTGGTGCTTTGCCACTTTAATGGCTGTGTGATGTTGGGCAAGCTACCTAACCCCCTCCTACCTCAGCTTCCCTGTCTGTAAAAGGGGGCAAGTAATACTACCTGACTCCTAGGACTGTTGGGATTAAATGAGGATTATATGTAAATTATATAAATTAGTGCCTGACCCTCAGTATGAAATTTGTAAGTTTTTGTTAAATAAATCAAAGAAATACTGCATTTCTGTCATACTATGATATACTGAAAACCTTAGCATTTTGTAAAATTATATAATAAAATATTTCAGGGCTTATGAGAAAAATAATATTAGCAGCAGACTACTTGAAATTTTGTGGTCAGAGTACTAACGAAACAATAATAATCCAGTAAAAAATTCCACAGCATTTAAAAGGATATGCTTCATTCCTAATAAAAGAATGAATTCTACAAGTAAATATCAGTCCCTAAAAAAAAGTGAAACTGGCTTAGAAGGAGGTCTGTCAAGATAAGGAGACATGGGCATAATGCATCAAAATTGGGGGGCACAGGCTGGACACAGTGTCTCACGCCTGTAATCCCAGTGCTTTGGGAGGACAAGGTGGGAGGATCACTTGAGCCCAGGAGTTTGAGGCCAACCTGGCAACATAGTGAGACCCATCTCTACAAAAAATAATAAAACAATTAGCCAGGTTGGGGTGGCAGGTGCCTGTAGTCCTAGGGGAGGCTGAGGTGGAAGGATCCCTTGAGCCCAGGAGTTCAAGGTTGCATTGAGGTGTGATCAGGCCACTGCACTCCAGCCTGGGTGACAGAGTGAGACCCTGTCTCATTAATTAATAATGAAGGGAAGGAAGGAAGAAAAGGAAAAAGCTGTCGGGGAGCACAAACAGCACATGGCCAAACTGATGCAAGAAGAAGAGCATGGGGAGGGTGTGCATTGTGCACTCAGCTGTGTTTCTCCATGGTTTACTGTGTTCCCTGTGTTGATGTTCTCACTTGCTGTTACTTGGGGGCACAGAAATTAACTTGCTGGGGAAAATTCAGTATGACCCACTGTGACTTCTTTGGGATTCTGCCATCATTCTCCTGTTTACCATTCTTATGTGAGCCAGTTCATGTTACTGAAACATGTATTGGAGCAGAACAGACTGTGAGAGAAATGGTTGCATCAGCACTTTTCTTATGCCTTCCTCACTGCAGCCTGGTATGGAAGGGAGTGTGGGTTTTGGAGTCAAGTGAACTGACTTGACTTTGCCCTCTACTATTGATATGTGACTTTGGGTAACTTGCTTATTCTCTTAAACCCTATCTCCATCTCCCTTACCTATAAAATGAGGACCATAAGAGGCACTCGCTTGAAGGCTTATGGGTGGATTAGTGAGATAATGTGTGCTCAGTGCCTGGCACATAGGAAGTGCTCAGTGGGGGTTGGTTTATTCTTCCTTTCTGTTCTACTCAAGTCACTACTAACACTGCCTCCTTCCTCCCAGGCCATCACGGAGCCATGAACCAGCAGCACATGATGCCTTCCCAAGCCTTCCAGATGCGGCGTTCCCTGCCTCCAGATGACATCCAGGATGACTTTGATTGGGATTCAATTGTGTAGGGCTTATTTCTGCAAGGCATCAGACCCCAGTGTTACCTTTCTGTGCAGTGAAGGGAAAGGGTTAAGAGAATCCAGTTGAGAAAACAAACTTGCTAATCACTTTACCAATGTTATCAAAATTTCTTTTGAAGACAATCAAAAAGATTTTAGCTGGGATAACCTACTGCTTTTATCTGATCCAAACAAGTACTACATGTTTGTCTCCCTGCCAGCTGCCCTATGTAGCTCCTAATTGTTGTGTGATTTGGACGGCTTTTTGCATATTTGTGTCAGTTTGATGTTAACCACAAGTGCCAGACTGATTTTTCAGACAGAGCCTATTTTGCTGCAAGCAGTTTATAGATACATATGTGTAAATATATGTACAAAAATTACTGAAAGGCTTCGATTTTTCTAATTGGATTATTATGTCTTGAAAAGAAAGTTTTTGTCAGTTTTTATTCCTTGTTAGGCTATTTTCTGCAGGATGCTTTTAATCGATGTAGGGAACTGAATGGAAATAGGTTTTTCCAAAGCCCAGTTCCCCTTATTTAATCTTTCTCAGAAATGTGGGTAATGAGTTCTTCCCAGTAAGTGAAGGAATCCAGAGTTTGAAACTCTCCAAACAAAACAAAGGGGCATGTTGTTCCTGAGCAGCATAGAGAACTGACCAAATTTGTTTTGATGCTTGGGGGATTATAGAGTATATGTTGTACCTTGTCAATGTCTGTTTTTCTAAATCTGCATTATAACAGCTCTAAAATTTGTTGATGGATTAGAAGCTAGGCCTTGCTTGGCTCTTTAAACAAATCAATGCTTCCATGTTCACTTATGTATTTATTATTCAAAAGTGTCATTTTAATATTTATTGCTACCTTATGTGAATGCTTAGCTCCTATTGGGTTCATTAAGGAGAAATGTGTCTGAAAGCACAGAATTATTTTTCTGTTAAGAGTTTACAGACAAGACAATCAGAGGGATATTGTGTCATTCTCTGTCATCACACCTTTTACCATGTGAGTATACTTCTGTATCTTAGCATTCCTGTTGATTGAGACTTATTATTTAAATAGGATTTTTGTGGAATTTGAATCAGATTCCATTTGGGCAACAGAATAGCAGGGCAGTGTTTATAAAGCAAGTTTCCCCACTCATTCTTTTCATCTAGGTAGCACTTAAAGGAGGATAGAGCCACACGTGGATTTTATTTGCTTCAGTCTTCATTGCAGATATTATGTGGTCTGTTGTTTCTGTTGTCCTGTGTGTCTGTGTATGCATGACATTTGGTCACTCTCTTTGAAATGCAGTCCGCCTCTTAGGGGTTTTTATTAAAAGTTGTTTGTTTTGTTTCATATATCACAGTTACTTTGCATGGATTGATTGTCTTAGTTTTATAATAAAACTAGAAGAAATGAGATGCTTTTTAATGAATAGAATTTGAATTGGTTTAGACAGAAAATTTCTATCAATTCTAATGGGGAGATATGTTACATCAAATCAAGGAGTAATAACTGCTCACTGGTTGCTTTTTAGCATCTTGGTCTCTGTCAGCCATGCTAAATCACTTTAATTAGCCTTAGTGATTCTATGGTTGAGTACTCTCTACTCGAATAAACAAACATCTTTGTGTGTGTGCGCGAGAGATAGTGTGAATGTGTGTTTGTGAGTGTGTGTTTTTTTTAATGGAGTGTTGCCTTGAATGAATCACTGGGAAGCCAGCCATGGTTAAGGGCTGGTGAGGTTGGGGAGAAAGGAAGAGCTTTATGTTTCTCTGTTGTTTGGATCCTACTTGGCATGAAAAAGGAAGCTCAGTTCCAGCCCCTTGGATCAACGAAAATCAGAGGATTCTGGAAAGGCAGCCAACTGGCCCCTCTTAGAAGGATCAGAGGCAAGATGAGATGGCAGCTTGCAGAGTAAAAACTTGAAAAAAAGGGGGCAGTTTTCAATAGTCTGCTCAAGTCACTGTTTTCTAGACACCAAAATAGCTGTTTTGAAACTGTTTAAATTGCTTGGGTAGCAATGTGCACTTTAAACAATTTGGGTATTGGAATTGCGGTCTCTTATACTGAGTGATTTGGGTAGAGCCACTGATGATGATTTTACAAATTGTGTGAAGCTAATTTCCCATTTGGCAATCATTTACCGATTTGCAGTGATCAATATTTTTATGAGAATTTAAACTTACCAAGAATGACCCTGGAGGCAGAGCCTTCACCCAGACCCATCCTACTCTCCTGTGATCCAGGTGGCCCAGGAGCCCAGGACAGGCCTTCTCTGTGGGCCCTGGCCAGACAGGGCTGCCTGGTGAGGTGCAGAGAGTTCCTCTGGTGGCCATTTCACTTGGTAGTTAATGCAGAGCAAATTCTGTCTTGGGCTTAAATTCACTGAAGACTTTTGGGGAAAAGAATAATAAATGCATGTAATCAAATGGGGGCACTCTGTCCAGGAGAATAATCCGACTGGCATT
The DNA here is from genome assembly GCA_028533085.1 of Varecia variegata. Lineage (NCBI taxonomy): Eukaryota > Metazoa > Chordata > Mammalia > Primates > Lemuridae > Varecia > Varecia variegata. Next base: position 80,498,977 of record CM052444.1, read on the forward strand.
TGTGGCAGTTTTTGAAATGTAAATGTATTCATGTGTGTGCTTGTAAATACATGTCTCTCAGATGTCCTTTGAAGTGGGAGGGAATCAATCTGGGGATAATTTCAAATGGAATAGAGTATTTTGATATTGTTCATTCAGAGGGTGATGTGTACATATCTATATTGTATATATGTGATGAAAATGCATTGGCTTTTTGTGTAAACACAACCTGCTCTCCGTACTGCTGTTGGACAGTCAGTGTTTTAATGTTTCTACAGTTTTGCTATTGCACGATTTCATATTTTGCCTCTATGATGAACGGCACCCATTCTTTGTAACTGTTTAGTGCTGTAAAGAAATATTCCAAGTGTCATTAGGATTGTTGCTGCCAGAACTGATATGCATGAGTGGCACTTAAAATAAAAATACTATGTTAACTATTTATCACACTGATTGGTCTGTGTCATTCGCTGCAATTGAAGGAGTAGGACTGCAGCTAGTCTAGATGCAGAAACCCCACAGCCAGGACCCCTGAGCCCTTGAGGGTCTCTGAGATTGTGTCCCATGCATTGCTGCCTCAGAACTGTAATTGCTGCCAGTTATTGGGCATCTCCCTAGCTCTGTGAACTTGGGAAGTTATTTCATTTCACCAAGCATCATTCTCCTCATCCACAGTGCCTGTGCAATGAGCATAATACCTGCCTCCCAGGGTTATAGTGGGATTACATAAACCAGCATCTGTAACACATTAACTGCCGTGTGAGTTGTATTTAACTCATGCTAGTTTTGGGCCTGGGGCCTCGTGAAGCATATGTAACTCGCACATCTCTTCACCTCGGGAGCCACGTGAACTACTTGTCAGGTTGCATATAACTCACAGAAAACAGTAAAAAATAACAAATTTTTCATTAAATTAGAAAGGATCATTCTTTTTTTGAAGTTTTTATTCTATTTTTGTAATAAAACACTATGGCCCCAGGGAAAAATTTTTTTTTCTAGTGTGGCAGTCAATGTGTTAAACATTTAGAACAGCACCTGGGACATAAAGCGTACTGGTACTCAGCATGTAGCAGGTACTGTGCTAAGAAGATGTTGTAGTCCTCATTTTATAGACATGGAAACAGCCGAGATAGAGGTATAGTGACTAGATCCTTTAGTTGGTAGGTGACAGCTGAGGTTTGAGTTCAGGTCATTTGCTCCAAGCGTCATATTTTACACGATCTTCTCTTAATTCCCCTACCTTTGCCCCTGGTCTTGTCCCCAGCACTGCCTTCCCAGAGAGCTATTTCCAAAAGGTTAAAGTGGACCTTTTTTTTTTTTTTTTAATTGCTAAGCACATACTCTGTGTAAAGCCCTCCTATGAGAAATCCAGAGATAAAGAAACCACTGTTCCTGCTGTTAGGGGCACAGACTTGCCCAGGACAGGTAGCAAATCTCAGCTCAGAGAAACTGCCCAGAGAGGCTACTCTGAATGTATGCCCAGGCAAGGCAAGATGCTAGGCATTGGGACAGTGGTTTAGGAAAGCCTTGGGGTGGGAATGGGCTATTAAGTTGAGTCTTCAAAGGGCCCTAGACAGACAGGAGAAGATATTTCCATTTTTATCTCTCTTCTCTCCCCACCCCTCCATGTGACATGCCGGCTCCCCCTTTGCCTTCCCCCTCGATTGGAAGCTTCTTGAAGCCCTCACTGGAAGCAGATGCTGGTGCTATGCTTCTCGTACAGTCTGCATAACTGTGAGCCAAATAAACCTCATTTCTTTGTAAGTTACCCAGCCTCATACTCCTTTATAGGAATATAAAATGGACTAACACTAACGCAAAATGGACTAACATGTTTGTTTATTATAATTTTACAGATAGGGAAACAGGCTCAGAAAGGTTAACTTGCCTAAACTCTCACAGCTAATAGAGGATCTGGGATAATTCAGTCTAGGCCCGACTTCAGAGCTCATTTCCTTTTACCCCACTGTTTTCTAAAAAGAGGAATTTTCCCAAAGCCAGGGACAGTGATTATCCACCCACTGTGTGTGTGTCCCTTGAAGGGAGGGCTGTGCTTTACGCCCATCATAGTTAAGTTTTGGTCATTAACGGTGTCTCTAAAGGACTGTAGTGGGGGCATAGTCAAATCTGGTCACCTTTTGCTGATTCAGATACAGCCGAACTGCACTTCTGCTGATCAAATGAAAAAAGCAAGATCATTGGCCGGGCGCGGTGGCTCACGTCTGTAATCCTAGCACTTGGGAGGCCGAGGTGGGCGGATTGTTTGAGCTCATGAGTTCGAGACCAGCCTGAGCAAGAGCGAGACCCCATCTCTACTAAAAATAGAAAGAAATTATCTGGCCAACTAAAAATATATATAGAAAAAAATTAGCCGGGTATGGTGGCGCATGCCTGTAGTCCCAGCTACTCGGGAGGCTGAGGCAGTAGGATCCTTTAAGCCCAGGAGTTTGAGGTTGCTGTGAGCTAGGCTGACGCCACGGCACTCATTCTAGCCCGGCAACAAAGTGAGACTCTGTCTCAAAAAAAAAAAAAGGCAAGATCATTAAGATGCATGTTTAAGTCTCAAGGCTGTAATGTGTCACAGTGTGCGAAGGGCTGCTTTTCATAGCTGGGACTCTCATCAGCTGGGGAAAGCAGTCCAGGGGAAACCATGGAAGCATCAGTTTCCATTCATTGAAGGCTTGACTGCATCTAAATGCCCTGCAATCACAGAGCTATCCTAAAAGCTTCAAGCTAGAAGGCACCTTAGGAATCATCTAATATGACCCCTACATTTTGTTGTTGAGAACATCGAGACCCAGAGAGGGAAGCAACGTGTTCAAAGTCACAGCTAGTTAGAGAATTTGAGGAAGGGGAATGAAGAATGTCATTTACCTGGCAGCAATTAAAATTCCTACACACATTGTCATATTTGATCTACACAATAACCTGATGATGTAGTACTGTTAGTGCTTCATTTTACAAAAGAGGAAACAGCTTTGGAGAGGTAAGGCACAATGGAGTTGCATCATGAGTGCTTTCAGCCAAAGTATGTAAATTCATGCACATTTGGCCAAAAAGGAAGAATGGAAATTTTAAATAATGTAATAGTGGAGTATCCACTTGTGATGGACATGTGCCCCTGAGTAAGTGTGAGATGGAAGATTCGAATCTGAGATTATAACTGGTATTTGCTTCCAGGTACCTCTCTGCATGAGCATCTTCTCACTGAGTATGATTCCAGCAGATAAAGATACACGTGTTTTGTACAAAATTGCCCTTGGGTTCAAGCCAGCTGCTTCATCTGGCACTCAAAGATGATAACCAAGAACTAGAAAAACTGGCCACGTTGGGCTTATTGAGACATGTTTATCCACAAAGTGGTGCCTTCCCAAAGGATGATTTTCAGGTAATTTTGAACTTACCTTCCTGCACTCCTCCCCTGATATCTATGACGAGTCAACATGTGCAAAACACAAACTTGGTAACTGGCTGCAACAGAACCAGAGTTCAACCCTAGATCAGGGCTGGCTTCAACCCCCAACTCTCCTGCAGTGTCCCTAAGCAACACTGACCCCACAAGTGGAGAATTGGACAGCTACCCTCTATTAAGTACTTGTTACTTAATATTACTTACCCCAAGCACTTGATAGAGATTGTCCTGTTTACTCTTCAGGACAACTGTGTGTGGCAGGTAGCGTTATCATCAACTTGCCCGGGTCATCCAGCCTAGAAATGGAGGAATAGGAGTAATAGCAGCAGTAGAGCTGGGCTTCAAACCTAGGCTGTCCAGCTCCAACATATTCACTCTTCACGACGCTGTGCTGTCTCGGGTCCTGAGCACTGTCCCCTGAGCCCAGAGAACGGGGCCCTTAGAACAAAGCGGAAGCCGTGCGGCAGTGAGGCTGCAGCGAGCACATGTGGCCACCAGAGGGCGGGGCTGACGGCTGTGTCTTTCCTGTTTCGGGTCTCTACCCCTGGGGCCGTGCTCCTTTCTCTGCGGGCCCAGAGCTGGGCAGGGATTCGAGCAGCCAACCCTTAGGATCTGTGCCCCTCTTTTCCCATGACAGAGCTTGCTGGAGAAGGCCAAGGGGTCTCTCTAGTTCTCCGCGGCAAACACACCGCTGCTGTTTGGTGGGGCCCACTCCAGAGCGGCCTCTGAGCCTGCCACCCCATCCCAGCCCTCCCGGTGCCTACTGCTCCCTGACTCCAGGGTTCTCGTGGGGGGAGGTTGCCCCACCATCAGCCTCAAACTCCGAGTCTCCTGAGGCTGTTTCTTTCTCTTCTGTGGCTGGCTAAGGCGGGGCACTGGCATTGTTCCGGCAGGCTCCGAGAGGGCAGTGGTCACTGGGCGTCTGCCCTTGGCCTCCCCAGCCCTGCCCCTGAGCCCAAGCAGCCCTTGTTGTCTCTGCACACTCATACACTGGCTCCGCGACCATCACAAACATTATGATTATTGCCACCATTTGCCAGGTCCCTGCCCGGCACTTGACAGCCGTTATCGGAGTTAGCACACCCAACTGCCTTGTGAGGCCGGTGTCATTACCTTTTACTGCTGGACATTGCCACTCAGAGAAGTGAAGCGATTTGCTCAAGGCCACAGCTTGTGAGGGAGGTTGGCAGGAGGATGGGAACCCAGCTGTGCCTTGGTCACACCTGCTCTTCCCGTGAGGCTCTTCCACAACACTTCCCAGTTGCCCTTGACCTTCCTCAGGTCACCCCACCCTACCCCAGAGCCAGGCCTGGGCTGGCGTCACTGAGGGTGAACACGCCCCTTTCACACTGCAGCCCCCAGAGATCAGAGAGGCAACTTCCCGGACCCAGACAATGGCAATAAAGACATCTGAGGACACTTCTCACCCTTCCCACACCCGAGTGACGTCCACAGGCAGAGGCCTTCCTGGAACAGTCCTCTGGTTCCGTGTGAGCACGTCTGCGTGCATAAGCTTGTGTGACTCTGTGTGTGTGAGACCATGTGCGAGCACAAGACCTTGTATGTGTGTGCTTGTGTGATCGTGTGTCTGTGGCTGCGGGTGTGATGTGTCGCCTGTGCGACTGGGACTGGGACTTTGTGTATCTGTGTGTGCTCGTGATCTGCAGACAGGAGACGGAGAGATGGCTCCTCACTCAAATTTGGTGACTTAGCAACTCCCGCTCTGTCCCCCAAGCACGCGTGTCCTGGGAGACTCTTGCCCGGGATTGACCCAAGATCACAGACACTGTCAGGGTTAGGCCCTGCGAGGCTGATACAGATGAAGTCTTCCCTTTTCTTATCACATCCCTGCCTTGTCCTTGTCACCTACTCCTCCCTAGGCTATCCCTCTGAGCTGGCCCCTGTCTATACCTCTCCCACCCTGGCAGCCCTGTCCTGCCCATGCGAGGCTTCCCGCCACATCAGAGGCTGCTCCCTGGTGCGTAGCTCAGCCATGATTGGCTGTGTTCCCCTGCAGGTCCCAAAGGCTGGCAAAGTATTTGAAGCAATGGGAAGAATGCAGACTCTGTAGTCAGAAGGACTTAGAATTCTGTTTGGGCAAGACTCTGCCCTCTCTGACCCTCAGTTTGCTCATCTGTGAAGTGGGATGAACACCTTACCTCAAAGTGTTGTTGAGACCATCAGCGGGAAGGTAGGTGGAGAGCAGCCAGCACGGGCCCTGGCACACACTGGTCCCAAGGAGTGATCTTCCTTGTCTCGCTCACTCCCTCTCCTCCATCCATTGCCAAGTTGCCAAGACAGCTGATTCTCTTCCCACGCCATCCTCCAATCCACCCTTTGCCCTCCTGGAGCACTGCCCGGGGTGGAATGCACCCCTTCTCTCCTGGCCTAGTACAGCCACCACGTCCAGGCAGTCCACGTCAACACCCACGCCATGGTGCTCTTTCTGAATCACGGCTCTTATCATGGCCTCCCCTGCTCTGAAACCTCCATGGCCTCCCACAGTCACCGGGTTAAGGGCAAAACTCCTTAGCCTAGTATTTAAAGCTGCCTTCTCTGGGCTGCTCACCCACAGCCCGCTCACAACACCCTCTGCTTCCAGCCACCCCACCCGCCCTTCCCCGCCTTGCCTCTGCCTCACAGTTCCCGGCTCCAAGGGGCCAGATCTTCCCACTGGTCAAGGCCTACTTCACATGCCACGTCATCTGACAAGCACTCTCTGACCTGGCCCCAGGAGGAGCTCCAGGCTTGTTCCTGTCTCGCACGGCTCCCAGTATGCTCCCTGCAGAGCCCCAGGGAGTCTGTGCCACGTCCTGCCCTCCATCTGGCCTGTGGGCTCTGGGGGGGTCCTCTCTGTGGGGCACATGTGCTCCTTGCCTTGAGGACAGGGAAGGTTGTGGGAGGTTGTCTTGGTGGCCAATGCCCAGGGCAGGCTTGGGGCTGCAGGTGAGGCGACAGCTGCTGTCCCGCTGGGTAGGGAGCAGATGGTGAATGGGGCCAGGCCGCAGGGGTGTGAGATGACACTGCTAAGCAAACAGCCAGACACACCCTCTGTCCACTCCCCAGCTGTACCCCTGGAGCATCAAGGGACAGCGCCGGGCCCCCTGGGGTCTGGGGGTAGGAGGGATCCCTCCACCCAAGCCTGGACTTGGGCTTAAGCCAATAGGCTTCCAATCCCAACTCAGCCATCTACTTTCTACGCGACATTGAGCACTGTCCTGGGAGCCTCGGTTTCCTCCACTGTAAGATGGGCTTCATTGACCTACCTCACACGGTCTGGCTCAGTAGCCACTCCTTTCTTCTTCCCTTTCCCTAGATGGCGAAAAAGGATGGGAGTTTGGGACCAGGAAGACAGTGCTGGAGGTATGAAATGAACTGAATAGAAGTTTAGGCTTTTCTTTGGCATTTGAGAGAACGGGGTTCTGTTTTGGAATTTGTAGCTATGTGACTACAGCTGTCCCCAAGTCCACCTGGCAATGAGTCTGAAATATTGTGCTTTCCTCTAGGCTGAGGTAGCCTCATGCTTGTGCCCACACTTATGCTCTCTGTTGGCCAGGTGCCTTTGTGCAGTGCACAACACATACAACCACACACAGCAACCCTGTATGCACCCTTGGGAAAGTTATGGTTTCTTTACCTCTCTGAGCTCCCAAGCTTCGGTTTACCCGTCTATAAAATGGGGCTATAGAGTTATTTCTTACATATTCCTGGAGCTCTTAGGAGGGTCACTTGCACTGTAATGTCTCAGGCAGTTCTAGATTCTCATAGAAACCAGAGATTTTTATACCCTCCAAGGCACGTTTACAAGCAGGATAGGAAGGCTGTGAAATGTGAGCCACACCCTTTTCAAGGTTACACAGATTGGTATTGAAGTCTCTAGGCCCCCACCTGGGCTCTGTTCCAGGCCTTCCCGCTGAGGTCAGCTTGGGCCTCGGGCCTGCAGGGAAGTGGACACAACTTTAATGCGCACACTGGAGCCACAGTGAGGTCACCTCAACACAAGCGTTAAGCGACCGCTTGGCCAAAAGGGGTCGCATCAGTGCCCTCACGGAGACCAGAGGGCTGTCCCAACAGCAGGGCAGAGCTGGCAGTGGGGTGAGGGTGGCCGAGCTTTCGGGGGAAAGTCCGTTTTCCACACTCGTAAAGCGCTTAGCCCAGAGCGGGCACAGAATGAGGCTTGGTACGTGTTAGCTGCTGTCGTTAATGTGATGACTGTCACAAACACTACCGCATAGACTCGGCCCCAGTCCGTGCCAGGCCTTGCGGAGTACTGGGGCCTCAACTAGCAGGAATGGCAGTCTCTGCTTCCAGCAGTGCACGGGGCAGTCGGCAGGACAGACGGCAGGGCAGGTTTCAAGACGGGAAAGCTGCCGGGGCTGGGGGAGCACAGAGGAGGGGACACGGTCTTAACCCAGGCTTGCTGGGGCTGGGGTTGGTCAGGAAAGGTCGCTAGAAAATCCAAATCTTGCAGTGGAGGTGTTACTGCTTCCATTGTCCAGATGCAGACGCTGAGGCTCAGAAAGGTCCCGCAGCTTTTCAGCGACGAAGCTGGATTCGAGCACAGGCTGCCTGGCCCCAAAGCCCGAGCTCGTTGGCCTGCGGCACCCCAGGCTTGACCCCCACTGCCTGGTCCACTTCCTTGGCGGGGGCTCAGCACGGGCCTATCGTGAAGGCAGCGGAGTTTGCCTTTCCTCTGAGGGCTGGAAGCCGCTGAGGGGTTTCCAGGGGGCAGCCAGGTGGTCGAGGTGGGGTGGCCTAGAAAGATGCCGGGAGCAGGAGTTTGCCCGAAGAGGTGGTCCTGGGAGAGGGAAACCCAAAGAGTCTCAGACTCCCCTCCCACCCACATGGGAATTATGAGGGGCTAGGGGTGCTGGGACCAAGGCCTGGGGACTCGGTGTGGGCCCGGGGCCCAGGAACCTTGGTGTCCTGGGAGGACCCCAAGACCCAGCTTCCAGCAGCTTCAATGCAGGCTGCTGAGGTCCCGTATACCTGGAGAGGACGGAGGGGCCTGAACTCACGTCTGGGCCCCAGTTGGGCAGGGGGCTTGGCAGGACAAGGGGAGGGGAGTCGGTTCCCATTTCCCAGGGTAGACGTCAGAGGCAGGGTTGGGTAGGGCAGGACCCAAAGGGCCAAGGCCTAGGAGCCACTTCCTCTTTCCCAATGCCTGGAGTGACGTCACTCCCAGGCTCCCACCCTTGCCCTACATCAGGAAGTTTACAGCAGCACAATTCGCAACCACAAAGATGTGGAAACAACCCAAGTGCCCATCACTACATGAGTGGATTAACAAAATGTGGTATATGTATACCACGGAGTACTACTCAGCCATAAAGAAATGATGAACTACCTATTGTATTACCCTGGATGGAGCTGGAGCCCATTTTTCTAAGTGAAGCATCACAAGAATGGAAAAACAAGCACCACATGCACTCACCATTAAATTGGTACTAATCGATCAACACTAATGTGCACATATGGAAGTAACATTTCTAGGGTGTCGGGCAGGGGGAGGGGGTAGGAGGGGATGGGTAAATCCACACCTAACGGATGCAGTGCACACTGGGGGATGGGCACACTTGTTGGGCGGTGCAAAGGCAATTTATGTAACCAAAGCATTTGTACGCCCGTAATACTCTGAAATAAAAAAAAATTAATTTAAGTTAAAAAGCAAAAGCCCTGGCCAGGAGCTGCAGGAGAAAGAGGCTTTGGGGACCAAAGCCCCCCCGCCTTACCCTCAACCCTGCCGCACCTTAAGAGGGGAAAGACTAAAAAACCCAAGTGGGTCGGGAAAACGGCTCCTTCAGCCTAGCGGCCCCACCCGACCCCATCCTTAATGCTAAGTCATATCCCAACCCAGCTTTAGCCTCACACTTAATTAAGCCCAGACCCCACCCCAATCATAAACCCAGCCCCAACCACACCTCCAGCTTCAACTGCAAATCAGCTGCAATCCCAGTCCTGCCAAGGAGCACCCCCAGCCCAGACCAGCCTCCAGGCAATGAAATCTCCAGAAACCCAGTCCCACCTGCACCAAACCCAGCTCTCGCCTCAGCTCCACTCCCTCCCTGACCCGAATCCGAATCTGGACCCCTGCTTGAGGCCTTACTTGAATTCCCACCCCCACCTGCTGCTTCAGCCTTGTCCTGATTTAACCCACCCCACGCTGTAACCTCCTGTGGGTCTTAACCCAGCTCCAGCCCCACCAGACCCGGCCACACTCCTGGGCTTCTCCGTCCGAGGCTCCACGACTTCCACCTGAATTGTCCCTCTAGCCTCCCCTTCGGCCCCACTCCACCTGCCCCCTGCTCCTTTCCTGAGTGCCCCTGCCCCATGTGGCTTCTCCAGCCCCTTCCTGCCCCAGCCTTCCCCTGCCACCCCCAGCCTGCACACAGCCAGCTGGGCCACCATGTGACGGAATGCACTGCATGCAGACCTCGGCAGGCACTTGTGCACACACAGGCACACACACACACACACACCTCAGTATGCACAGACACACACACCTCGGTGTAGACACAAAATCACACCCCTCAGCATACACACACCTTAGTGTACAAAGACACACACATACCTCGGTATACACACACACACTCCTCAGTGTGCACACACACCTTAGCGTATATACGCATACCTCAGCATACACACACATGCACACACACCTTCAGTGTGTGCACACACATATCTCAGTGTATATATACACACACCTTGGTGTATACACATACACACACCTTGGTGTATACACATACACACACCTCAGCAGACACACACACCTGTTAACATACACACACACCCCAGAAAGGGGAGGAAAGTCTGGCCTGGCTCTGAGCACCAGCCTGGGCAGTGCAGGCTGTGCCCCCTCCAGCTGCTCCTCAGTGTTGACTGTCCCCACCCAGAGATCCCCGCCCCTCCGCCTGCCAGAGTCGTCCCGCCATCCAGCCAGGTTTGCGGAGCAGAAAGATGGAGGTCCCAGGGCTACTCTTTCTCCAGTGTACTGGGGACCCCACTCACAACAGAGCACAGTGAACACACCGGGCCGGGGGCACGGTCCTAACGGGAGCCAGAGGGGCACAGGCACACACCAAGCAATCCCCCCACCCCCCAGACAGGATCTGTGGATCCTGGGCCAGGGGCCGGGCGGGGGGAGCTCATTCCAGGACACTCTGAGGCCACAGGACAGACAGGACAGCCGGACCAGCACAGGATGAGGACATGCTGTGGGTCAGACAGGCAGGGGGTCACCAGGGGGACCAGAAGCAGCTGTTGCTGCTGCTAAAAGTAGCAGCAGAATGGCCCTCTGCTTCGCGCCTTCTGTGTGCCAGGCATTGAGCATTTTAAAAACCTTGCTTAATCCTCAAAACAATAATACCTACTCAAAGAGATAGGTATCACATCAATCTCCACAGAGGACATAAGGGACAATGAGACTCAGAGAAGGGAAGACATTTGTCCAAGTTCACGCACATCACAACTGGGCAGTAGGTGGGATTTGAACCCAGGCCTGAGGATGGCAGAGCCAAGGCCTTCCTTAAAGTCAAAAGCCAAGCCTGGCACCTGGTCTGCAGCCTCAGCTCTGCCGTTTGAATCTACCTCAACCCATCCCTGCCGCCCAGGCTGAATTATTCACATTTCCCTGAATATTCCACGTCTGTCTTGCCTCCTGGCTGTTTGAGAGTAACACCCTTGGCATGAGATGGCCTTCTACACCAGCTCCTTCCCTGAGAAAATTTCCACCCATTCTCCAGGACTCAGTGCTGGCATGACCCCCTTGGGGAAACCCTCCTGAACTGAATTGCCCTACCCAGGGTGTGCGAGGTGGCCCCTCCATCCTCCCCTGCTCCAGTGCCGCCCTGTCACCCCCACCCTAACCACCCTGAGTGGCCAGTGGTCTGGGTCTGGGCCTCCCTCCTCAAGGGCAGGGTCTGCGTGCCCACCCAGCACAGGGCTGGTCCAGAACAGTCATCCAGAACAAGTGTGCATGGTTGGTGAATGAATGCAAGACCCAGTCCAGCCATGAGTCAAAGTGGGTCCCCAGGGAGGGGCTGGCCCCCGCCAAGGTCTTATCTCCCAAGGCTGTCTTGAACCTTATCTGATGAGACCTGACAGGTGAGCAGATGAGAGTGACAGGGGCTCCAGGTTACTCAGTAACCCTGCTCTCTTTAAAAGTCCCATTGTTTCCCCCTGGCATCCAGAACCAGCCACCCTCTGTCCTGGTACCACTGCCATGACCACCTTCCTGCTCTCCATGCTCTGCCTCCTCGGGGCCTGGGCCGCCCTGGCAGAGGGGGTCACTGTGCAGGTGAGTCCTCCATGCCTCCCTCAGCCCATCCGGCTTGCTGCCTCCAGTGCCCTGTCCCCTGAGAGAGCACCCGCTCTTTGGGGTTGGAGTGGGGGTGTGTTTCTGAGACTTGGCCTTCCTCAGGGACCCCCTTCTCAGTCCTGACACACACGCCTTTCCCTTCAAATTTGGAGAAGAAAGAACTCCAGGTAGAGAGAAGAGAACCTTTGGGAAAGGTGGGCGGTGGCCAATTTCCTGAGGGCCTGCCATGTGCTGGCTCTTCCCCAAGTACCTTGCTGCAGCCCCACCGTCACCCTGGGAGGAAGGAATTATTGGTTCCATTTTACAGAAGAGGAAAACCGAGCCTCGCGGAGGTTCCGTAACAGGCCATGGGCACACAGCTGGGAAGTGAAGGAGCTAGGTTTAAATCCAGCCCTTACTCCTCTGTTCTGTGCTCAGCTAGAGCATCCGTCTGGCTCCCAGGAACCGCGTGGCCATCCTGGAGGTCCTGACGGGTGCGTGCACCCACTGCCGAGGCGGAGGCCAGCGGTAGGCCAGGCTGGCACTCAGCAGGGGCCCTGCTGTCTATCACAGCCATATCCTTGGGGCCTTTTATTGCTTCTCAAACAAAAACCAGGCGGCAGGCCGGAGCTGGGGCCCAGTGATCAGCCAGAACCGCTCTGGGCGAGGGGAGACAAGCCAGGTGTGGCCACATGGAGCTGTGATGCCTGGGTGCTGGTGCCCGCGCCGCTCCCTGAAAATCAGCACGTTGGCTCCTGCTCACTAGGCACCTAGCGTGTCCCCGGCGCGTCACACCCATTTTCTCCATTCCTCAGGGAGCATGCAGAACCTGCGGCTTCCAGCGCGCCCAGGGTCACGGAGCAAAGCCGGGGTGGGAGGCCTGAGCTCTGCCCGCACGCTGCCCCGCAGGGGAGCTGCTGGTTCCCGAATGCCCGGGAACACGGCCAGGAAGCAGGCTGCAGCCTGGCCCTCGCTCTGGCGTGTCTCTTTCAGGATGGCGAGTTCTCCTTTTCTCTGGAGTCAGTGAAGAAGCTCAAAGGCCTCCAGGAGCCCCAGGAGCCCAGGATTGGGAAGTTCTGGAAGCTTACATCCACGCCTGGTGAACCCGTGGTTCCCGTTCTCTGTAGCAACCCGGAGTTTCCAGAAGAACTCAAGCCTCTCTGCCAGGAGCCCAATGCCCAGGAGATCCTTGAGAGGATGGGTGAGCAGCCTCCTCTCTGATTGGCGGGGCTTAGAATTCTCTGATTGGCGGCTCTTGAAGAAGACTGTGCTCTGATTGGTAGGATTCTGAGGAGGGGCTCGGGTCTGAATGGTCAGACTAGAGAGCTTGGCTCTGATTGGTGGGTCTATTGAGCACTCTATTTCAAATAATTCTAACTTGTAACTGGTGAGGCTTAGGAACGGCTTCACTCTGGTGGGTGGTAGCACTGCGCCTGGTTTATCTGGTCTTAGCTGTGTCTCTTTTCTGGGTAGGATCTGACTGGCATGAGCTGTCCTTGTGCCCTGGTTTGGGGTGAAAAGCGCAAGTGGGTGGGACAGGACAGAGCCGCTGGGATTCTCCTGGGGGCTGAGTGGCAGACGTCCAGGCTCTGGTTCAAGGGAGGCGGGGGAGGTGGGGGAGGGGAAGCTGGCTCTCACGAGGCCCATCTCTCTTGTCCAGAGGCCATCGCTGCGGACCCGAGCACATGTGAGATCTGTGCCTACGCTGCCTGTGCCGGATGCTAGGGCGGCTTGCTTGCTGCCTTCCTCCCCTTCCCCGTAGGGAAGCCCGCCCTTCTGGTGGAGGTGCCGCCTACTATACTCACAGAAGCTCAACCCTACCCTAGCCCAGAACGGAGGAGTGAAGAGAGAGCAGCTGGGAGTGGGGGGGGTGGCTAGGTGACTGGAGACCCAACGCCCTGACATTGACCTTTGCAAGATGCATTGCAACCCTCAGCTAATAAATCAGATTCCAGAGTACTCCTAGCGTTGCCTTCCTTTCTTCCTTCACCCATCAGTCTGCCCTGGGAAGCTTGGGGTTTAGTGTGCTAAGTGGAAGGACCCCAATCTCCCTGCTAAGAATGGGAACATGGCATGGAGGGAACCTGAACCTGCCGACCACCAGTGAGGGGTGGGGAGAGGCTTTGCTTTTCTTTGGCATCTGGTGGGATTACCAAAGTCACTTAGCCACTTGTGAGTACAGGAGCCTCTCTGAGCTGTTTTGGACAACCAACACGTACACGACCCACCAGGAGATTGGTGCCAAGCTCCTGGGTATTCAAGGTGCCTCAGAATCTGGCTGCCACTGACTGACCACGCCTGCATGGCCTCCCACCCTCCCCCACGACCCCATCCCAAACCACACTTCTTGCCATTTCCTCTGCACTACTCCTCCTCCCACACTCCTGGCCAGAAACTCCCACTCAGACTCCAAGGCTTTGCTCCATGACCTCTCCTCAAGACATCTTCCTGATCTCCCCAGGGAGAGTCTTAGTGTTCCTGAGGCAGGCCATTAGGATAAGGGAACACAGGTGGCACAGAACAATGGGAACAAAATCAGGGTTACCGATCAATGAAAACAAAAGCTGTTGTTGAGCTGCAATTGTACCCATTGTAGATGCACCTTGTTTGCCAGTTTGGGGAAAGTCCCGTGGGAGGCGCCTGAGCAGATGGAGGGCAAGAATGTCCTCAAATGACTCTGAATTCATTATCCCATCATTACCATAAATTAGCATTGCAGCTTCACCCCCTCCCCCCAGTGGGTTTTGGGAGCCGTGACACATCTGGGTCTAAACAAATAAAGTAGAAAGCTCCCGTGCCCAACAGAGGGGAGGAGATAACATTTTCATTGGCCAGGGAGATGGCAACACAAGAATGAGGAAGTCAGAAGAAAGAAAAAGAGAAACTCAATAAGACCCCAGGGCCGCTGTCTGCTGGGATGTGTGCCCACTCTTACCCCTCATTTGGAGTGTACTATCACCTGATCTTTCTTGACACTCCCCTCCATGTCTGGAGGTGTACTTGCTTAATAAACTTCTTTCACTTTGCTTTGCTGCTTTGGTGTTTGGTTTCAATTCTTTGTCTCCAAGCACAAGAACCAAGGATGATCACTCACTAGTAACATTCCCACTCTGTCCTTGGTGCTCTCTGGGCTCTTTGATCATCCTCATCCCTTGCACAACTCTGGCCACCTTATTGTTGTAATGGCCTCTGTGCCTGGGGAAGCCTCTCCGACCCCCAGAGCTGGTGAGGTCCACCCACATGGATGATACCATGAGGATGCAACACGGGCAGGGCAAAAGCAAGGGCTACGTGGTCCTGGCCCTGGCTTCAGCCCCAGGTGCTATGTAATGTTAGGAAAGTCAGCTTCCTTATTTGTGCCTCAGTCTCCCCCTCTGTAAATTGGGGCACCAATACTTCCTGCCTCCCTGGCTGGGTGAAATAATGCCTGTAAAGCCCTCAGTTCAGACCTGACACAAACATAAAAGGAATTCAATAAACGATAAACAAACCAGAGAAAGGGGGACTAGCGTCAGGCTTAGAATGGTTCAGACAGGGTTGAGGAGGTAAGCCGTGGAAGTAAGGCCAGTGAGCAAGGGCAGAGGCAAGGAGGAGCGCGGAGGCAGCCAGGGTCCTTGTTGGAAGTGGGGTGGAGGTAGGGGTGGTGGTGGAGGGGAAGTGCCACAGGGGGATTCAGGCAGGATTTCCTGGGCTTCGGAATTCAAAGCGTAAGGTCTCTTCTGGCTGAGATCTGGGAAGGCTTTGTGAAAGAGGAGGAGGGAGTGAATTTGCATTGAGTGGATAGAATTTGAAAACCATTGTGGAAGTAGGGAGAAAGAGGATATTCCAGAAGGTGGAGATGCTATATGTACACGCAGAGGGACTGGAATGGTTCAGTCAGGACAGTGTGGAGCCTGGGAAATAGGACTGAGTTTGAGCCTGACTGTGGTATTCACAAGCTGTGTGCCCCTTTCTGAGACTTGGTTTTCTCATATGAAAGTGGGGATGATAACAGATCCAGCACCCCAGGGTTGCTAGGGGATTTGATGAGATGTGTGGTGGAGTAAAAGGCAGAGTCAGGTTTCACGCCCATAGAGTCTGGCTCTGGAGTTAGGACATTATTTATTTATTTATTTTTGTCTTGTCTGTTTGTTTTTTGAGACAGAGTCTTGCTCTGTTGCCCAGGCTAGAGTGCAGTGGTATCATCATAGCTCACTGCAACCTCAAACTCCTGGGCTTAAGGGATCCTCCTGTCTCAGCCTCCTGAGTAGCTGGGACTAAAGACATGCACCACTGTGCCTGGCTAATCTTTCTATTTTTAGTAGAGATGGGGTCTCACTCTTGCTCAGGCTGGTCTCAAACTCCTGAGCTCAAGCAGTCCTCCTGCCTCAGCCTCCCAGATTGCTAGGATTATAGGCATGAGCCACCACCCCCAGCCCAGAGTTAGGATATTAAATTCCAATGACATTTTTCATAGAAATAGAAAAAACAATCCTGAAATTCATATAGAACCACAAAAGACCTCAAATAGCCAAAACAATCTTGAGCAAAAAAGAACAAAGCTAGAGGCATCACATTACCTGATCTCAAAATCTATTACAAAGCTGTAGTAATCAAAGAGCATGGCATTAGCACAAAAACAGACATGGAGACCAATGGAATGGAACTGAATAAAAAGAGATCAGAAATAAATCCACACACTTACAGTCAACTGAACTTTGGCAAAAGTGCCAAGATTGCACAATGGAGAAAGGATAGTCTCTTTAATAAATGGTGTCGGGGCATGAAGAAGAATGAATTTAGACACTTATGTCACCTCATATACAAAAATAAAATCAAAATGGATTAAAGACTTAAACTTAAGACCTGAAATTGTAAAACTGCCAGAAGAAGCTGGGTATGGTGGTGCACACCTATAGTCCCAGCTACTTGGGAAGCTAAGGTGGGAAGATCACTGGAGCCCAGGAGTTCAAGGCCAGCTGGGACAACATAGTGAGACTCTGCCTCAAAAACAAAGACAAGCTACTAGAAAAAACATAGGAGGAAATCTTGACATTGGTCTTGGCAAAAAATTTCTTGCATATGACACCAAAAGCACAGGCAACCGAAACAAAAATAGAGAAAAGGGATTGCATCAAACTCAAAAGCTTCTGCATGGCTGAGGAAAAATTCAACAGAATGAAAACAGCCCTGGAATGAGAGGAAATATTTTAAACTATACATTTGATAAGGGGTTAATGTCTGAAATATATAAGGAACTTAATAGCAAGAAAACAAGTAACTCCATTAAAAAATGGGCAAAGGACCTGAACAAACATTTCTCAAAGGAAGACATACAAAGGGCCAACATCACTAGTCAGGAGGGAATTGCAAATTAAAACCATGATGAGGTATCACCTCACACCTATTAAGAATGACTTTTATCAATAAACAAAAGATGCCAAGCAAAGTGGCACACACCTATAATCCCAGCTACTCGGGAGGCTGAGGTGGGAAGACTGCTTAAGCCCAGAGTTTGAGACAAGACTGGGCAACATGGTGAAAGCCCACCTCAAAAACATTAATTAATTAATTAATTACCAATGAAAGATAACAAGGGTTGGAGAGGATGTGGAGAAAAGGGAACCCTTGCACACTGCTGGTGGGAATGTAAATTAGTACAGCCATTATGGGAAACAGTATGAAGTTTCCTCAGAAAATTAAGAATAGAATTACCATACGATCCAGCAATCCCACTGCTGGGTATATATCCAAAGAAATGATATGAGTATGTCAAAGAGATATGCACACTCCCATGTTTATTTTAACACTATTCACAATAACCAAGATAAGGAATTAACCTAGTGTCTATCAACAAAGGCATGGCTAACAAAAATGTGATATATGTGCACAATGAAATACCATTCAGCCTGAAGAAAAAAGAAAATCCCGTTGTTTGTAACAAAATGGATAAAACTGGAGGAAATAAGCCAGACACAGAAAGACAAATACTGCAGGATCTCACTTAAATGGGAAATCTAAAAAAGAAATATCTAATTCATAGAAGCACAAAGTAGAATAGTGGTTACCTGGGACTGGGGTGAGGAGGAAATGGGAAGAAAGAAGAAAGGAGAAAGAAGGAGAAGGAAGAGGAGGGGGAGGAGAGGAGAGGGAGGAGGAGGGGAGGGGAGAGGGTGGAGGAGGCTACTCCACTGGGCCCATAGGGAGCACTTTGTCAAAGCTGCTACCCTCACTATTTCTGTGTAGCGGCACATCCTTGCACCTGGCACATGGTAGGGGCTCAGTCCGTGGCAGTTCCTACTGCCGTCTCCACGGAAGGCGGGGGCCCGGCCTCCACGGAAGGCGGGGGCCCGGCGTAGCTGTAGGAGCAGTGGGAGAGGAGTCCAGGTGGTGCATGGGCTGCAGTTAAACATGAGGGGTGGCACAGGGGAGCCACAGAAGGGTAAGGGGGACCATCAGAGCGGTGCTGGGGTGTTCCTCTGGCATGGTGGGCATAGGAAACCCACAGAACACAGGGCCAGGAAGGGAGCTGTGGCCTCACTGCGGTGCAATAAGGGCCCCGGCGAGTGATGATCGCGGGGTGAGAAGTGGGCCCAGACAGCCACAGGAGGCACCGCAAGGGCCCCCAGCCAGCCTGGCCTGGGGGGTGAGAGTGAGGAAGCATCTGGAGCCGGGAGACTGCAGGACTCCTGAGCAGAACTGGGCAGTCAGGAGAGCAGCCGTCTGGGGCACCCACTGTGGCCTTGGGGGGCTGAGTTCAGACGGCACGGCCCCTTTGGCCCCAGCTTTCCTCCTGCCTGGCTGCCTAGGACCAAGGCTGAGGAGGAGCCTGTCTGGGAAGGCCCTGCTCCCGGGAATTCCCAGCATGGCTCCTGGCCCGAGTTCAGGCCCCGAGGATGGCGGCGAGGCTGCAGTGGCTGCAGCATTGTCTGTTAGACAGCACTGGCCCAGCCCAGCGACATGGAAAGGCAGGGACATGGTGGTCAGAGCATGGACTCTGGTCTGGACGTCCCGGGAGGGAGCCTGCTTTGCCACTTCGCTCAATCTGTGATCGTGGGCTAGTGATGTGTCTCTGACTGTCCTGACGGGTAGAGTGGATATGGTCACGGTGACGGTGTCTACTTCCTCAGTGAGGACTCTATGAGTTACTACATGGTGTTTGGAATAGTGTCTAAGATACAGCAAATATTTAATGTTGACTGTTACTATTGTTATTAATATTCCTCAGGATGGAGAGAGGGAGGAAGGGACTCCCGCTGGAGCCGACCACATGTCCCCGGGGGGCTGGGAGGAGGGAGCCCAGGGAGTGAGGATGAGGCCAAGGCAGGCCCGGGGCAGAGTCAGCCCCGATGATGGCCTGGGAGGGGGCTCGGGGGATCCTTCCCTCATGCACCCCTCCAGTCCCACCTCCTGCCCAGCCCGAGCCCACGGCCAGGTCAGGAGCACAGATGCTCTTGCTCCGAAGCTGGGGAGGCCTTGAGCTATGCAGTCCTGGGCACCTCCCTCCCGCCCTGAGCCTGGGCTCCCTCCAGTACGAAATGGGGTCTAACAGATTGATTCCTCGGGCCTTGGAAACTTCAGGGAAATTCCCGCCTGGTATTTTCAGTCTAACCTTTCCCCTCTACCCACCCAGCAGCCCCAGAAGCTCCACCCGTGGCTCCTGGAGATGGACAGATGGACACCTAGACTCTGCTCGGGGAGTAGAATCTTTATTCAGGAGTGTGGCTGACTCTCCTCCACCGCGTGTCCGATCCAGATGCAGACCCGGCTGCCCAGGCCCCGGCAGGGCGGTGATGACCCCGGTGGCCGGGGGCCCTGCCTGAGCGTGGACGGGGGTGGGAGGCTGCCGAGGCAGTGCGCTGAGGGGGCAAGGTGTCCAGGGTGGGCTCAGGGCGCTGAGGACCATCTCAGAAGCAGCCAGTACAGGCAACGTTCACGCACAGCTCACACTCGTCAGTAGCGATGCTCTCTGGGTGGGGAGAAAACCGGTCAGCTGAACCCCAGACACCTGTGGCTCCAGGGGCGCTGCTGGACAGGTGGCCGAGAAGGGCTGTGCAGGGGTGGGTGGCATCTTGCTCGCAGACAGGGAGCATGAAACGCTGGAGGCCGAGTGAGAGGCTCAGGTTCAAGTCCCAGGCACTCTCTTTCCCAGCGGGAAGTGTGACTGGGCCAGTCAGTCTCCCTCTCTGTGCTGGAGTTTTCTTGTCCTCTAAACGGACAGCATCAACCTGACAGGGACGCTGCATGGACAGAATTCAGGCAATGGGACAGACACAGGGCCCAGCACACAGTAGGTGCTCAGTAAATGCTAGCTCATCGCTCTGTTCTCTTGCCCTACTCTGCTTCACGGCCCTGGTTCCGGCTATCTCCCCCTCGGAAGCCTTCCAGACCTGTTCCACCTGGACATGAGCCGTCTCCGTCTCTCCCCCTGTTCCACGTAGCCGTTGTCTGCTGGGTCTGCCCCATGCCCCCTTCCCTCCCATCTGTGAAGCCCTTGAGGGACTTCCCCGGACTGAGGGGATCTGGGCACGTCTGCCTTGCAGTGCCCAAATCAGGAAGTCCTGGTGGGGACAGGGGCTGAGTTTCTTCACTCTCCCTGTCCTTAGCCTCTGGGCGCTTAGCAGAAACAACCTGGGGTGAGGAGCTGGGCTGTGGGCAGAGACCCACCAGGAGCAGGAAGTTCTGCAGGGGACAGGGGTGCTCACTTAAGGCCGTGAAAATGCTGGCAGCATCCTGGGAGGTGCAGACAGGCTGGAGGTCCGAAGGCAGGGCCGGATCCTGGCACACGGCCGGCAGGAGGTTCTGGGTCTGCAGGCGGGGGCTGGGCGTCCACTGCTGCTCCAGGTCACTCAGCTTCTTCACAGATTCCAGCTGCACCTTGAAGCCTTGGTACTGGGGCGAGGGGAGAGGAGACAGGAGGGAATCAAGACCCGGCCAGGGGCAGGCACTGCCACGAGACCCAGGGTTCCCAGGGCCCTTCCTCATCCCCATGGAGAGACCAGGTCACACTGGAAGGAGCAGCTAGGGGGTGGGAGGTGGTGTCTGGTCTCCTCCCACCCTACACCCCTGGCACCCCACCGTGCCACAGAGCTGGTAGAGGAAGGAGAAGCAAGGCAGTGGAGCACAGTGGGTCAGGCATGGCGTTAGAGACAGGCAGACCCCGGTTCAAACACCCCAGCTCCCTCCTCTGGCATTGCCCGTAGGGGCCTGATGCCAGCACACACTCGCTGAACTAGGTGCTGTCCCCTGGACTGACATGGCTGCTATCCAGGGTGATAGCAGCCCCAAGCTGGCCAGGCCCCAAGACCAGTCAGTGTTGCAGGAGGAGGCTGAGTCTCCTGCACCCTTCCCGGGACCCAAGGAGGCCCTGCCTAGAGTCAGGGATGCCACACGCAGGGCCACAGATGTCTCTGCTGCGCTCAGCATCCTGCCACATGGCAGGCAGGCCCTGCTTCCAGGACTCGTTCCAGCCTCACAGGCGCCTGGAAGGGCACCTGACCCCCTCGCTCTCTTCTCCCGGGGCTTTTGCACATGCTATGCCCTCTGTGCCTGGCAACCTCCTGCTCATCCTGCAATGTCAGCTCAAGGGTTACCTGCCAGGGAAATTGTTCTGGTGACTGTCCCCATCCACCCATATAGGAGTGAGTATAGACATCTGTGGGAGCATCAAAGGGCTCTCCCTCCCCTTCTGGGCTCCTCCGGGGCAGGGTCCATGTCTTGTGCCACACTCCGACCTCTGTGACAGCACAGGCCTTTAGGGATGGCAGAGCTGAGTAACAGCAGTGTGCTATTGTCAGCACCATCATCACTGCCATCGACGCCAGCTGCCCCACCCGCCAGCTGTCTTGGTCCCAGGGTGGTGATGGGTGTCGGGCTGAGTCCTGGGCCTGGTGCTGCCCCGTGTACCCTACGAATTCCCAGCGCACCCCCTCCAGCCTAGCCAACCACCACGGGGACCTTCAGGTGAAGGGCCAGCTGGCCAGAGGGGCTCACCTGGATGCGGACTGACTGTGTGCCCTGCAGCAGCGCCAGGAGCACCACGGCGGCCCCCAGCGAGAGCCTCCACACAGCTCTGCTGCCCATGTCGCTCCGTGTTCCCTCCGCGCCGTCCACCGGCTCCTGCTGCTTCCCCCGCTAGCAGCTCTTTATAGACCAGGCTCCCGAGTCTCCGTCACTCATTAACCAGCCAGCGGGGTGGGGTTGACAGCGGCTGGCTCTCTGACAAGCCCAGGGCTGGTTCCCAGGAGGGGGTTAGGGGTGGTGAGGGCAGGGAGCCCGAGCGCGGGGACGTGGTACGCGCACGTCGTCAGTGCCTGCCTAGCGCCAGGCTCTGTGCTGGGGCCGTGGGCCACAGCGCTTTCCTTCCACACACGTGAGTGCAGTGATAGGGAGACCACGTCACAGACAGGGAAAGTGAAGCTCAAGAGGTAAAGTGACTTGCCCCAGGTCACGGAGCTAGTCAGTGGCAGAGCAGGGGCTCCAGCCAGTGTCTTTGGCCCAGGTGAGCCCACGGTTCTTTCTCTGGGTGAAGGATGCAGACAGACAGGCTGGCCCAGGCAAGGTGGGCGGACATGGCTGATCCCACTGCCCCGAGACCCACATCTCCCCCACCCCTCCCCCCAGTTCTATTTAAGGACCATCCTTCTGACCAGCCCTTACCCAGGCCTTTGCCCTGCCTCTGCGTGCCACCTTCCACCTGTGCCCGGGTGCCTTCAAGCCATGTTCGATCCATCTCATGGTCTGCGCCTTTCAGAAGCCAATAGCCTAACCCAGCATGGGGGAAAGAGGCCTGGCCTTGGAGACAGACTGACCTGGGCTCAAATCCTAGTCCTATTGCAGTGGTGTGACCTTGGGCAAGTCACACCAGCTCTGACTGAGCCTCCATTTTCTCTTCCATCAAATGGGCACTATAGAGCCACTGCATGAGGTTGCTGTGAAGGGTGGGGGGGGCGCGGCCTACCTAAGCTTGCCTGCATCCCCTGGGTAATCCGTCTGCAGCAGGCACCCCGGGCAGTGCATAACCCACTGCCTTCTAGGCAATGCATAACCAGAGGTTATGAGACGGGGACAAAGTCTCTAAGGGCAATATCACCACTGCCAGCCCAGGCAGCTATAAACAGTGCCCATGCCAGGGCTCAGCTATGCCAGCCTCAGCCTCTGGCATGTGGCAGGCTCCCCAAGCATGCCATTGAATTGAGGCCCTGGTAGCCCATCTTGGCATTTAAGGTGGAACTCCAACTTGGTAGCTAAAATCTGATGTCACCTTACACCCTTACACCAACCGTAC
Source organism: Varecia variegata (assembly GCA_028533085.1). NCBI lineage: Eukaryota > Metazoa > Chordata > Mammalia > Primates > Lemuridae > Varecia > Varecia variegata. The sequence goes on from CM052444.1 coordinate 80,521,930, forward strand.
TGGCACACGCCGGATCCCATCTCATGGTTTGTTTTCTTTTTTTTATTTCTTATTTATTTATTTATTTTTTAAGGCTGGCCACATGAAGCAGTGAGAGTGGAGAAAGAACAAAGGAATCTGTGACTGGTTGTGATCAGTTAGTTGTAAACACCACTGCACTCGGACCAACCCATCTCATGTTTTTGCTGATGCATACCACCTGTGTGAAGTGCCCATCTTCCTCTTTCTTATCTTGGACTGAAATGGAAAAAAAGCTCATGTGAACTTTGGAATGTCCTATGTCTTGCTTTGAATCCAGACTGCAGCCTTTACTCTTTAGAGTATGAAGAAATTAATGGACTCTTACATGCTTTCTCATCTGTAAAATGCAAATAATCATCAGACAGTAATAGCTCTCATTTCTTGAATACTATGTGCTGGGCACAAGGCCGTTTTACAGGCATAACCCCATTGAATCCTGTAGCTAGGTCTTACTCATTTTACAGATGAGTAGCCCGAGGCCCAATGAGGCACCAAGGTTGTTGTCACTGCGGGAGTGAGAGAGGTGAGCAGGTTTTCTATCTGGAATTCTTGCTCCTGCTCAGCCTGTGGTGTTACAGAAAAAGGAACCCAGGCCTTGGAGGCAAGGACAGCTGGGTTCAAACCCATACTCCAGCACTTACCGGCTGTGTGACCTAGGGTACATTGCTCAGCTTCTCTGAGCCCCCATTTCTTCATCAGAGGAGAAAATAATAAACAACCTCATAGGGGTTGTGTTAGGAAAAATACAACCTGTGAGTTTCCCTGTCCCCAGACTGACCATTTCTCCTGCATGATCCTGGCCGGTGGGGACATTCAGTAGGGGGTGATTTCCCTGCCTCTCTGCCATAGAACACCCCTGACAAGCCCCATCTCTGAAACTACAGCTAGAACAGTTCTGATCTCTGACTTATGCAGGCAGGACTTGGTGCCATGCCTTTCTCTCCAGAGCTGGGTTTGATCAACTGTATGACCTTGGGCAAGTGACACCACCTCTGTGATCTCAGTTTCTCTTTTGTAAAAATGTGAGCAGTTTCCAGTGTTTGAAGTTGTCGTGAAGCTGCCTGATACCCCAGTCCACGCTCTTTCCACCAGAGGAAGCCCACCCCCATCAGCCCCACATCTACGGGACAAGGAGAGATCCTGTGGGGTTTGGAGGCCCCTTGGCCATGGTCTCCTTCCCTCCTCTGCCCCCGCCTCCTCTGGCCAGAGCACATTGTGTGTCAGTGTCAGTCTTCCCTGGGAACCAGGTGTGACTTCCCTATCTGCCTAATGTGATTCAAATTCATTTTCCCAATGCACCTCCTCCTAATCTCTTCACGAATGACCCACCATCCATCAAAACCAACTTGGTCACAGACACAAATCCTCGCTGCCATCCTATCAGCCTACGAGCCTTGACGTGGTATTATCAGGGCACTTCCTTCTTTATGGACGTGGGAAGTGGCTGTCGTGCCAGCCTGGACTGACGCAGGGCAGGTGACAGTTTTCCCATGTGCCTGTTTGGGCTTCTCCTCTCTCCACACCGAGTCTCTGCCTAGCGCCTGCCCCATGGCACCCTGGAGCCTGTGATGCTCCCTGCCCGGTTTCCTCAGCAGCATTTGTCACCGCTAACCTCCCCATCTTTCTTAAAATAAAGTACGTTCTCCACCTGGCTTCTGGGACACATGCTCTCCAGATTTTCTGCCAGTCTCATTGGCCCCATCTTCTCAGTTTCCTTAGTTGTTTTTTCCTTCTCTTCCTGACCTTGAGATGTTAGATTGCCCCAGGGACACTGGGCTCAGTCCTTAGAAGTCTTTCCTCTGTCCATAATCAAGCCCTTGGTGATCTTAGCTGGTCTCAAGGATTTTAATGCCATCAATACCCTGTCCACTCCCTAGCCCGCCGCTGCCGCCGCCGCCCCCTCCCCCCCCCATGCCAGACCCATTCATTTATGCCTCTTCAGCACCAGTTGATGGTACCACCATTGCCCAGTTGCTCAGGTCAAAAATCTGGGGATTATCATTGGTACCTCTCTTTGTTTTACTTGCCAAATTCAATTCATTAACACATCCAGCTGGCTCTATCTTCAAACTCTTTCTAGGCTCCAACCGTGTCTCCCAATCTCCGCTGCTACTCCCAAGTTCCAGGCTCTCATGGTCACACGGATTATTGCAACAGCCTTGCATTAGGCAGAGTTCTCCAGAGAAACGGAACCAACAGGAGATCACACATCTATATTCTATAATGTCACCTATCTATCTGTCATCTATATGGATTTATTTTAAGGAACTGGCTCACGTGATTGTTGGGGCTGGCAAGTCTGAGATCTTTAGGGATGTTTGGCAGGCTGGGAATTCAGGTAAGAGTCGATGTTGCAGTCTGGAGTCTGAGATCTGCAGGGCAGGCAGCACGCGGGAAGTTCAGGCTTTCTGTGTTGCCGTCTCGAGGCAGAATCGCTTCCTTGGGAGACCTCAGGCTTTGCTCTTAAGGCCTTCAGCTGATCGGATGGGAAGCCCACACACACAGTACGGAGGATAATCTGCCTCCACCAAAGTCTACTGATTAGAAACGTTAATCATGATGAAATAAATATTTTCACAGCCACACATCTAGCCTGGTATTTGACCAAACAACTGGGCACCATAGCCTGGCCAAGTCGACATACAAAATTAACCATGGCAAGTATCCAAATAGATCTCCCTGTACCAGCTCTTGCCCCTCTTCAGATCTTTGTCCATGCAGCAGCCAGGGGGAGTCCTATTAAAATCTAAGTCAGATTTTTTCCTCCGCTGCTCAAACCTACTAATGGCTTCCCACTTCCCTTAGGGTAAAACCCAATGGCTTCTGCCTACAAGGGCCCTTTGACACCCCTTTTTGTCTTTGACCTCAACTCCAGAAACTCCAGGGTTCCAGCCACACCGGCTTCCTCGTGTCCCCTAAACATGCCAAAGCTGATTTGCCTTGGGGTCTTTTCCCTTCATCCACATACTGATGTCACTCACCCCTCACTTCACCCAGGTCTCTGCTCAAATTCCACTTCCTCAGAGATCTTTCCAGGTCATCCCATAGCAGAGAGCTTCCTCCATCACTCCTAATTCTCTTACCTTGCTTTCTTGTAGCACGTGTCTCATATATATAATTCATTTCTTACATCTTTCTCTCTACTACAAGGTAGGTTCTATTAGAGTAAGGAATTTGCCTGTTTTGTTCTTCCAAAACAATACCTGGCACATAATTGGTGCTCGACAAATACTTGATGAATTGAATAGATGGATATGATTCAAATATCTGTCACACCAAGCACTAGGTGTTTAGCCTTGGCCAATTTCCTATTCTCTGAGCCTTAAGCACCTCATCTAGCATCTTCCTGGCATGTGGTGGGTGTTCAAAAAATGTTTGTTATTTTTATAGTTGTGAAATCATTTGTTTGTTGAGAAATGGAATCCTTTCTGTGTCTTGTGTGCGTAGAAGCTCCTGGAGCATTCAATAATTTGATCAACAAATATTTACCAATAGCCTATTACGTGCGAGCAGAAGGGATACAGAAACTAACAAAACAGACAGAGCCACTGCCCATAAAGCAGTATGGCGGCTTGGACGTGGGTGGGTGTAGAGATGGTGTGGACGGGTTGGATTCTAGAGAGGCTTTGTGGGCAAAGATCACTGGATTTTCTGTGCACTTGGTTGTAAAGGGTGGATGAAGAGAGGAGACCAGGACAACTCCAAGGTTGTTCCAGGTGAAATGGTACTGCCATTTACTGAGATGGGTTGCAGGAGTGAGCATGCCAGGTGAGGGTATCAAGAGTGTAGTTTGAACATGTCAGGTTTGAGATGGCTGTTTGACATCTGAGTAGAGAAGAGGGCCACAGATAGAGGTGTTGTGGTCATCAAGTGTACGTGGTACTTAGAGTCCTGAAAGTGGATCGAGGGACTGACAGGAGTAGAGAGGTCCCTGGCTGAGCGCTAAGGTGCTGCAACACCTGGAGGTGAGGCAGAGAAGGAGGGGCCAGCAGAGCTGGTGGAGAAGGAGCAGCCAATGGAGACCACAAAGAGACTTATGTCTTTGAAGCCAATGGAAGAAAGTGTTTCAGGAGCAAGAACATGCTCACCTGGGTCAAACATCGTGGTTGGCGCTCGTAAAGTGAAGAGTGTGAATTGTCCCTGGATTTGACAGCATGGAAGTCACTAGTGACCTTGATAAAACCAATTCCAAGAGTGGTGAGGAGGAAAGTCTGATTGGAATGGGTTCAAGAAAGGATAGGTGGACAGAAAGTGGAGCCAGCATCACTAAGCCAGCTAAGCTATCACTTTAAATCAAAGAATAAAACAGAGATGACAAATTTAAAGAAGGATCAGCATATTGGGTCCAACACATGAACTGAGTTGATATGGAAGACCCTGTAGGGGGAGCTGTATGAAGCAAAGTGTGGTGGATTTCTCAGCAGTTCCCCAAAGGAATCTTGGCTTTTTCCCTGGAGAGGTGGGTGACCTAATGAATGGTTCTATTTTTGCTATGGCCACCAGGAAACTCAGAACCTAATTTTTGCCCTGACATTGGTAACTACACTGAATCTCATTCAGTCTGTTTTCCCCTTTGACTCATTTCCCCATTCTACCCATATTGTACTGGTCTTGTTACACACGCACACGTGACCCCCTTCAGGTTTGCTTATAGTGTTCTCTAGCAGCAGTGCCTTTGTGGACTGGGGCTGGGAACAGGTATTTAACACAAATGTGAACCAGGGCTGCCCCCTGGTGATGGGCCGGGGGCACTGCAGGCAGGGAAGGATTCAGTAATCTGTTCTCCCGGGACGGTGAGGGGACATCTGTACTCTCTGATTTGAGAGGTGATGGAAAGCCTCTCTGTCCCCATGTCTGGGGTCCCACCAACATGACCATGACAGTCGCCGTTAGTGATGCTCCTCGGAGGTTCCGGGAGGGGCAATGTGTGGAGTCGTTATGGAAAAGTCTCTGCCGATGCCTGTGTCCTGTGGTCTCCTGAGAGCAGATGCCAAAGTGACCAAGAAGGCTGAAGTGGGAAGGAACAGCTCAGGCCACAGTGGGACCAGGCACGGAAATCGGGTCTCGCGGGCAGCTGAGGGGCAGCCTGGGGCCGAGGAGGACTGCAGCTAGGTTGGCACACGCGGGCCCAGGCACCGATTTTGCCTGGGCAGGGCTGTCCTGGTAGGAGGAGGTGGTGTGCGCCTCTGACCCCGGCTTCTGCCGACATTTCCGGCTTCCTCCTCCATGGTCAAACGGCAGATGTGACAAGCGTGTGTGTGTGTGTGTGTGTGTGTGTTTGTGAGGGCTTGTGTCTGAATGATCATGTGTGTACATGCCCAAACACGTGTGAGAATGTGTATGGGAACATGTGTGTGTCTATATGTGAGAGAGTGTGATTATGAGTGTATGAGTGTGTGAGTGTGCACACGTGTGTGTAGGTGAACATGGTGTGTGTTCACACATGTATGAGAATGGTGTGTTGGTGTGTGGGAGCATGTGCACATGGGAACGGTTTTTGTGTCTCTGTGCATCTGTATGTGTGAGAGTGTGGGTATGTGTGTATATGAGTGTGTGGATGTGTGTGAGCATGCGTGTGAGTAGATGAGTGAGAGTCCTGTACAGGAGTGTGTGTAGCTGTGGGGGTCTGTGTGTGAGTGTGTGGACGTGCGGGTGTGTGAGCACGCCGGGTGCTGGAGGGAGGCCACAGTGCTCGGCGGGGGAAGGGCTGAGTGGAGGGAGGGTCCCCTCCGACGCAGGCAGCCTCGTGGTCCGGGCCGGGGAGGAGCCTCCCGGTGGGCGAGGCGGAGGGCGAGGCCTTCTCAGCGCTGCCTTGAAGCCGGGATTCACGGAGGACTCCGGAAGGCGTCCAGCCCACGCAGCCCGGAATAGTATGTCCTCCCTTCGCCACTCCCCCATCTCTCTCCAGCGGCTACTCTCTCCAGCCCGGATACTGTGGCTTTGGAGTCGAGGTCCCACTGGTGTGGGGTCTTGGCGAGACATTGACTTCCCTGAGCGCCAGTTCCCCCAGTCGTGAGATGGAAGAAACACACCTCAGCTGCGAAGTGGGGATGGCAGGGAGGACGGGACGAGAGCACAGCAGTGCCAGCAAGTGTTACTGGGAGGCTGTGACATGCCAGGCCCTGATCCGAGGGCTTTACAAGGACTAACATGTGGACTCCTCACACAGCCCTAGGCGGTATGGAACTCCCCTCTTTTTACAGAGGAGAGCACCAGGGCACAGAGACGTCTGCTAACTTGCCTGAGAACACACAGCTTCTCCGTGGCAGAGCTCCTCAGCTGGTGTCATGATCAGTACACACCTGGCCCGTATGAGCAGTAAGTAGATACAAAGCTCTCCTCTCAGTGCTGGGCACTTTAGATCCTCAAGAGGTATCCCCTCGTCCCTTCTGTCCTCTGAATGTCCCTTCTAGGGGTTAAAGGAACAACTGAGGGAAAGAATGAGTTTTTCATAACCTCCATGAACACTACCCCATAGAAGGCCCTGGATTCTTGGAATCCTGAGCTCTCAAAGAAATGGCAGTGACGTTGGTCTACATGATTACACCACCACCACCAGTAATAAGAACAATGTATTGAGGGCATGTAACATGGTTAGGTGCAACGTTTCAGCCAACTGACAAACATTACTGGGCTCCAAGTCATGTTGGGCACCAGGGCTCAGAACTGGATATGGCAGTCCCTGCCTGCAGAGGGCTGTGGTGGGGGAGTACAGATGGGGACAGTGTGGACGGGGCCAGTGGGGAAGCGCAGGAGGTGGTAGGAGTCGGAGGAGGTGCCACCTCCAGCAGGGCAGTGGGGGAGCTCGGGACAGACCCCTCTGGCTGTTTGCTGACATCTGCCTGGGCTGTCTCCCCTCGGCCTGCATCCTGCTCCAGCATCCTGTTTCCAGGACGCCAGCCCTGCCCGTGGCCCTTCCCACTTCCCTCTTCTGGGGAATCCTGCAGCCTTGGGCCCCCACCATGATACGCGGAGCACTTGCTATTCTTTATTGCTTCTGTTTTTAGTGCAAGGGACCCACCTCCATGGTGAGACCACATCCTCCAGAGGTTGCAGCCTCAATTTCACATCCCTCAGAGACCTCACATTGCCCAAAGGCTCCAGTGCCTAAGTGGCCCTGCCCGAGATCGGGACATGCTGCATCTTTGCTGATGCTCGAGTCTGGGGGTCTTTTGTTTGCAGCACCCGGGCTGAACTGCCGAGGAGATCCTAACTGCTGAGTCAGGGGCCCCGTTTGCCAAGCAGGATTGAGTTTCATTAAGTGGGGATGAAATACAAATCCCTCACAGCATTCATCGGATTGGTGTCCAAGGCGCAGCTGCCATTTATGTTTTCAAATTTGCAGTTGGGGATCATTGTGAAACTTGATTGCTCTGTCTTGGGGACTTCTTAAAGTCCAACTCCACAATAAAGCCAATCAGACTGAACCATCAAATGTCAAATAGGAGCTAATGAACCATTCACAGGCTTGGGAGAGAAATCAGGCAATCTCTTATTTCAGGATTATCCCTTCCAAATATTAAATCTGAACTGTAAGCAGAATTTTCTGTAATTGCATCCCCCTCCTCACGGGTGTGGGGGATCATTGGCATTCACTTCGTGTCTCTGCTTTCTGGAGGGAAGCTTGACAAGCCGACCCGTGGCTTTCCAGAGGGACCGTTCGGAGAGGGAGGCAGGGCAGGGGTTGCTGGGATTCTCCCTGCCCTGTGGGCTGGGCGTGCCAAGTGTCTGCTGGAAGCGTCCCCATGGCAGGTGGGAGAGGTGACTCTGCAGCAGGGGAGGGGGATCCCCGCATAAGTCCCACCAGGTACTTGGATGTGGCCTCGGGAGGGTGTGTGGAGCCTAGGGACAATGTGCCATGTCCATTCTCTCTCTATATCTGCTCTGTTAGAATCTGCAAAGACGAGCATCTTTGCAGCAGCTGATGCTGCTGATGCCAGAGCACATGTGCTATTCTCTGGTGCCCCTTTGACAGGTCTGGTGGATGACGTGGGTTATGATGGCGGGCTTGCCGTCACTTCTGCTAGGGACAGAGCTGTGATGCAGAAAGATTTTACTCTGATCCTCGTTCCCTTAGGAATATAGGGTAGCACAGTGACGGGTCTCTCCCTGTGGCAGAGATGGATAGTTGTCCATCAGAGTTCACTCTCCCCTTCCACGCTAAAGAGTCGTGGCTGGAAAGCAGCTGTCTGGCCAGGGACCAGCAGCTCGGCTTGGCCATATGACTCGTTTCCATCAGTGGCATGTGAGAGGAAGTGATGGGTGGCACCTGTAGTTCAAGACTCTTAAGAGGTGCTGTGCCTCCTCCATCCTCAGTCCCCTCTTACTGATTGGTTTCAGACGATGTCGATGCTCTTCAGGATGGCAGCATCACGAGTGCGAAGGAGCCAGGGTCTCTGGATCCACACATTTGGGATGGGGACCATAGTAGATAGAGTGCATGACACGGTTCCACAGCTCACCCCTCCCTCTACCTGTGTCTCTTGTCATGTGAACTCGGAGCCCCTCCCATAAAGGGGGGATACACTGGCCAAAGAAATGGAGGTGGAAGTGAAGGTGTGTTGGTTCCAAGCCTAAGTCACAAACAACCCTGCATGTTTCTGCCTGTTTCTTGCACCTCTGCCATCTCCATATGAACATTCCTGACCCTTCTGCTGAAGACACAAAGACCAATGACGGGGCCGAGCCACTCCAGCTGTGCAGCTTAGACCCGCCTTCAGCCAGCAGCCCACGGCGCGTGAGTGGGCCCAGCAAGATCAGCAGAGCTATTTGGCCAAGCCCTGTTTGACCCCAGATGCCTGAGCAATAGACACTATTGCTGTGTGCCACCAGAGTTTTGTGGTTGTTTGTTATGCAGCACTAGGACAATAGGTAACTGATACAGCAGTCGACCAACCGGGAATGAATCTAAGCCTTGGACTGTCATGTGAGTGAGAGAAATACTTCCACTCTGATTGAACGGTGATGCATTTGGAGTTGATTTGCAATAGCAGTTTAACTGACCCCAGTTACAATGCCCTACGATTTCTATGGCTCCCTCATTGCTTCAGGATGAAGGGCAGAAAAGTCTGGCTTCTGAATGCCACCCAGCTCCATCCAGCAAGTCTCTCTCCTTTCTTTCTATGTGGCAGGTCTGTAACTCCACACCGACAAGTGGGTAAGCAAGGCCCAGAGGCAGAAGACCCCCGCGACCTCAGGAACGGCACACTGCCCTGGTCGGCACACTTTCTCCTGGGAGGAAAGTCCGTGTGGATGGATGGCTTAGAGCCTGTGTTTGGGGCCAGAGGGATCCCGGTCTAAATTCCAGCCTGGCCCCTCCCTAACCATGCCAGGTCTCATCTCAGTTTCCTCAAATGTAAAATGCATTGGATGGCTCTCAAGTCCTCAAATGCTGCGGAAGTCTCCATCATCATGACCTTAGCTCATGCTCTTCCGTGTGCCTAGGACTCCCCCGCCCCATGTAGCATAGCTAACTTTCAGCTGAATGTCCCTCCTTCTAGCAAGCTTACCCTGACTCTAGGAGGTCAGTCCCCTGACAATACAGTCCCAAATTCCTCTGCCTTCCTTGTGGCACTCGGGGCCTTTGAGATTCCCAGCCCAGGTATGTCTTGCCAGCCCACTGTGAGGGCAGGGACCCTGTCTGAGGTGCGCATGGCCTGTCCTTGCCATTGGTCACGTACCCGGCACCCTGTGCACGCTCAGTGAGCATTTCTGGAATAGATGGGCTAGCGGAGGTGACATTTCTGGAGAAGGTGTACTCAGCCTTCTGAACACCTCTGAGCTTGTGAGGACACAGCGGGTACCTGCTTCTCCTCCAAACACATCGGCCAGCTGTTTGCTCATTTCCCCTCAGTCTTCCTCCTGGGCTTATGCTCCCCGGTGGCCGTGGAGTGAGGCAGTGTGGACTCTGTGGCCTGTCTGCCTGCGTCCACATCCTGGCTCCCTCCCTACCGACTGGGACACCTTGGACAAGGTTCTCCATGCCTCTCTGCCTCGGTTTCCTCATCTGTAAAATGGGAATGACGAGGGTACCCTCTCACACGGCCGCTCTGAGGAATGAAGCGCTAATACCTGTGAAGCACATACACACGGCCTCACATATAGTGAAGGCTCTGAAAGCATAAGCTGTCACTACTCAAGGTTAAGGACTCAAGGTCATTACTCAAGGTTAAGGACTGCATTTCACTCATTTTTGTATCCCCCAAATGTCTAACCCAGTACTGGCAAAAAGAATGTGCTCAATAAATGCTTAATCTCTTATTTTTATTTTTATCTATGTGTTGCAGTCCAGGGGTCTCTCATTTTATGTCAGATTTACCCTGTTATGCTGTGGATTCGCAGGGAACGGTTTGCGCAGCTCGGGCGCTTTCTGCCCACACGGTGAAGGCTCTGGGCGGAGCAGGCTGGCGTCAGCTCAACCCAGGTGCTTCTCTCTGGCTTCCTTCTTCCTCAGATCGTTTTCTTTATGCATCTCGGGACGCCATCTCAGCTCGCAGAGTGCCTAATATGCTCACTATTAATTCTCTTGGCAAGAAGCTTGCCCTTAATTTGTTTGTTTACAACCATGCCAACCGCGTGCTGGGTAACGCTGTGGACTCTTCTGGGTTTGCCATGGTAGCATTCGTGAGGCATCCCGTTTTGAACAGCGCCCATTCCCCTGCTGTCTGCAGCATCACCTTTCTCGTAGATTCACAAGCATGTGGCCAAAGGAACAGCTCCGTGGTCTTTAAACGGCCCAGAGAATGTGCAGCAGGCGCCTCTCCTCTTTCCCTCTGTGCTCTGTGGCGGGTCCCTACCTCCACACTGACAAGGCGGAAGACCCCCGCGACCTCAGGAACGGCACGCTCCCTCGGTCAGCACACTTTTCCCTGGGAGGAAAGTCCGTGTGGATGGATGGCTTAGAGCCTGTGTTTGGGGCCAGAGGGACCCCGGTCTGAACTCCAGCCCCGCCCCTCCCTAGCCATGCCGGGTCCCTGTTTCCTCAGCTGTCAAATGGGGCTAGTGCCTGCAGCTCCTTCTGCAGCTTGTTCCGCTAGGTCAGCCAGGTAGCGCACTTTGCCCAGGACCGGCAGAAGAGATAGACAAATGTTAATCAAAACCGAGACAAAACAATCAGGACTATGGATATTTTGCCCCAAGGTGGTGTATTTGTTCTGCATGGAAATCCTTCGTGTGAAATAATCTTAATAACGCTAGGGTGATACCAAGTGCCAGACATGGTTGTAAGAGGTTTAGATGTATTAACTAATTTAATTCCTTCACCAGCCCTATAAAGTAGGTATTGTTATCATAATCTTCATTGTACAGATGGAACTGAGGCACGGAGAGTTCACTCGTGCAAAGCTCCAGTCTCCATCTGGATGCAGACTGCTCAGCAAGGGGGCAGTCTGGTCTGGGAGGAGAGGGCCCTTCTTAACATCTGGCAGGGCCGCCCTAATGTGTCCCCTGACATCTGGGAAACCACCTCACAATAAGGTGAGTATTTTTTTTTTAATAAAAAATTAAGAACTCTTGTTCTTCAAAGCTGCTGTTAAGAGTGTGAGAAAGGCCGGGCGCCATCGCTCACGCCTGTAATCCTAGCACTCTGGGAGGCCGAGGCGGGAGGATTGTTTGAGCTCAGGAGTTCGAGACCAGCCTGAGCAAGAGTGAGATCCCGTCTCTACTAAAAATAGAAATTATATGGACAACTAAAAATAGATATAGAAAAATTAGCTGGCCATGGTGGCGCATGCCTGTAGTCCCAGCTACTCGGGAGGCTGAGGCAGTAGGATCGCTTGAGCCCAGGAGTTTGAGGTTGCTGTGAGCTAGGCTGACACCACGGCACTCACTCTAGCCCGGGCAACAGAGTGAGACTCTGTCTCAAAAAAAAAAAAAGAGCGTGAGAAGACAAGCAGCAGGCTGGGAGAAAAATGTCTGCTAATCACATATCTGATAAAGGATTTGTATGCAGAGTACATAAAGAACTCTCAAAAGGCAACAATAAGAAAACAAATAATCAAAAATATTTTTAAAAATGAGCAAACGATTTGAGTGGACACTTCAGTGAAGAAGATAAAAGGATGGCAAATAAGTACCTGGCGAGCACATCCGTCCTCACGGTCTTAACGCCATGAAAGCCACGTGGAGACACCACCCACCCTCGAGAACAGTCTAGATTAAAAAGACCACCTGCACCACGCATTGGCGAGGATGTGGAGCAGCCGGAACTCTCGTGGGCTGCCGTTAGGAACTCAAGTGGAGATTTTTAATGATGCTCAGGGATGGTTTTCAATGGAAATAATGACTAAATCCCACCCCCCAGCCTCTTGGTGTGTCTGTGTGTGGGGGACGGGGGTGGAGGATACAGACCCCAGGCCGAGGCCGTTTGGTTCCCCACCCCACTCCAGGGGGCAAATGTGGAATGCCCCCGGCCCCCCTCCACCTCCTGGCTTGACCCTCCCTCGGGAAGGACCCGTCTGCTGGACTGACGGGTAAAGGCAGGCTCGGCATGGAGTAGGTTGTGAGTCTGTAACCAGCACAGCTGACAGTGTAGACCACAGAAGGAACAGGGCCCAGGAGGCAGGAGGGAGTGAGTGACCGAGCAGTGAGCGTGCCTGCGTCTGCGAGCTCGTCCAACCCTGGGCCGCTTTGGTGGAATCGTCCTTCACTGTGAGGATGTTTAGCAGCATCCCTGGCCTCTGCCCGCTACATGGCAGTGGCCTGTCCCACCCCTCCCTTCATGATCATGACAATCGAAACTGTTTCCTGATGTTGCCAAATGTCCCGTGGGGGAGAAATCACCCCTGGTTGAGAGTCCCCGACTAACCGCTTTTGACCTCAGTTGTATCACCAGCCAAACGACCACACGTGACCTCCCTGGGGACAAGAGACTGGACTACCCCTGCACTGCTCAGAGCAACAGTCACAAGCCACGTGTGACACTGAGACGTGGAGTGTGGCTGGTTGGAACTGACACGTGCTGTCAGTGCAAAACACAGGCTGGAATTTGAATTCTTGGTATGATAAAAAGAAAGTAAAATATCTTACTGATGATAACTTTCTTACTGATTACGTGTTG
>CM052444.1:80535507-80616606 GCA_028533085.1 Varecia variegata
GGGACAAGAGACTGGACTACCCCTGCACTGCTCAGAGCAACAGTCACAAGCCACGTGTGACACTGAGACGTGGAGTGTGGCTGGTTGGAACTGACACGTGCTGTCAGTGCAAAACACAGGCTGGAATTTGAATTCTTGGTATGATAAAAAGAAAGTAAAATATCTTACTGATGATAACTTTCTTACTGATTACGTGTTGAAATGATAATATTTCAGATATATTGGGTTAAATAAATTACACTATGAAAATTAATTTTGTCCAGGTGCAGTGTCGTATGCCTGTAATCCCAGCACTTTGGGAGGCTGAGGCAGGAGTATCGCTTGAGGCCAGGAGTTCAAGACCAGCCTGGGCAACATAGTGAGACCCCTGTCTCTACAAAAAAATTACCCGGGTGTGGTGGCATGTGTCTGCCGTCCCAGCTACTCAGGAGGCTGATGCAGAAGGATCACTTGAGCCCAGGAGTTTGAGGTTGCAGTAAGCTATTGATGATGCCACTGCACTCTAGCCTTGGTGACAGAGCGAGACCCTATCTCAAAGAAAAAAAACTAATTTCACCTGCTCCTTTTACTTTTTAAATGTGGCTACTAGAAGATGTAAGATGGCTTGTGTGGCTCACGTGGTATTTCATTAGTGTCCCACTGGTATCCAGAGGGGACAAAGACCAATTCAATAATCACTGGCCCAGTGGGGTGGCACGCTGACAGGGACGTGTGGGCTGCAGGGTGGACAGGGTGGCTCACCTGAGGAAGCTGCTAGAGTGAAGCTGTGAAGAAGCAGGAAAAGGAGGAGGGGAGGGGGCAGGAGGAGGAGACAGCTAATGCACAGCCCTGCGGTGGCAGGGAGCAGGGTGTGTCTGAGCCACAGACAGGGGCCACACAGTGGAGTGCAGGGTCCAGGGGGGCTGGCAGGGAACAGACCACACAGGGCTGGGTCGGCCTGGGTGAGGAGTTGGTCTCCATCCTAAAAGCAGTAGGAGGCCATTGAAAGGATTTTCAGCAGTGGGGTGACACTATCAGACTTGCATTTTAAAAGGCTCTCTCCGGCCAGGCGCGGTGGCTCACGCCTGTAATCCTAGCACTCTGGGAGGCTGAGGCAGGCAGATCGTTTGAGCTCAGGAGTTCGAGACCAGCCTGAGCAAGAACGAGACCCCGTCTCTACTAAAAATAGAAAGAAATTATCTGACCAACTAAAATATATACAGAAAAAATTAGCCGGGCATGGTGGCGCATGCCTGTAGTCCCAGCTACTTGGGAGGCTGAGGCCGTAGGATCGCTTGAGCCCAGGAGTTTGAGGTTGCTGTGAGCTAGGCTGACGCCACGGCACTCACTCTAGCCTGGGCAACAAAGCGAGACTCTGTCTCAAAAAAAATAAAAATAATAAAAAAAAATAAAAGGCTCTCTCTGTCTTTATTTCCTCTCCTGCTCTCCTGAGAGGTCCTAGTTGGCCCTGGAATCAGACTGCTGGGTCCACATCACAGCCCTGTCACTTGCTAACTCTGTGACCTTGGGCAAGGAACTTAAACTCTCAGTGTCTCAGTTTCCACATCTGTAAAATGGGGATGATGCTGATGACAGCATTTACTTCATAGGGTTGTTGTGATGACTAATGGGTTATTATTACGTGAAGAACACTTAGAACAGGCTGGACACACGGTCACCACCCCGCATTGTTTAATATTAAGTTTCTGTGGGAGGAGACTCTGTCTTAAAAATCTTGGCTTTCCTCATTCTGGGTGCACATACAAATGTGAGTTGAAAAGATGTGTGTGTGTGTTTTTTTTTTAATGTGTTTCTTTTTTCCGTTAGACTCTCTCCTCTCCCAGGAGGAAGTCCCAGCCTGGTTAGTGTCCTTGCCATCTGTTCCACGGAGGACAGAAAGGAAGGAGTTGGGGGCACTCAGGGGACACAGGAATCCACCTTCTCTCCGACAGCAGGATTCCTTACAGTTTTTTTTCCAGTGATGCTTCCTTTTAAAGCCAGTCTGGATGAAGAGGTGCTATCGCAGCAGGGAGGCAGAGAAAATGAACTTCCTTCAGCTCTTGCCTATCGGAGCTCCCTGCACTGGGGACAAGGCAGGAGAGGGCACAGCTTTCACAGCTTCATGCACATATTTGGAGACGTCCTTGATTGTTCAGTGCTTGGACCACATTCCAAGAACCCAGCGGTGCCTCCTAGGAGGGTGACCGCTGGAAGCCGAGACTGGTCTAGGATATGTTGCAAAGTGCCCAAGAGTTCATAGCAACTTTGGTGGTGTGACATGGATGCACAGAGCTCAAAATCTTGATAATCTATCTAGGTGCTGAGCTGGGTAAATAAAATCAAGTACTTCTGCAGCTCTGCATGTTAATCCAGCTAGAAGTGTCCTAACAGTGCTTACCCAGGGGCCTGACGTGCCAGCGGTGGACAGGTTTGGGCGCCCATCCATTGAGCTTGTCTCTTGGGAGGATAACGTTCATGCTTTGTATACCAAGGGCAGGGGAGGAAAGGCTCCTGTCAGCTATGAGCCAGGGAGACCTGGGCTCACCCATTCCTCTTCCTGCTCCCTACATAATTGAGAACTGAATTTGGTCCAGGCTTTCTTAGAAACATTGCTCACCCTGCGATACACCTTTGGCACCTAATATTTGAGGGGTTCCAAGGGACTCTGGATCAACTCCATTCTTTCTAAAATATAGCTTGGGAGCAGTGCGATCCAGTGTGCTGTTGCAGCTCCGGACATCTCATCCCTCTATGCCAGTTTCCCACGTAGAATAAAGGGGCTGTGAACACGCCTTCTTCCTGCCTCCCCTCTTATCAGGGAAGAACTTTTCCAAGTCCCCTGCAAATGTCTGCTTGTGTTCTATTGGCCAGAACTGTGTCACAGGTCTGCCCCCAGACCAGTCACTGGCATAGGATTGCCATGATTGGCACAGACCAGCCAGGATTCCTCTCCTGGGGCCGGGCTCTGGGCTTTGGTGGTAGGGAAGAGGTGGAGCAGGAGCTGTGCTGTTGGGTAGAGCCTTTATCCTAAGAGCCTTGGGGATTCGTTGTAGGGCTTTAGGCAGGAGAGTGACATGATCAGATTTGTGGTTTTTTAATTTTTTTTTTTTTTTTGAGACAGAGTCTCACTCTGTTGCCCAGGCTAGAGTGCCATGGCGTCAGCCTAGCTCACAGCAACCTCAAACTCCTGGGCTCAAGCGATCCTCCTGCCTCAGCCTCCCGAGTAGCTGGGACTACAGGTATGTGCCACCATACCCGGCTAATTTTTTCTATATATATATTTAGCTGTCCATATAATTTCTTTCTATTTTTAGTAGAGACGGGGTCTCGCTCTTGCTCAGGCTGGTCTCGAACTCCTGAGCTCAAACGATCCACCCGCCTCGGCCTCCCAGAGTGCTAGGATTACAGGTGTGAGCCACTGCGCCCAGCCCGGATTTGTGTTTTTAAAAGACACTTTGGCAGGTGAGTGGAGAATGGGTTGAAAGGAGGAAGTGGGGAGCCCAGTTCCGAGCTGTCCAAGCTTGTATCGCAGTGAGTAAAGTCAGCTAGGATTCCATTTCATATGCCGTGAGTACTTTTTTTTTCGGGCTTTAATATACTGCAGAATAATACTTTGAAAAACCTCCTGATATATTTTCCCTTCTTAGTAATTTGCCCTTTGCTTCCTTGCAGCCCTATAAAGCTGGGCTGGGAGACGGAGCTCTGCCCCAGGGAAGGGAGGGAGAATACCTCCCGAAACAAAGAACACATTGCCGAGATCCAAGCTGGACTTTCAAACCTATAGACAGACAAGAGTCTAGAAGAGGGGCTAGCAAACTGTGGCATGTGGGCCAAATCCTGTGGCTGTTTCGGTAAACAAGGGTTTCCTGGAAACAGCCACGCTCATTTGTTTATGTATTGGCCGTGCTGCTTTTGCACAACAGCGGGGTTGAGCAGTTGTGACAGGGACTGGATGGCCTGTGAAGTACAAAATATTTATTATCTGGCCCTTTACAAAAGGAGAAAAAGGGTTTATTAACCTTAGGTGGAAAGGCAGACTTTGGAGAGAGGAGGCCTCTTGGAGCATCTGAAGCTGCATTTTGACAACTTAAATCCAATGCTCAGAGGTGTCACCATAGAGGAGGAAGGACCAGGATGCATCGCAAGGGAAGGTTTTGCCACGCAGGACTGGGGAGAGCCTTCTAGCGCCAAGGCGGGCAAGGCCCAGAGGGGGTTTGGATGAGAGTGTCCTGCCTCCCCCTTCAGAGTCAGAACTCCCACCTGCATCCTGGGCACAGCTTGGGGAACCTCCAGGCACCTGGGATCGGCTTGCATTTGGCCTGGCGCTGCTCCGCCGTGGCTCCCTGAGGTATGGTAGCAGTGGCTGAGGGAGGCCCCTCAGCAAGGTGGACCCGGGCCCAGCACTCTAGTCTCTGCTTGGACAACTATGACGTGTCAAGAAGGCCTTTCCTGACCCCTCAGCCCACCCCACTAAGTCAGCCCCTTTACGTTCTTACGGAGAACTCACTTCCCTTTTCACAACACTCATTATACCTGTACTTATCCATTCGGTATCTGTGTAGCCTACCAGACAGTTAACTGTCTGAGACAGGCACTGTTTCTTGTTTATGGCTTCAGGCTAAGCACAGAACTCAGTGGTAACACTAAGTGAATGTGCAGTGAAGGAATGAATGAGCAACTCTAAAGACCCCTCCCTCGTTTATCCCTGTCTGGCGTTTTATTATCTAACAGCTGTTGGCACCATCGTTATGAAAGGCAGGGTCCCCACTGCAGAGAGGAGATGAGAAAACTGTTCGGCTTTGTGGCTGCATTTGTAGGCAGCACTCACAAACCACAGAAGGCCCTAGAGCTAAGATGTATTCTTGACATCTAAGTGTCTACATTGACATACATCCATTAGCGGCCTCTCTGGTAGAGGTTGCTGGTGTCTGCAGGGAACAAAGGCTTTCCCACACCGGTTTCTAAGTTGGAGAGGTGAAGCCAATTGGCCACCATTTAACTGAACCAATCATCTTGAGGTCTGACAGCTGCACAAATGCTGTGGGAGGGGTGGTCTGGCCGACGTGCCCTTGGACAAAGAGAAGTGGGTGCAGGTGGGGCCAGACAATTCAAATAATTTTGTGACTTTATGCGTGTACGTTATACCTCAGTAATAAGTTAAAACATGAAAAAGAGAAACAAAATAATCTCCAAAATTTCTACCCAAATTCATCATAAAAATAAAAGGCAGCATTTGTTTCATGCCCAACAAGGGCCAGGTGCTCTGCTCAGCACCTGACAGGCATTTTCTTGTTAAATCCTGACAACAACCCTATGAGATATTGATCATTCATTCACTGAAAAGCTACTTAGCGAGCACCTCCCCGCGCCAGGCATTGTGCAGCCCTGAGATTCAGACAGTTCCCGTCGGGTCCCTGTCTTCGTGGAGCTCACGTTCCAGTGCACAGGTACCATTATCAGCCCCAACATATAATCTGAAGAAACGAAGTTCTGGAAAGTCCAGCCATTTGCCTATATCCAGCATCTAGTAATTGATCAGGCCGGGATTCAGTTCCAGATGTCTCTGATGCCGAAGCTCCTAACCACGGCTCTGCGCTGCTTTTTCGGTGCTGATATCCCAAAAGCCTGTGCGGTTGACCCTCTATACAGGCTGAGGAGTGTTTTGCTACATTGTTAGACGGGCAGGTCCTTTTTGTTTATTTATTTTTGGAGCAGAAAATGCTGCTGTAATTGGAAAAATGGGAAAGAGGGTAGATTAAGTTCTCCGGTCACGCCATGCGGACTCCCCTCTGTGTCCTGCGTCCGTCTCAGGCAGGAGGGTCCGCGGCAGCCCCAGGCCCCCAGGGGGACCATCCCGAGAGGGTTGGCGGACCTCTGTCCTGGGCTCCGGCAAACACTGGGACTGTGCCCCAGCTTGGGCGTGTGCCTTTCCCTGAACCGTTCACAAGGCCAAAGGTATGAATATTCTTTTTATAATTTTATTTATTTTTTGAACATGTGACATATGTTTACATAGCACAAAATTCAAGAAGTTCAAAAAAATTCATAAGAAAAAGTGCCCCTCTCACCCTGTCCTCCAGCCACCCGTTCCCTTCCTGGAGCTCTTTGTGTATGTAGGCGGAAAACATCCTAAGACAAAGGGAATGGAGATGACCTCTGTCTGCTAATCAGGGTGACGTGATTAATAGATAAAGATGGAGAGACTTACCCACAAGGCTCCTAACACTCTAGACCTGTGCTGCCAAAGTGGGAGGGGATCCTAAGATACCCCCAGTTCAGGCTGAAGCCACCTTTCCATGAGCCACCTTCTGTTCCATTAAGCCTGCCTTCCAGAGCCTCCAAAAAGCCAGGCCGGGGACTGGGAAGAGTGGTCTCCACAGGAAATGAGCATATTGGTGCTCTGGGCTCTTACGATGTGGTTTACTAAAAGCCCACCTTAGAGTTGGTGCTCAGACAAGACTGTCCCCGGTTGGGCACAAGACCCAGGAATGGTGTGGCCACTCTAACGCTCTCTGCCAGCAGCCAGGCCTCCTCTCTCTCTGTGGCCTCTCTTGGTGTCTGTTCCTCTTTAACAAATGACTTTCAAAACACCTTGGTTCCCTCCTATCCGGTTCCTAGGCAGGTAAGAGACATTTGAAATGCTGAGTTATTGGTTTTAATAGAAAGCCAGTGTCATCCGTCTTTTGATTCTTAGGTGATAGAAAACACAGATTGACGCTGTTCACCATTAATAATAAGCCATGGTCTGGGAGTGGGTGGGCTGGCGTGCATTCCATCCGCTCCCGATGGGGGTGGATTTAGCACTACAGCCAGGCCTGTTTGACAGGACAGAGCAATTAATACTTACATAATGTCTTCTGAACTGGTCTCTTTCCTCAGTCCAATAGGCCCAAGGATGTGTGTTATTAATAGAAATGGGTACCCTTGACCATCCTTTAGACATCATACACAGTATTTTAACTCCAGCGTATAATGAAATAAGAGATATTCAAGGTCATCAAGTTGGCATGCTGTTTTGTTTTATCTTTTATTTAAGTGGTTGTTTTTCTTTGCATTGAAGTATTCTGTTGCCAAAGACCATTTGGCTCTGTTTCCATGCCCGCATTCAATTCTCTAGACTCTCGCTAACCCAGACCCTATTTGAGTAAAGCATATGCACATTGGCGTTCTGTGGGAACTGGGTTCAGAACAAAAGTTGCCCGTTTCTTTTGCATGTCAATCCTCCAAACGCTCTCCAGATTGCCGGCCTGGGGCTGCACGCTACTGACAAATCAGTGTCAGAGTCGGCATGGGTGACAGGTTGAACACTACCTAGTCTGGCGTTCACCAGGCAAGAACCAGCATCTAAGATCAGAACTGTCCAGACACTGGCTGGAGACGTGGCTCTTGCAGGGTTGGCTGGAGAGTGTTGGCCGGGGGTGGACGATGGAATGCAGTGTGCTGGGTTAAGAACTGAGGAACACAAAGATGAAGTGGTCCCATGTGGGAGATTCTACCATTGAGGATGGGAGATATTCATTCATTCCAGAAATGTTTTTTGCACACCTACTATGTGCCAGGCACTGGGGAAACAGAGAGAGTGAGATGGGGGCCTTGTTTGCTTGTAGCCCATAACTTGATGAGGACACAGACATGTGAGCAGAGAACTGTAGTCCCAAATGAGAAGCAAATGCCAAGTGTTCTTGGGAGAACAAAGGTGGGCACGGAAGATCAGAAATAGCTTCATGGAGGAGGTGGCAGAAGCTTTGAAAGATGGAATTTTTTAGGCACCTGAGATGGGAAGGACATTGGGTGGAGGTGGCTGGGAGGGAAAAGAAGAGAGTGACAGTAAACAGGAATGTTTAGGGAATAAGGAAATGATGATAACCCAGCCAACACCAACGTGGCCCTGTTAGGTGCTGTTCTTAGGTTTTAGGTGTATGGGCTCACTTGACCCTCACAGCAATCTTATGTCCACGATCACACTGTTTGGTAGGAGCAGAGCTGGGATTCCAACCTGGGGCAGGCTGGCTCGTCACCACTACCAGGCTCTGTCACCCGAGTGCGTGGCGGGGAGTGGAGGAAGCTGGGCTAAGAAAGATCTGACATGTAGGTTAGAGCTGGCTGGTGATGAGGTTTGTCCGCTGCCTGTGGGAGCTGAGACTGTCCTCTGTAGGCATAGAAGGATGCTGCGTAGGAGAGCTGGCAACCAGATCTGTGTTTTGGAAGAGATCACCTTGGCAGCTGTGGTAACGAACTAGCAGCAGAAGAACCTGAATGTTGTCTTGAGGCTACTGCAATTGTTCAGGCCAGACCTGGGGAGACCTGCAGGGCAGGACAAGAGGGGAGAGATGTAGGAACTATTTTAGGAGTAAAATGGGCAAGATTAAGAGAGAAATTGGGCATAGGGGGATGATAGGAATTATCAATGGCTGATGCTTGGAGCCTGGGTGCCTTTTGCAGCTGCCGGCTCTGAATCGCTGCTCTGGGCAGCTGGAACATGGGGACAACCGTCATCCATTGAGATGCTGCTACACCCCCTGCTGGCCCCAGAGGAAGGTCACATTCCCCCTCTGAGGCTGTCCCAGTGTGGATATGCGCCCATCCCTTAATTTCCTTCAGTACTGCAGACTCCAGGCTGTAGCGAGAATAGAGGAGCAGAAGTTTGGATGTATTAATAACATAGACGGATCAGAGTGAACAATTAACCATGCCCTCTCACAGGGGGTCGCAAGCTCCTTCCTACTGCAGAGCCTGCTAAACCCAGATCTTCTTTTCCCCAACTCCTGGGATCCCAAATCCCCGACTGCCCCCACTAAATAAAGCAAAAATTTAGTTTGCCTCTTACAGCCTCTGCATCCCAGGAAGAAAAACTTTTGGCATTTTCTGGCAGTACAGTTATCTCTTCGTTGTTTAAACCTCTCCCTCTAGACTAATTTCTCAGCCTCACCTTTGCATCCTCAAGAGGCTCATTAAAGCATTTTCCCAAACAAAAGAGCAGGCTTCTCCCAAAGATGAATTTTGCTGCCACCCCTAGAATGCAGAAACAGCTGCAGGCATCTTTGAAAATTGCAACGTTTTCATTCCTCCCATAATATTAAATATCGAAAAAAAGGCTAAGACTGGAGACCATTAGATTTATCTAGCATCTCATTGAATGAATATTTATTGAGGGAGAATTTTCACCTCTAGTAACAGAGGGTCAATGCTCTGGCTAAGGACAACAAGAAAAGTTGGACATATTAAAAAATGGTCTATTGTCTCTGAGAGCTAACCCAGCCCTCAACCCAATGCAGCTCAGCTTCAGTAATCTCAGTGGCCTGGAAAATCTCAATTCTTGCTACTGATTAAAATGATCTTGGATTGCTAGTGCCCTCCAAGACACCTGGCAAAAGCAAACATAAATCTTCTCTAGTGGAAGATAGGATCATCTGAGGCCTCAAGTTATGCCTATAAACAATTTTTCTACTACAAAATCTGATATCAAATCAAAATAAATCAGGCATTTGAGTAAACGTGATAATACGATTGACATCCGTCAGAGAAAACAGATAACAGAAACACAGTAGCTCAGATATTAGAGTTATCAGACACAGATTTGAGATAGTTGTTGGGTACAGACACTTGTGCTGGGCACAGGCGATTAAATTGTCAACAAACAAAAGGTGATTCCTGCTCTTATCATGTTTTTATAGTCTTCCCGGGGAGACTGATATTAATCAAATAAGTCATCCCGTGGTAGGTTGATTGCAAATACAGGCCCAGTTCTCCACCTTCCTCTCGCCCTTCCTGCATCCGCATCCTTTGTAATGTGACTTTGTAGCTCTCCCAAGGACAGGTGAAGTCTGTTTTCTACTGCTTGAATCTGAACTAGCATTGAACTTGCTTTGGCCAACAGAATGTGGCAAAAGTGATGGTGTGCCAGTTCTGAGCCCAGATCTCCAAAGGCCTTGTTTTGCCCATCTGCATGTTCTCTTGGCATGCTGGCACTGAGAACAAGTCTGGGCTATTCTGTCGGAAAAAGAGAGATTGTCCTAGCCCAGGCCGCAGACTTGAGAGTGTCCAGCCAAGACCAGCATGTCTGCCCTGCTGACCTGCAGCTGACTACATACGCATGAGTGAGTCCCACCAAGCCCAGCTCAGGTAAGCAGGACTATCCAATGGGCCCATAGACTTCTGAGAACAAATATTTATTGTTCTATGCCACTTAGGTTTGGTGATGGTTGTTATGCAGCATTATTGTGGCAAAGCTGACTGACACACACACAGATGAGTAACTCTGACCAGATCAATGGAAAAGAAGGTTCAGTGCTCTCTGAGTGTTTAGCAGGAGAACCTGATCGAGTCCAGGGATTAAGGGCAGGCTTCTCTGAGGAACTGATCCTCAAAGTGAGATTGAGGATGAAGATCGTCGAATGAGCAAAAAAGAGGACAGAGCATTCCAGGCGGAGAGAACAGCCTGTGCAGACCTGGAACAGGGAGGCGGTGTGGACATATCGAGGCACTGAAGGAAGTCAGTGGAGTAGGGAGGAGGCAATGTGAGGAGGCCTGAGATGAAGTTCAGAGGGGAGACAGGGAACAGACCACGGAGGGCCCTGCCTTTAGTTCTTGTGTTATCAAATATGGGTGGTATCTTTTGATTCTCCTTTTTGTAAGATGAGGATATTAGAATCTGTATTCTTCCCTTCTCTCTTCTTCCTTCTCCCTTACCCCAAATTCTGTATATACTCCACCTTTTATAATATATTATCAAGGTCAATGATGTTTATGTTAAGTTCTGTAACTATAATATCCATGCTTTAGCTCTAGATTGATTCTAAAAATGAAAGACCAACTAACTTTTTACACTATTAAGACTGTTTACATTATTATGACAAAGACCTTGTTCCCTGCACAAATGGTGAAAATGATTTTCATTTTCTTACCTGAATTAAAATTTTAAAAATTGCCTTTCTTTTTCCTTTATCCTTTAAAACTGTTAATAATATCAGATATTCTATTGAAAAAAATTTTTCCCTAGAGCATACCTTTCTAGGACCTCAGTTCTACTTCAATCTAGACTGGTGGTTCTGATATCACTCTGGAACTTCTTTTTACTACATTCATGGGTTACACCACTATTTCCAGAAACCCATGTTTCTTCTTTCTTGGTTTACTTCTTGCCTTGCTAACGTACATCTTCAAAAAGCTTCCATAGAAACGGTATGTGGAAGGTAACTTTTTTGGTCCATGAATGTCTAAAAATATTATACATTTGACAAATAACTTGTCTAACTGTAACAATCTACATTAAAGATAATTATCTCAGCATTTTGAAGCCATTGCTCTATTATAGTCTGTCACCCAGACTTGCTGGTGTGAAGTCTGATGTCCTTCATTTTATTTTCCTTAGCATAGTATTTGTGAAATATAACACAAATGCAGCAAAATGCATAAAAGTATAAAACTCATTAATTTATCACAAAGAAAACTGTGTAACTACTGGCCTGGTCAAAAAATAAAAAATTGCCAGCTCCCTCCCCTCTCCCCCAACTACTGTATCTCTTCTCAATTACGACTCCTTCTCTGTCCCCAAAGGTAACTATTATCCTGACTTTTATGGTAATCACATCTTTGCTTTTATTTATAACTTTACCACCCAACCTCATATTCCTAAGTCCTGCAGTTTAGTTTTGCCTATTTTAAAAACATGTGTATGGAAAAAAGAATGTATTCTTTTGGGCATAGCTTCTTTAATTCAATGTTATGTTTGTGAGTTTTTCAATCCTTTTGTGTGTAGCCATAGTGTGTTCATTTTTCATTACCGTGTAATGTTCTGTGCAATGTTTGAATCTACCCCAATGTATTTATCCACTCTGTTGTTAACGGATATTTAGGTTGTTTCCAGTTTTTGATCATTACAGCCAAAGCTGCCGGGAACCTTTTCAACACATATCCTGGTGCAACCATATGTACTTTCTGTTGGGTATACACCTAGCAGGTGTGGGATTGTTGGGTTGTAGGCCAGGTAATGGCATCTCACTGTAGTTTTAATTTGTATTTTCCTGATTATCAGTGATGTTGAACATCTTTTCATATGCTATTGCCCATTTCTTTTTCTCCTTTTGTGATGTGCCTGTTCAATTCTTTTGTCTGTATTTCTATTTCACTGTTTCTGTCTCACTATTCTATTTTTCTTATTGATTTGTAAATGTTCTGGATGCAAGTCCTTTGTCAGTTATATTGTTGCAAATATTTTTCCTCCTGTGGCTTACCTTTTCACTCTCTTAATGGTGTCTTTTGAGGAAGAGATGTTCTTAAAATGAATGTAGTCAAATTATATTTTTTTCTTTATGGTTAGTGCTTTTTATGTCTTATTTATGAAGGTTTTTCTCTACTCCAATATTGTAAAGCTATCCTCCTATATTATCTCCTTAAAGCTTCATTGTTGCCATTCACATTTAGATCTACAATCCACCTGGAATTCATATTTATATACGGTATGAGGTAGGGATCAAATCTGGTTATTTTTCTATGTGAATATACAATTACCTCAATATTATTTATTTAAAAATGTTTCTTTCTTCAATTCTCTGCAGTGTCACCTTTATCATTAATCAATTACCTACACACAGACACACACATGCCTATTTCTGGACTCTCTATACTATTCCCTTCATTTATTTGTTTAATCTTACATCATTACCATGCTCTCATAATTATCATATTATTATAATAAATCCTGATACCTCACAGAGCAAGTTCTCGTCCCTTGTTTTTTAAGAATAACATAGCTACTTTTGGCCCCTGACATTTCCAAATAATTTTTAGAATTATCTTGTGACAGAATTAACCCACTGGTATTTTTATTGGAATTGCAATAAATCTGTAGATCAGTTTGGTGCTAATTGACATCTTAAAAAAATCTAGTTGTCTATCCAGGTACACGGTATATTTATGAATCATCTATTTCTGTGTAACAAACAATCTTAAAACGTAGTGGCTTGAAATAACAATATATTATTTCTCATGATTCTGTGGGGTGGCTGAGCAATTCCTCTTCTGGTTTCACCTGGGGTCATCCATGTGTCTGCATTCAGTTAGAGTTTTGCCTGGGTTGGAAGGTCCAGCTTGGCCTCACTTGTATATTTGGCAGTTGGTGCAGGCTGTCAGCTGGGGTCCTTGGTTCTCCTCCACGTGGCCTCTTATCCCCTGTAGGCCAGCACAGTTGCTTGTTTGTTTTTTAACACGGAAATCTCAGAGTAGTGTTTCAAGAGTTCAAAAGTGGTCTCTTGTGGCCTTTACTCTGAAATTCACACAACATCATTCCTACCACATTCTATTTGTCAAAGAAAATCACAAATCCACCCAGATTCAAAGGGTAGAGAAATAGAGTCTACCTCTTAATGGGAGGTGCTTTAAAGAATTTGCATAATATTTAATAATCCATATAATTTTTAAATTTGTCTTTAATTTTCTATTTATAGTTTTCAGTATAGGAGATGTGCACGTTTGTTAGATTTATTTCTAGGTATCTGATGTTCTTCGGTATTATCATAAGCGTTATCTTTTTTCTTTTTTAAACAACTTTGTTGTAGTATAATTTACATACAGTGAAATGCACCATTTTAGGTGTACAGTTTGATAGATTTGGACAAATGTTTACATCTATGTAACCACCGCCACAATTAAGATAAAGAACATTTTCATCGCCCCCAAATATCCTTCAATTCCCTTCTATCCCTGGCCTCAGGTAACCACTAATCTGTTTTCCATTCCTATAGATTAGTTTTGCCTTTCTGGAACTTCATATAAATGGAATAATACAGTATCTACTCTTTTGTCTGTATCTTTTTTGCTCAGTACAATGTTTTTGACATTCATTCTTTTTGTTGTATAATCAGTAGTTCATTACCTTTTTTTTTTTTTTTTTTTTTTCAGACAGGGTCTCACTCTGTCGCCCAGGCTAGAGTGCAGTGGCATCATCATAGCTTACTGCAACCTCAAACTCCTGGGCTCAAGTGATCCTCCTGACTCAGCCTCCCGAGTAGCTGGGACTACAGGTGCATGCCACTGCACCTGGCTAATTTTTCTATTTTTAGTAGAGATGGGTCTCACTCTTGTTCAAGGTGGTCTTGAACTCCTGAGCTCAAGCGATCCTCCTGCCTCAGCATGGGCAGAGATTGTCAAACTTTTTCTATAAAGGACCATACAATAAATACTTTAGGCTCTTCTCTGTTACTTCTCCTTTTCCTTCTTCTCTTTCTCCTCCTATATTCTTCTAACAGCACTTTAAACACATTAAAACTATTTTTAGCTATGGGTCTTACAAAACAGGCTGTGGGCCGGGTCTGGCCTGTGGGCCACAGTTCGCTTACTTTTGGCTCACTCTTCCATCCTCAGCAAAGAGATCTGTGCTTCTTTCAGGTGTCCAGGGGCATTATTTTTAGTCTGAGACTATTTTAATTAAATTTATGGCTTATTTTTTTATCGGACTACTTAGGCGATGTGAATTAGGGCTTCCTGCGCATGAAAGTAGTTTACTTTGGTTCACACTAACCCTGAGGAAGTAGCCCTTTGAGAGCCCCGCCAGGTATGTGGAGGGTCTCCTGTTAGACATCCCACCTTAAGTGGGCTGTGATGGCTGAGCTCTTGCCTTCAAAACTGTAAAAACCAGAGTTCAAATTCTCCAGGATTTGGAAATGCCCTAGGGCAACAGTAATTGCAGTGCTTTACTTACTTCCCTGGGTTCCTGCATTTCCTCCAAGGTAGCCTGATAATTTCTTACTTTTCTTGTTGGCTTTTCAATGCTTTTAGGGAGTTTTCAGAATTTTTTACGCTTTATCTTTGGTTGTTTCTAGCAGAATAATAGTCCAAATAACCCAGCCTACTATGATGGAAACAGAAGTGTCGGATGAAAAAATTGTTTTCTTCTAAAAAATGCATCAAATGTCCTTTATGGAAAGAATGACCATCTGGGAGGCTATTTAAATTTGTTTTGTTCAGTTATGTTAGTAAGTCTTAGTGGTAAATGAAACATCATATTATTAGGAAAGCAGAGTATAGCAAATGAATGCCCATTTGAAAATAATCAATGTGAACTTATAAAAAAATATTTTTTCAAGATCTGTTAATAAAAGTGGCCAAATATTAGCAGAAATACTTTTACCCATCAAGAAATCTCAATCTAGCATCCAGATTTTGGACCTTAGTATCATTCTCTACTTAAAGACCTAGGAAAATTCAGAATGATTCTGGGAAAGTTTATCTTCCACAAGCAAGAATAATTTCAAATGCATTTGGGCTGAAAGGACTTAAAGAAGCTGTGATTCAACAAGTTATGACAATTGAGCATAAAGAGTACAACCGAGTATTATGAATGTAATTATTAATATTTAGAATAAATTAAGTATATGGAAGTCCATAAGTTCCTAATGATAAAAGATAAAAGTAAATGTACAAAAAGTAGTTGTAATACAAAAAGAAGGGAATGATGTAATAGGATATGCCTAATTTTCATTACTTTAGTCTTAAATAGAAGACTCTTGAGTTTTTGGTGGTTTTAAAACATACGTTGGGTTATAAAGCAAATACATTTAGTGTTTTAATAGTATAAGCAAGAAAGAAGAAACACACATATGTAAACGAGCCAAGAATCCTGGAAAAAAATAAGAATGGTAGTGAGAACAAGAAGGACTATTTGATATCACCTGGTAACAAGAGGTCAGAAATCATTCTGGGTCAGTGGTCACCTACGACAAGTCCAAAGTGAGTTCCCAGATGATAAATTAGTCAAGTCTCCCAAAGAGGAGAAATAACTGCACAGACTATCTCCCCTCTAGATGTTCTTACTAATTATAATGAGATTCGGACAAGGCCCGCTTAAAATTTCAATACTACTGACTGAGAAGGTCAATAGATCACAAGGACAGTCAATTAATTAGGTAATTCTGAGCTTGTGAAACTTAAGTGCATCATATCTGGGAAAGATACCAAATGTCAAAAACCTAAATTTTACATGAAGTCGCATTGATGTAATGAGTGAAATTTTAGTATATGAGAAGCTCAGGCCAGTGGGTGGGGGCTCAGGTTTGAATCTCCTTGCACTGTGTAACCAGGTCCTGTGTCTCAACCAAAAGCAAATAGGTTGACACCCCAGATCTTGCAAATTTAGCTTCTCAGTGACAGCATTTGTTTCCTCCTCTAAGTCCAATAGGATGACTACAACCCAAAAGAACTAATAGATCAGCTCTGCCCAAAAGAGCCATCTGCAATGGTGGAAATGTTCTATATCTGTGTTGTACATGTGGTAGTCACCAGCAACAGGAAGCTAGTGAGCTAGTGGGGACAGAATTTTAAATTAAAGTTAATTAATTTAAGTTTAAATAGCCATTTGTGGCTATTGGTTACTGTACTGAACAGAGCAGGTTTATATCTTATCTGGTAAAATTACTATAATCCTAGGAGGTAACTCTAGAACAGGAGAAAAACAAGAATAACAATAAATAAAAAGATAAGAACAGAGATAATTAAGAAATAAATTTAAATCAATGGCATTAGTATGTTTGAAAATAGTTTTAATGTAACAGTAATAATCACATTTTAAACAATTGTGATTTGGGGGGTGTTTAAGATATTTAAGAGAATCTGATATGAGAGTTATGATCTTAAACCCTCAGAAGACTGATTAAGTTAGAAATCAGTTTTTGAGTGCTTGTGGGACCCTAATTTGATAAATCCATCAGTTGTGATACGTATTTTGTATAAATTTTGTGTGACTGAGAGGAATGCTAATGGTTTTCATGTTCAAAAAGGTGCTAAGTGGCCAGGCACGGTGGTGACTCACACCTGTAATCCTAGCACTTTGGGAGGCTGACGTGGGGGTATTGCTTGAGGTCAGGAGTTTGAGACCAACCTGAGCAGGAGGGACACCCCGTCTCTACTAAAATAAAAAAAAATTAGCCATCCTCCATGGCGTGTGCCTGCAGTCCCAGCTACTCGGGAGGCTGAAGCAGGAGGATCGCTTAAGCCCAGGAGTTTGAGGTTGCTGTGAGCAATGATGACGCCACTGCACTCTACCCAGGGCAACAGAGTGAGACTCTGTCTCAAGGGGGAAAAAAAAGATGCTAAGTACTTACTAAAATTATAAGGATTGATAACCAGGATATTAAACAAGGTTCAGGCAGTAGTGAGTGTTCCTCTCCGTGCACAAAAGCCTCCGGGACAAGTTTTTTTCTTTGGATTTTCCTACACAGACTCTTTACAATTTATGTTTCTCAATAAAAATGTGCTTTGCTGTAAGAAAACTCAGGATAAGGCTCTGTGCCCTGACCACCCTGCACAGTTGTATTCATGGATTATACATTTCTTCAGGAAGGTCCATGGTTTCTAAAGAGACAAAATCCTTCTATTGTCTCTACTTAGCTTCCATAAGTGTGAGCAGTACGCCCCTGGTGGGCTATCCAGCCCTGCCCACGTGGAGCTCATCCTGCAGGGAAGTTCTGCCCAACACCCAGTTGCTGACATCAAGACTGCAGCTCCAGCTGGCAGGCTGGAGGAGAGCTCAGGAGTGGGGACCCTGGAGCCAGACAGGTGTCGTTTGCGTACCAGCCCTACTACTTAAATCTTGACCTAAAGCAAGTGGTGCTGTGCTTGGTGATGATGATAAGAATACTACTCCTTAGTGGGTTTTGTTAGGATTAAATGAGCTAGTTAATGTAAAGCACTTGGCGATATTATTAATTTCTCAATCAATATTCAAATTCCATGTACTCAGCGAATCAGTTCAAATCCCCCTTCCACCCACAAGGATCATCCTTGTGGCCCTTTATGGTCTGATTATCTGACTTACTCAAAATGAGTAAGTTTCCAGTTTTTACTCACTCCATCCTCATTCCTCACCCCTTCAACTCTGTTTTTTTTTTTTTTTAAGCACCATAGTAATTTTGAACTGCCATTCTTTTTGCAAATTATTTTATTGGAACATTTGCTATGCCCACTGTTTCCTACTTTCAGTGAGTGGGGTTGTTGCCCGGTCTGTCCCTCTCTGCCCTTTTTTTTCATGCCTCTTTATCTGTCCTTGAACCCTAGCACCTGCTCCGTGAGCTCATGCTCAGAGAAAACAAGCTGTCAGATTTTCCGCAAGCTCCCGGCACCACCTCCAGCACCTTCCAGCATCTGTACCCGCGCGCTTTGCCACTCCTCCCCTTGGCGTGGATGAAGTGTTTGTGCTCCTGTCCGTGGCCAACGTGTCCACGGGAGCAATGGGTCCAGCCCCCCACCCAGCCAGACACTCCTGGCTCCTTTTTTGGTCCCTTCTCTCCTGCATCCATCATTCCCGTCTTCGTGCGAACATGCTGGGATTTCTCCTTTCTCTGATTCCCTTTACTCCAAAACTCCTTAAAGAGTTACATAGCTTATTGTCTCCACTTCTTCTTCTCCCCCGATCTCTTCAACCCTCTCCATCCTTTCAAGGACATTGCTCTCTCCAAGGTCATCAATGACCCCCACGTCGCCATATCCAAAGGTTAATTTTCAGTCCTCATCTTACTTGACCCTTTAGTATGATTTGACACAGCTGGTCTCTCCCTTCTGAAGCCCCTTTCCCATTGGCTTCCAGGACATCCCAGTGTCCGTGTGTCCCACTAGCACCCATCCTCACTCTCTTTCACTCGTGTCTCTGCACCACCCCCTGGCCTCTTAATGTTGGGTGCCCCAGGGCTCGGTCCTTGGAGCTTTTCTCCTTTCTTCACCCATTCACCTGGTGCGCTCACTCAATAGTTTTAAATGCCACCTATATGCTGACGACTCCCAAGTCTTACCTCCCACCCACACCACTCCCTCATAGGTTCGACTTCCTGCTGGACGTTTCCACTTGGATGTCTCTTAAACGTGTCAAATGTAAAATGTCCCATGTGAGCTCTTCCTCTTCCCCCTGGAACTTTCTCTTTCTCCTCTCAGTAAACGCTTGCTCCGTCCTTTCCATTGCTCAGGCCTAAACCCTTGGGGTTACTGTTGCCCCTCACCGTCTCACACCTCACATCTAATCCTGTAGCAAAGCCTGTTGTCTCCTCCTGCAAAACATGCCCAGAACCTGACCCCTCCTCACCGCCCCCAGCTCCCACTCTGATCTAACCTCCACTGTCTCTTGGGGGTGTTCTTGCTGGAGCCTGGCCTCCCCGGTTCCACCCTTGGTCCTGGCACAGAAGCTAGGGCGACTCAGTTAAAAAAATTGAACTCAGATCACACCATTCCTCTGCTCAAAACCCTCCAGTGCTCCTGTCCCGCTCAGAGTGAAAGCCAAAGTCAAAGCCAAAGTCCTATGGTGGCCCGTGAGGCCCTGCGCAGGCTGGTCCCTGCTACCTCCTGATCTCATCTGCTGCTTGTCTCCTGAGCCCGGCTCCAACACCCTGGCCTCCCTGCAGCTCTCTGAGCGTGCCGGGCACCTCCGTCCTGGGGCTGGCCTCTCTGACCGGTCGCTCCAGCTGTCCTCTGTGTTCCCTCTGCTCCACCGCATTGGCCGGCTTCTAGGCTATTTCTTCAACATGCCCGGCTCCCTCACCTCGGGGGCTGTGTGCTGGCTCTTCTCACAGGACTGCTTCTTTACATTTCCAGGTTTGAGTTTCAGTGAGGCTTTATGTGACTCTTGTATTTGAAATTAGAATGTTCATCTGCTGATGCTCTCTGTTTTCCCTTCTTGCATTCTTTTTTCATTGTCCGTTTCCCCCAACTCCCATCCCTGCTAGAAGGTAAGCTTCATGAGGGTCAGGGTTTTAAAAATCCTTGCATGTTTTAAAAATAATGATTCCTAACACCTAGGCACATAGTAGGCACTCAGCATTAAAATACCCGTTGACTAGATGAATGAATGAAATTAGCTGGGCTTGATTAGCTCTTGTGAAATGTGAGACTTCCTTGGAATACAATTATTTTCTATTAGTTTGCTAAAATTCACAGTTTTAAAAGCTGTTTTTAGTATTTGATATTATTCATGCTCCTTTTCTGACAAGATCTTGTATGATAGAAAAGGATCACATTTTTGTGAGATAAAAAAGGCTGGAAAGAAACATTCTTTTGATGTTAAGGCGATGAAATGAGTTCTTCCTGCTCCAAGTCCTGTATTAGATTGCAAACTGTTTCAAGGGAAGAATCATGAAATTAATATTTCATTTGGATATCTGAAGCTGGCTACAGTAGCATAAACACTTTTTGTAGCTTGAATACATTGAGGTGAGTTAAAGCTTTCTCACAGCAGGGAATGTTAACCAAAGCTTTAAGGGGGGAACAGTCAGTGGTGTGGAGTCGCTGAAGCTCGGGGCAGGAGACACGCTAGAGCTCTTCGGGATTCCGAACCTGTGTTTGTGTAAGTGCCCAGGGCAGGGCCTCTGTGGGGAGGGTCCCCTCTCATACTTGGGAACACTGAGGTGCGACAAGGTGAGTCGCTCGTCCAGAGTCATTCCTCCACTGAATGGAAGAATCAGGATTTGAGCACGGGTCTGACCTTCTCCCAGGAGACTTACACTTGCCCCCCAGCCTTTTATAGACGAGGAAACTGAGGCTTGGAGAGGAGAAAAGACTTGTTCAGGGTGAGAGGAAATAGCAAAGGTGACGGTCCCCCTCCGCCTGCTGCCCTCTCTCAGCCAACTGTCAGAGCTTCCTTTTCATCCAGCTTCCAGCATGGCCTGAAGTTTTATTGCTTTGCATGTGTTCGAATGTGATATATTATCATTAAAATATTGCAGAAATGCCTTCTGTAGCAAGTGAAAGTTCCCCGCAATTTCCCCTCTAGAGAAAGCTGCCATCATGAGCTTCTCTAGTCTTCAAATAGTCTTCCAGATTTTTTCCCCCTAAACACACACACACACACACACACACACGCACACATGCACGTGTGCACGCACACACACACACTCACAGTTATATAGTTTTGTAACTTGCTATTTGCACTTCACAGTTTTTTTTTTGGGAATCTTTTTATGTCAATGAATGGTACAACCTTATTCTAACTGTTGAATAATATCCCATATATGGATGCACCATGTATCATATTTTAATTCACTTTTAATGGACACTTTGGTTGATTCTTTAGGATACATTTCTATAAATTGCCCTTCAAAGTTTGGTACCAATTTTTATTTTCACCAACATGTAGATAGAGCCCATTTCCTCACATTTTCACCAATAATGTGTATTACAAGTTTGCCTTCCAGTGGAAAGAGAATCATTGCTCCAGGATCAGCCTGGGGTCAGGCGAGTCAGGGGGTTCCCCAGCGTAGCAGGAATGCTGGAACGTGACGGGCAGCGCATTTGGGAGAGAAGGTGAGAGGACTATGGACCAAGCTGGCCCATCACCTGGTCTTAACAGAAGGCACTCCAGTTCTAGATTCTGCCCACAAAGCAACTCATGTCTCTCTCTTGCTTAAAACCATCCTCCTGTTGCTTTTATCTAAAGACAGATTCCTTAGCAGGGTGTACAAGGCTGTGGTGTGGCCTCTGCCCCTCCATCCTTAACTTGCGCTATGCTCCAGCCATGTGGTCCACTGCTCTGTTTCTCAAACGAGTGCACTGGGGCAGGTTTTGCCGCCTTCTTGTCCCAGCCGCAGCCCAGCACAGTTAAGGGCTCCTCCCTCTGTACTTCTCACTGCCTGTCTGGGTGTCAGGAACACCACCCTGTGTTTGAGAATTTATGAACACCCTGGGGTATTGGCCAAAGGGCAGCTCCAAAGACACTCAGGACAACTTTGGGGTCCAGGAGTGTCACTTTTCTGGTCCATTGTGGGTGACCTGTAGACAACTGTGAATGAAAGGTCCTCTCCAGAAAGCCTGGGTGGCCCCTCCTGGTGCCCAGGGAAGGGTGGGGTTGATCTTGTCTCCTGTTTCCAGTCCACGGCAAAGGGTTACGTTCCACCCTGCATCCTTACTCTTCAGAGTCTTGAGAGACACTTTTTTCCTCCCAAGAAAACCCAACTCTTGCAAATCCACAACTTTGGCTTTCTGAACTGTTGTTTCTGACACAAGGGTTCAACACAGGAGCTTACTTTAAGAAGCTGAAAAATGGAGCATAAACTATTTCTGTTTTTGCATTTCTGATATAAAAATCCTAATTATCTTTGCAACAACCAGGATGTTTCTGGCTGATTTTTGAAAACATTTATAGGTAAAGAAATATGGAAAAGAACAGGACAAAGATGATCATGTCTAGATATTCTCTTGTGATAGGGCACATTCCCTCTTACCACAGGACCTTTGCACATGCTCTGGCTTCTGGTCTGATTACTTCTCTTTCCCCTCAGCTTTATGATGCTCCAGAGCTCCTCTCAGATCTCAGCTCAGTGATCACTTCCTCAGGAAAGTGCACCCTGCCTCTCCTCCAGTTCTGTGACCTCTTAGCACCATATACTCCCCCTGCTTAACATTTATCACAGTTACACTTTTACATTTTTTTCATGCTTTTGTGATTAAATGCCTATCTCCCCACTAGACTGTGAGCTCCAAGAGTATGAGGACCAAGCCTCCT
Source organism: Varecia variegata (assembly GCA_028533085.1). NCBI lineage: Eukaryota > Metazoa > Chordata > Mammalia > Primates > Lemuridae > Varecia > Varecia variegata. The sequence goes on from CM052444.1 coordinate 80,557,961, forward strand.
TTTTCTTCCTATTTATCCCAGTATCTAGCCAATGCTTGGTTTATAGTAGGCACTTGATATAAGAAAGAAAGAATAAATGAATAATAAGGTAGCACAAACTTTAACTGGGTGACACCCAGTCATTGTGGTGGAGCTGGCTCATACCTACTTGTAAGAGCTGACTGTCTACCTCTTTGTCCAACTCCGCATTTAGCAACATCATGACAGCTTGAGATCAGCCATCATTTACACCAGGGAAATTGGCAAATGCCATAAGCCAGACCTCCGCTTCCCCTCCCCCATCTGTTGTTAAACATTTACAACTCACCACTGGGTACAACTGATTTCCCAAAGTTTTTCTCCTTACCCTCTATATATTCACTTCCACACTTTTGATGTGAGGTTATATAATCTTAATATATCTGTGATCAGTTCTTTGCCAAATTTTCTAATTCTTCCATTTAGCATGCATTCTTTATTCTATGTGGGTGTGTAATATAAAATCAACAGGAATTGAAATGTGTGATATTTAAATGACTGCCATAATAGAACCTAAGGATTTTGCTGCAGATCATTTCACCAGAATCTGTTAAGATTCCAGGAAGCACAAAAGCAATCTTTACAGTTTCCTTTACTGAGAAACCACAGATGCACCAGAGAAAATGCATCTATGTGCAGCATGGTGACATGGGAGAGGCAGCAAACGGGGACGCATGAGGTCTCCACTCTGTGCCTCATTCCACCATATAAGGGCTGTGCAGCTCTGCAAAATCACCCAGTTTCTCTGGTTCTGTTTTTTCAAGTGAAACATGATAGGGTGGAGTTTAATGATTCAATTACAGGCTTTCCTGAAGAAGGCGTGGGTGAGGTTCACCACACAGCCACCCGGTAGAGAAAAACTGATGAATTTGAGCTATGACAACTCATATTGGTGGCAGTTTGTTTATTTCTGTTTTTATCTACTGACTTTTCAGTCATTGGGAAGTGTGTTTTGTCCTTTCAGAGGAGGGGTCCATCTTGGGTTTACTTTGTGTGACTTACTGGTATTTTAGTGAATACAGGACGAGGTTACAGTATGGTTATTACTGAGGAAAGGGTCTTGGGGCATGGAGGTAGGGTGAGGGAGGTCAAAAAACCAAAACTTACTGTAGTTAGCTTTTGAAGACATGTGCTTGTTCTACTAAGATCAGCATTACCCACCACATGTGGCCACTGCTACAGTCAGGGGTTACTTCCAGGGTCTACCTTATGTTAGATCATGTGTGGGACGTACTGACTCCAGTTAAAACTTATTATTGGTCTCAAAGCAACATAGCAGACAACTCTGCCTGTCGACAGTCACAGTATATTCTGTGATGCTAGCAAAGCATTTGCCTTGATAAGTTTAGGGGAGAAGATTCTACATTGCTTAGGAAATAGAGATCTAAGAGATATCATTATTTTTTTTAAATTATCCATCTTTCTAAATACACACGATCTTTGAAAGACCTTATGTCTGACAGCAAACATCTCTGCATCATGAGCATTAGCTCATGGAAATCCTGGGAGAAATATTAAAAAAGAATACTCTCTTAGTTTATGTTCTGTTGCTACAGCAGGATGCCACAGACTGGGTAATTTATAACAAAAAAAGTTTATTTGGCTCACAGCTCTGGAGTCTGGGAAGTCCAAGAGCATGGCGCCTGCATCAGGGAGGGCTTTCTTGCTGTGTCACAACATGGTGGAGGATGTCACATGGGGAGACGGCAAGAGTGTGTCAGCTCTGGTCTCTCTTTCTCTCCTTATAAAGCCACCAATCCCATCATGGAGGCCACACCTGATGACCTTATCTTATCCTAACTACCTCCCAGGGGCCCTACCTCCAATCAACATATGAATTTGGGGATTTAGTGTCCAACACATGAAATTTGGGGGACACATTCAAACCATAGCAAATACAAATGACACATGAAAAGCCTTTCTCATGACCTTCATAATGCCTTGGTCACTGGGTAACGTGGAGGGATGTGGAAGTCTATAATTATAAGGGGCAAAGTCACATGGGCTGACATTCATAAGTGAGGCAAGATCTTGTATGGTCTCCCTGAAGATGATCATCCAGTTCCTCCTTAAATACTTCCAGCAAACTCACCATGTTACAAGGCAGCCTGCACATTATCGGAAAATATCAGAGAGAGCTAAAATTCACCTCCCAATAATTTGCACCAACTTTGTAACTGCTATCACTCACCCAGCCCTGATTTTCCTCTTAGGCTTTAGTAAAATACCCTTTTTCCAACTCACCCTGAATGCTTGCTCCAGTGCAAGCCCTTCTTGGCATTTACCATCAAGAGCTGTGACTTTAGAACCATTTGGGCTTCAGAAGAATCCATGCTACTTTCCCCAGCTTCTGTGCACTCTTCTATCACAGCTGGTGCGTCTGGCGGGTGAGTAGACCTACAATTTAGAAGAATCATCTCACAACGACTTAGTGCACCAACATATAGGGTTGTTATTGTGATTCTCCCCCAACTCTTCCCACCCACTTTTCTTAGGAACCATATGAATGACCACAAGGTAGATAGGAGACTTGCAGTGTTGGTGGTCATGGTTTATTGAATCTCTGACTTCTTAAAAAGTACGTAGCTCTGAGAAGTCATACTCAAATAAGTTCTACAGGAATTTTTAGGCTGCATAAAGCACAATGATTGCTGTGCTGAAAATTCTGGATGCAATTTTCTTATTCTCCTCTGGTCTTGGTGCAGCACGGGACAGTATCTGGGACACTGGTCACACTGGGATACTGCAAGTGCATAAAAGTAGCTTCTCCCCACTGCACCCCTGACCCCTGTGCATGGCCAGAACACTTACAATCAACCAGTAGACATCTAGTGAGATAAGGTCTGGCTCTCCAGGAACTTAAACCCAGGTGGGAAGAAAGGTGGCAGGACTTCTGGGGAAAAAAAACCAATGTAAGTGTATTTAAAACTGTCTTCCCAAATTCCCACCTCCATTAGTCAGGATACAAGTTTGGGGGCTGCAATAAAGAGAGCTCAAATACAGCAGCTTAGAAAAGGAAGATTTTTTTCTTTCTTATGTAAAAATATGAGTAGATGGCCCAGAGTGAGTGGCGATTCTGGAGCGTTGGGGGTCTGAGATGTCCTTCTTCTCTGCCATCCTCAGCGTTCAGATTTCCTGTCATCCTCCACAGTGCTGCTCCGGGTTTGGCTGTTGCACTCACAGCCTCGCTGGCACAGGCTCTCCTGCATCCAATGGTCTATCCAGCCCTTCCCCTTTAAGAGCACGGTGGAAATCACACACTCCTTCCACACTTACACCTGGCCAGGTATGGGGCCGAAATTTAGTCCCATGGCTACAAACCCCCAACTTCAGGAGACTCTGGGGCATGTCCCTTCAGCTGAGAGAACGCATGCCTGGCTAAAAAGCATATTGGCGTGGCAGAGGGGGAACTGGATGAAGGGGGAGAACTAGCAGTCTCTGTCTCATCACCGACCTAACATCAGCAACAGAGCAAAACCACCAATTTGAGTTGCTAATATTAAAGAGTGACTTCATCCAATACTGGTGAATTGTGGGAAAACTGCTCCCCTCCTATACTGTTGTCAGGAGTATAAATTGTTGTTTAAGCTTCTTAGAGGGAAATGTGGCAGCATCTGTTGTTCTGTAAGATGGGCATGACCCAGCAATTGCACGTCTAGAAATTTATCCTGCAGAAGCGTTGTACAACACGCTTGGATATTTATCTGTGAGGACCTTTGTGGAAATGTTGTCAGTGGCAGCAAATGACCAGAAAGTCTTTAAATATCCATCAAGAGGGAGCAAGTTGAAAAAATTATGATGCATGTATATAATGGAATATTATGTAATTACTGAAACGAATAAAGTAGATCAATATGTACTGATGCAGAATATGTCCAAATCATATTAAGTAAAAAAAAACAAGTTTGAGAATAACATATATATAGAAAGGTTCCATTTTTGCAGATAAAATATGTATGTACATGTTTGCATGTGTGCCCACATATGTTTGTATATGCATAGAAAAATGTGAAAGGATGCGCTTTGCACCGTTGACTGTAATTCCAGGCCATGGAATTGGCAGAAGGTGGGCGGAGCAGTTTTTACATTTTACTTTGTATATATGTCTGTAATGTTTGGATTTATTATGAGTGTGCATCACTTTTGTAATAAAATATACAGATGTGAAGGAAAACTGATTGAAAATAATAAAGCATGAAACAGTGAAATGCCATTGCAGGAAATGTAACTAAGTGCAAAAAGTTTGGGATATCTCAGAACGCTGCAGGAGTTAGAGGGAAGGGAGATCAATCAGCCTTGCAGAGGTAGAGGGAGGCTGTGTGCAGGAGCAAAGAGAGCAGAACTATGTATTAATAGAAATAACAGAATATATGATTCTGTGCACCATTTGATCCTAATGGAGTCTGTGTGCGTGCATCTATCTGTATCTACACAGATAAGTGCATAGAAATATATGGGAAAGTGGTACCCAAAAAATGTTATTAGCGGTGTTTCTCTCTTGTGTGAGATATGTTTTAATTTTCTTTCTTTATATTTGTCAGTATTTTCCAATTGTTCTTTGAGAGCATTTTTGATTTTATGGTTTTTTTAAGTCAAAAGATTTAAAATAGAAGAATGGGGGATGTTTATATAGGTGGGAAAGGCCCTTCTGCGGGTGGGCAGGCAGATGGGTGGATGGGTGAGACTTTTTTAGGTGACTTCCAAGCGGAGGTCAGGACACCACTTTGCCATCATTCTCCCAAGTCCCTGGGATGGGAGCCGGGGGCGGCGGAGGTGATCAGGACTTATCAGGCACCTGCTGTGGGCCAAACCCTGAGCCAGGTGCTTTGCCTCTTCACTCACTGAATCCTCAGAATGTTCCTGCCCCCAAGGGACATTATTATCTCCAGGATGGGGTAGGAGTTATAGGAAGGCATATTTAAGCTTATTGTGAGGGCAACAGCCTGTTAAATTGGAAGCTTAAAATGATGCACCAAGATGCATTTCACAGTGAGGGGCCAGTCCAAGATTTTCATTTTCAAAGGTGATATTAACAAATTGGCTCAATGATGCTTAATGCCCCCACTCAAATCAAGGGCACTAAAAGGCCAGACTATGTAACCATCGATGGAGAGGCCTTTCAGAGAAAGCTGTAGGTATGCTCCACGTCCCCTGTCCCCAACAGGAAAGGGAGACCAAAGGGGAAATGGCAGTAGTGTACCAGAAGGTGTGGTAGGAATGGTCTGTCCTAGCAAGGAGGAGTATTTTATCTCAGACACTGTTTAGCATCACCAGAGTACGTTGATAATAAAATCAGGCCAACATTTAGTTGGTTTTATTATGATATTTAGTCTCTACAACACTGGACCACCCTACTGCCTCCACCCAGGGCAGAATGCTCCCACCACCCCTCCACCTTAGGATGCTGCCAGAGGCAGTAATACTCCATTTTCCTTAAGTCAAGAGAGAAGTGTTATTCTCTCTTTTTTCTCTGTGATAAAAGAAACTTAATTTATGCTTCTGCAGTTTGAGGAGTAAGGACAGGGGACTGGGGTCTGATTCCCATTCAAGAACTCCGAAGGGGAAGGGACCGGCTGGCCGGCAGCTGATGGATGACTGGAGAGAGGAGGATCCGTTGGGAGAGTCGCAAACCCCAGATCAGGGCAAAGGATGGTGAAGGGTTTTGCAAAGACTGGCTTTGGGTCTTGGGTGGAATCACAATAAGTCCCATCTGAGAAGGCTGCTGGAGGGACAAACACAGACTGGGGACGCTTGACCAAGAGAGTCACTCAGTGAAGGGTGGGTGGCCAGCCCTGAAGGGATCACAGAAGCACCCATGGAAGGAAGGTTCAACCTTAAACACCTGCCAGAAGCAGAGAGCCCAAAGCCAGCGAGACCAGTGCACAGTGTCTGGCATAACCCGCGTAGTCCATAAATAGTCTTTGGATGAAGAAATACATGTTAATCAAGCTGGGTGAGCTGCCCTGTGAAGGGGTGAGTCTCCTGTAATGAGGAGAATGGAAGCAGGTGGTCCTGGAGGTGGACTTGCAGAGGGTCCTGCTTCGCCTGGAAGATTGGCCAGGTGGTGTCTCCATTTCCGTCTTGTCTGCTGTTTCCATGGTTTTAAGCTGTGGCATAGTTTCCCTGCCTCACCAGTAAACAGTTAACATCAAAAGCCAGGCTCAGTCCAGGTTTGAGAAAAGATATGCTTTTTTGTTTCTGCTTTTGATTTTTTACCGAAGATGAAATTATTAGGCAAAGTGCAAATCTCTATGCTCAGTATTTACATGTATTATCTCTCATCTTGGAAACAAACCTGAAAAGCAGGTACTATTTTTAAGCCTTAACCTCAGGGAGGTTAAGTAATTTACCCAAGGCCACTACCCGAGCTAGCAAGTCTCCAAGATGGGATTCAAATGCAGATGCTTTTTTTTTTTTTTAAAGAAGATGAGGGGTGGGTTATGTTATGTGATAATCTTTCCTTATTAGTGGGGTGAGAAGATTTCTCAGGCTTGTAGGCTAAAAAGTTCAGATGGTTTGGGAGAAAATCATGTGCAGTTGTAGGATTAAAGGAGGCAGGATTTGAGAGGCAAGAGGCCATATACACTCAGCGTGCTTTGGGGCCAAGGAGAGCAAAGGTGTGGAAGGACTCCAGTCTGGAGCCCCTTACCTGCCTGTGCAGGTGGCAGTGGGGCACCCTGGACAGCAGCAGAATTGGGACGGAGACCCTAAGCCCACAGTGTGTATTTGGATCTCTGTGGGTTTTGAGGAGCTGGTCAGTGGGTTTTCTCTAGACCCAAGAATGTACATTAGTGGATACCAGAGTCACACTGGTGGGATGGACTTAGCCTGAAGATGCCATTATAGTCAGTTGTATCTACTTCCATTTTTCAAGCTTTGTAATTGAAGTATCACATGTATACCACATGAAAGAGTACAAGTCATAGTGTTCATTCAGTGGCTTCTCTCAAAGTGAATACTCCTGTGTGGCCACGATTCAGGTCAAGAAACAGAACACTGTGACCACTCCAGACCCCTGACTCCTTGTGCCAGTCCTGAATCCCTCACCCCAAAGGTAACTACTACTCAGCTTTCTAACACCATAGAAATCTTTGTCTGGCTTTGAAATTCAAATAAATAGAATCACACAGTCTGTATTTCTTTTGTGTCTGACATCTTAGGTTGAGCATTATGTCTGTGAGATTTATTTATGCTGTTGCATATATTAATAGTTTGCTCTTTTTCATTGTTGTATATTATTCCATTGTAGGACTTTATCACAGTTTATTTATTCTATTATTAATAGACACTTGATTTTCTCCAATTTGGGGTGATGACAAATAATGATGCTATAGATATTCTTGTACATGTATTTTTGTGCACATACGTACATATTTCTCTTGGGTATACACCTGGGAATGGGATTACCGGGTCCTATCATATGCGTATGTTCAACTTTGCCAGATACTTACTGCTAAATGATTTTCTAAAGTGATCACACCAATTTATACAACCACCAGCAGCATAGGAGAGTTCTAGTTTCTTCAAATATTTTCCAATATGTAGTAATGTCAGTCCTTTTAATTTTAGCTATACTGATAAGTACGTACAGATAACTCCTTGTGGATTAATTTGCATTTCTCAGATTCCTAAAGCAGTTGAACATCTTCTTATAGGTTTATTGGGGTCACTTGATTGTTCTCACTTGTGAAGTGCCTATTCAAGTCTCTTGCCCATTTTTCTGTTAATGTTGTCAGTCTTTTTATTTTTATTATTAATTTGTAGGAGTTCTTAAGATATGGATGTGAGCTCTGTATCAGTTCTATGTTTTGTAAATATTTCCCACTCTGCAGCTTCCATTTTCATTCTTTTAATGGGATCTTTTGAGGAATGAAAGTTACTAATTTTAATATAGTCCAATTTATCAACCTTTTGGTTGTAATGATCTTTTCCTAAGCTATTTTCTAGGAAAACAGTCTTCTCTCTACTGGGTGGCAGTGGCACCTTTGTCTTAAATCTGCTGTCCATACACGTGTGAGTCTGTCTCTGGATTCTTTGTATTTGGTCTACTGTCTATGCTTTTCCCAGGGCCACACTGTCATAATTACCACACCTGTATAGTAAATCTCAACATCTGATAGTGGAAGTCCTTTATCTCTGCTCTTGTTCTTCAAAATTGCCTTGACTTTGCATTTTCATAAAAATTTTAGTCTACTTGTCAATTTCTTCCAAGATCAAAACCAGCTGGGTATTTTATTGGGGAGGGTAGACATGTTAACTATATTGAATCTTCTAATCATGAACATATTATATTCCTCCATTTATTTGTGTTTTTAATTTCTTGCAGCAATATTTTTTACATTTTAGGGTTGAGGCACTACACATCTGTTTTGGATTTAGTTAGTTCTATGTTAATTTGTTTTGTGATGCTGTTGTAAACAGTATTATTTCTAACATTTTCTTTTCTTTTTTAATTTAAAAATATTAAGGGCTTAAAAATGTTTTAGATTACATGGGTCACTTTTGTAATGCCAGAGTCCTGGCTAAAAGTATTCACATTGCTCAAATAATGTTCATAGTACCTGTTAGTTAGGTTTTTGACCCCTACCCGCCTGTTCCCCTCCCCCCTGCTTGATTTCCACTGAGTTTCCACTGTGCACATGTGTGCTCATCAGTTAGTTCCGATTTGATAGTGAGTACCTGTGGTGTTTTTCCATTCTGGAGACACTTCACTTAGAAGAATAGTCTCCAGTCCCATCCAGATTGTTGCAAGAGGTATTAATTCATCTTTTTTATGGCTGAGTAGTGCTCCATGGTATACATGTGCCACATTTTATTAATCCACTCATGGATTGATGGGAACTTGGGTTGTTTCCACATCTTTGAAATTATGAATTGTGCTGCTGTAAACATTCGAGTGTCTTTTTTTGTAGAATGCCTTTTTTTCCTTTGGGTAAATACCTAGTAGGGGGATTGCTGGATCAAATGGTAGTTCTACTTTTAGTTCTTTAAGGTTTTTGATGAGAGAGAAAGAGAAAGCAGGGGCAGGGGGAGAGAGACAGAAATAAACTTCCCCCGATTTTCTAATCATTCTCAGAGGGTTGAATCTAAACATGCTAGTCCACTATTACTACAGCTTAATATTTTAAAGCGTCTCCTCATTTCTCCCACTTACTTTTTAATTCCTAGTTCAGTGTTCCACAATATGTCCCAGCTGTTTGACACTGAGGATCTTGGCCTGGAGTCATTAAAAGGGGCCAAGAGATTTCTGAGGTCACATTGGGTTTCTGGACACACTCCCTGGATTCTTTCATGTCATGGGAATATATGTTTGGGAAACACTGGATGCACAGAAGCAGATGTGTGGATATCTTTGTGTCCTGTCACTGCCACTTCATGTATTTTTCTTAGGAAAAAATAAGGGTCAGTAGTCATAAGCACTGTGTCATCCACACTGCAAGATGAAGTAGGGAGTGTCCTACAGGGAGCCATCTGAAAGACACCAAACAGCCCTCTGAGCCATTGATCTATTAATACCCATATGGAAATCTATCAATGGAGATTCAGATGTTAATGATCACCAATGGCCCAAATATTTTTCTATAGGTTTGTTCATTACTGTATTACATATAATTGGAAAAATGAAAACAATTTAAAGCTACCACAATATGGGATCATTAAATAAATTATGGTATATCCATGTAATATAGGGGTTGACAAACTAGGGCCTGGTTTTGTACCACTCATGAACTAAGAATGGTTTTTATGTATTTAAATGGTTGGAAAAAAAACAAAAGAAAATAACAGTTCACGACATGAAGATTATATGAAACTCAAATTATGTTGTCCTTAAATAACATTTTATTGGGGTACAGCCATGTTCACTCATTACATACATGTTGTCTGTGGTTTCTTTCATGCTATGATGGTAGAGCTGAGTTATTGTGACAGAGATTATATGGCTGGCAAAGATTAAAATATTTCCTATCTGGCTTTTATCAGAAAATTTGATGTAATTTTCAGTCATTTAAAATGATGTCTTATGTAGCCACTTAAAATGGTCCTGTAAAAAAGTATTTAATAGTAGGAGAAAATGTTCCAAATAGATTAAGTGAAAAAATTAAGCCCCAAAATATTATTACATTATAATTCCATTTTTTGCAGTAATCATATATTATATATCTATATATGCTCAAGAAAAAAAATAGCCCAGAAGAACATGTTAATGAGGATCAGTAAGCGGTGATAGAATTGTGGGTGCTATTTTCTTTCAGGGTGAATTTTATAATCTTTTTTGGGCTTCTTTGTATTTTCTAAATGTTCTCAATTGAACATTACTTTTGTAATACAAAATAACCGTTAAAAGTTTTATTTTTCTTTAATTCAACCAGAATGCATTCGTTTGGGTTAAGACTCTATCTTCAGTATAGCCCGTTGTTGCAGCCCTTTCCAGCCTGTGACAACTGGGTAGGGCACTAGCCTATCAGATAACTAACCGCCATCTGGGAAAGATGTAAGTGGGTCAGCGTGGCCCTAAGAGAACCGGGCAGGACAGGTTGGTTTTGATGAAGAGAGTGGAAAGGGCAAACCAGGACCAAGGGTGTGACTGTAGAGATAGGGCTGCGCTTGACCCTGGCAGGGTCTGAGCAGGTAGAAATCAGGATAAGGCGGTGGGAAGGGGGCAGGTGGGAGGGGAGTAGGAAGGACATCACAATTTTATTTAGGGCCAGTTCTCATCGTCAGTGCACATCCAGAAGTGTGGGGTCTGAGGTTTGTACAGTTTAGAATTTAGGGTGCCTTCTTTAGGAAAAATAATGTGAAATTACAAACGCAAAATTAAGTCCAAGTATTTTCTTAGGAGGAAAAAGAAGTCACAACAAATCACTGGGTCCAGGAGCTCTATGGGCCTTTCTTCTGGTACCTTTTAGGCAATTGACCAGGAACACCTATGATGGTTCCTGATTGCTACCTGGCTTCCCCTGCCCCCAGGAACTCCTTGCCACTCCCAATACCTCCCAGCTCTCACAGGGGTTTACATAAGCAGGGGGCTCTGAGATTTGGGTCTCATTAGTTTCCTGGTAACTCGGCTTCTGCTGATGGTCTTTCTCATTTCCAGTCTTTTCAAGCTTTCTTCTTCTTAATTCTTAGACTTCTGGGTGCTGAAACTATAGCATGGTTATTTTTCTTTGAATTGCTTTAGGTTTTTTTTTCCTTGAGGAAGTGTCTTGCTTTGTCGCCAGGGTTAGAGTGCAGCAATGTCATCATAGCTCACTGCAACCTCAAACTCCTAGGCTCAAGTAATCCTCCTGCCTCATCTGCCAGTAGCTGGGACTACAGGTGTGTGCCACCACACCCACCTAATTTTTCTAGTTTTAGTAAAGACAGGGTCTTGCTGTTGCTCAGATTGATCTTGAACTCCTGGCCCCAAGCCATCCTCCTGCCTTGGCCTCCCAAAGTGCTAGGATTACAGGTGTGAGCCACCGCACCAGCCTCAAGGCTTCAAGGTTGTAGGCTGCTCCTACCCCAGCTGCTCTGTTCTCTTAAAGTAGAGTCTTTGGCATCTTTCCTGCTTTACTGGAAGGAGGGAAATGAAGCTAGCATTTGCTAGAGAGGAGGTCAGTAACTCTGCCTGAAATCAAGACTCTGGAAAATATGTAAATTTTACTAATTCATTTTCCCCTTGCTGATGTAATTATGGGTAATTCAAAATTTATTGCAAATGTCAAATCTTGATTTCGCAAGTGGAGAAATTGTTGGTTAAAGGGTCACAGAGATAGTCTCAGATTTTTAGTTTATATTTAAGTAAAATATGTAGCTAAGCATTCCAAGTTCCCAGGGTGTCACTGGAAAATACATTTCCCTGAGTGGCAAACTTTCGTTTGTCATTTTTTTAATCTGAGAAATTCAACATGCATAGCAAACATTTATTACTTAAGCCTCATATCACTGGTGTGGAGAAGGTTCAGCAAACATTATCTTTTTGCACAGTTGGAAAAAAATGGAAGCATGACGAGGTTGCAGGGATCTATGTGAGGTTTATCCAGTGAAGCTAAGATATCAGGGAGGGGCCTGCCAGCCTTTTCCTCTTCTCTTTTCCCTGCTGAATTGCTCAGGAGAGAAAGCATGAGAGTGATTATGTAACCAGCTCCTTTGCCCAGTTAAGTCAGGACTTCTGGAGAACTCCTGCCCTTGCTTTTCATGGATTGGTAAATTTAGTAGCACTCTTTTGGTTGTGAGGAACTGGAATCCAGTTGAATGAATACAACTGGGAAGTGGGGACTTTATTATAAAAAAAAATCAAGGGGTGTCTTATGGAACCCCAGAGTGAGAACGCAGCCACTTCAGGAAAAACTGAAACCAGGAGCTGGAAAGAGTCCAGGCTCGCCCCTTCACTCCATCCCTCATCTCTGTCTTAGTCTTTATCACTGGAGACAAACTTTCTCTGTTTCTTCCATTCACGGGAAAGAATGTGGCTCCCGACTTTCAGCTACAGGCGGAGACTGGTCCCCTGGGTTTCTCAGTGCCAATCAGAGAGAATCTGATTGTCCCAGGGACAGGCGCCCAGCCCTGGTCCAATCAGATGCACAGAGTCACGTGGTACAAACATGGCTGCCAGCAGCCTGCCTGGGTGAATCGGAGGTAGTTCCAAAAGAAAGGGAAGGGGTGTATTAGCAGTTGGACAAATCACCCCAAAAATATTTATTTTAGGTAGAAATTTTATGAGAGCATTAAAACATTCATTAAAGGATGCTTTGGGGAACTCAGTCTTCACATTTATTTTTTATTAATTAGAGAACAACAATTTATTTCTCTCAGTTCTGGAGACTGGAAGAGACAGCAGGGTCAGTGGGTAAGGGGCTTCTCCGTGGGTTGCAGGCGGCTGCCTTCTCCGTGTGCCCGCACATGATCTTTCCTTGGTGCAGTCAGTGAACAGAGAGCAAGCTCTTTAGTGTTTCTTCCTAGTTTTTTATATCCAAATATTAACAGGGTACAAATGTTTTTGATATATGGATACCTTGTATAAAGCTTATATCAGGGCTTTCAGTGTGCCCATCACCAGAATAGTGTTCGCTGTACCGGATAGGTAAGATTTTATCCCTCACCTGCTCCCACCCTCCCTGCTTCTTGTTTTCCAATGTCCTTGACAGCTCTTTGTGCCCACTATTTAGCTACCAGTCATTACAGAGTATATATAGTGTTTGTTTTTCCATTCCTGAGATACCTCACTTAGGATAATGGTCTCCAGTTCCATCCAGGTTGCTGCAAAAGACATTATTTCATTCCTTTTTATAGCTGAGTAGTACTCCATGGTGTATATATATACCACATTTCCTTTATCCACTCATGAATTGGTGGGCACTTAAGTTGATTCCACATCTTTGCAATTGTGAATTGTGTTGTGATAAACATTTGAGTGTAGGTGTCTTTTTGATAAAATCTTAGTCTTTAATCAAAATATCACTGCAAAGGACTTCTCATTTCTGGTCCAGCATGTAGGGAATGTGGAAGTTGCCACTCTGTCCTAACAACAAATGAAAAGTTGAACAAACAGAAAAATCAGCAACTCTTCTTAAATCTCTCAGAGAAATGGGGTCACAGGACAAACAATGGCCCCCAGAGTTGAAAAGATACACAGGCAGATATGGAGAATCAGAACTTTATGGGAAGAGAAACCCATAAGCAGAAATCTGTGCAAGAACCAGTGCTGGGGTAGGAAAGTTTTTAATTTTTTAAAAACTATGATTAATATGCTAGAGGTTTTAGTGGAAAAAGTAGACAGCATGCAAGAAAAGATGGACAGCGTAAACAGAGAGATGAAAATTCTAAGAAAGAATACACAGGAAATGCTAGAGATCAAAAACTCTGTAATAGAACTGAAGAATGCCTTTGATGGACTCATAAATAGACTTAACATTGCTGAAGAAAGAATCTCTGAGCTTGAGGATGTGACAACAGAAACTTCCAAAACTGAACGGCAAAGAAATAAAAAGATTGGAAAAAACAGAACAGAATATTCAAGAACTGTGGGACAACTACAAAAGGTAAGATATATGTATAATGGAAATAGAAAAAGGAGAAGAAAGAAAGGAACAGAAGAAATATTTGAAGCAACAATGAGTGAAAATTTCTCTAAGTTAATGCCAGACATCAAACCACAGATGTAGGAAGCTCAGAGAATGCCAAGCAGGATAATTCATATGCCAAGAAAGGAGAGAAAAAAGAATCATATAAAATGCTCAATTAAAAACACAAAAGGTAGAAAAAAGTGGGGAAGACAAAAACAGGAACAAAGAACAAAGGCAACAGATAGAAAACAGTAACAAATATAGTGGTATTAATTCAACTATGTTAATAATCACTTTAAATGTCAAAGGTTTAAATACACTAAAAGACAGGGATTGTCAGAGTGAAACAAATAAAAAAGATCCAACAATATGTTGCCTACAAGAAGCTCACTTTAAACATAAAGACACAGATAAATTAAAAGAAGGGGGAAAGATGTCAACACTAATCAAACAAAAGCAGGAGTACCTATATTAATTTCATGCAGAGCAGACATCAGAGCAAGGAAAGTATATCAGGGATAAAAAGGAGCATTACATAATGATCAAGGGGTCAGTACTCCAAGAAGATGTAACAATCCTCAATATGTATGCACCTAACCACAAAATGTCAAAATCCATGAGCAAAAACTGATAGAACTGCAAGAAGAAATAGGTGAATCCAATATTATAGTCTGTCAGAAATGGGTAGATTTAGCAGGGAGAAAATCAATAATGACATAGTTGAACTCAATAGCAACATCAATCAACTGGATGTAATTGCCTTCTATAAACTATTTCATCCAACGACAAAAGATTACGCATTCCTTTTAAGCTCACATGGAACATTCACCAAGGTAGACCACATTTTGGATCATAAAACACACCTAGCATAGAATAGAAAGCATACAGTGTCTGCTCTTGGAACAGAATGGAATTAAACTAGAAATCAATAACAGAAAAATAGCTGGAAAATCCCCAAATGCTTGGAGATTAAGCAACACACTTCTAAATAACACATGGGTCAAAGAAGAAATCTCAAGAGAAGTTAAAAAGTATTTTGAAGTAATTGAAAATAAAAATACAACTTAAAATTGGGGGCTACAGTGGAAGCAGTGCTTAGAGAGAAATTTATGGCATTGGATGCATATATTAGAAAAGCAGAAACATATAAAGTCAATAATCTAAGCATTTTAGGAAACTAGGAAAAAAAGAACAAATTAAGTCCAAAGGAAGCAGAAGAAAAGAAATAATAAAAATTAGAGCAGAAATCAATACAATTGAAAACAGGAGATCAATACAGAAAATCAACAAAACTAAAAGCTGGTTCTTTGAAAAGATCAATAAAATTGGTAAGCCTCTAACCAAGAAAAAAAGAGAGAGAAAATATAAATTACTAATATCAGAAATGAAAGAGGAGACATCACCACAGGTCCCTGGACATTAAAATGATAATAAAGGACTATTACCAACAACTCTATACCCACAAGTGTGATAACCTAGATGAAATGGACCAATTTGTTTTTCAAGAAAAATATCAAAGAAAAACTAAATAAATAGAGAGACATTCCATGTTCATGGATAGGAAGACTCAATACTGTCAAGATGTTAGTTCTTCCCAACTTGATCTATAGATTCAACACCATCCAAATAAAAATGCTGCCTGTTATATTTTGGATATCAACAAACTGGTTCTAAAGTTTATATGGAGAGGCAAAAGACCCAGAATAGCCAACTCAATATTGAAGGAGAAGAGCAAAGTTGGAGGACTGACACTACCTAACTTCAAGACTTAATTATAAAGCTACAATAATCAAGAGAGTATAGCATTGGTGAAAGAATAGACAAAAACATCAATGAAACAGAATGGAGAGACCAGTAATAAACCTACAAAAATCACTTTGTCAATTGATCTCTGACAAATGAACAAAAGCAATACAATGAAATGAAGATAGTCTTTTCAACAAATGGTGCTGAAACAACTGCATATCCACATGAAAGAGAGATGAATCTAGACATAGACTTTACACCCTTCACAAAAAACTAAATTACAATGAATCATAGGCTGGGCACCTGGCTCATGCCTGTAATCCTAGCACTCTGAGAGGCTGAAGTGGAAGGATCACTTGAGGTAAGGAGTTTTAGGCCAGTCTGAGCAAGAGCAAGACCCCATCTCTACTAAAAATAGAAAAAATTAGCTGGGCATGGTGGCACATGCCTGTAGTCCTAGCTACTTGGGAGGCTGAGGTAGGAGGATTGTTGGAGCCCAGGAGTTTAAGGTTGCAGTGAGCTATGATGATGCCACCGTACTCTACCCAGGGTGACAGAGCAAGACTATGTCTCAAAAAACAAACAAACAAACAAACAAAAAAAATGGATTATAGACCTAAATGTAAAGTTCAAAACTATAAAACTCCTGGAAGATAACACTGGAGAAAAATCTAGATGACGCGCTGAGTATAGCAATGATTTTTTAGATAAAACACCAAAGTATGATCTATGAAAGAAATAATTGATAAGATGGACTTCATTAAAATGAAAAACTTCTGTTCTGTGAAAGACATTATCAAGAGAATGAGAAGACAAGCCACAGACTGTGAGAAAATATTTGCAAAAGACACATCTGATAAAGTGCTCTTCTCCAAAATACACAAGAACTCTTAAAACTCAAAAATAAGAAAACAAACAACTCAATTAAAAAATGGGTCAAAGACCTGAATAGACACCTCACCAAAGGAGATATACAGATGACATCTAGGCATATGAAAAGGTGTTCTACATCATATGTCCTTAGGGAATTGCAAATTAAAACAATAATGAGACACCACTAAACACCTATTAGAAGGGCCAAAATCCAGAACAGTGACTACATTAAATGCTGTTGAGGATGTGGCACAAGAGGATCTTTCATTCATTGCTGGTGGGGACGCAAAATGGTACAACCACTTTGCAAGACACTTTTCCAGGCTTTTGCAAAACCTAAACATACTCTTATATGGTGGAATTTCTAAGCCAGGAAAAGAAGAGTGCTGAGAATGGCTGGGAGAGTAAGTCAGAGAAATATGACTAATCTGAAGGAAAGGCACACACAGATAGTTTTTAATTTAGGTAAATCCATAAAATATACCCAGGAAATTTACTGATACACACACCTCAAGTTCTTCAAGTTCTGTATATGCACATTAACTACTTAGCTAAGTTGGTGAAGGAAATTAGGATCAATGACAAGTTATAAGAAGCTTAAAATGCAATGTTTGTAATCTGATTATATTTTCTAATGTAACTTAAGGGAAAATGTGGTCATCTCATCTGTTTCATTTTAAAATGATGAGATAAATTGGCTTGATATTTTTGAAATGATATTGTGCAATTATTCTAATCTCATCCTATAAGGTGTTGTTGTTGTCCTTGCTGTTTTTAAGACAGGTTCTCACTCTGTTGCCCAGGCTGAAGTGCAGGGCACAATCACAGCTCACTGTAGCCTTGAATTCCTGGGCTCCAGTGATCCTCTTGCCTCTGCCTCCCCAGTAGCTATGACTACAGGCACATGCCACCACGCCCAGCTAATTTTTGGGGTGTTTTTTTGGTAGAAATGGGGTCTCACTATGTTACCCAGGCTGGTCTCAAACTCTTGGCCTCAAGTAATTCTCCTACCTCGGCCTCACAATTCACTGGGACTACAGTTATGAGCCACTCTTCCTGACTTCATCCTATAAGGTTTTATTTTTGTTTATTTATTTTAAGTGAGAACTCTATGATGCCTACTATGCTATATTATATGCAACTAAATATAAAAGATAGAAAAATATCTAATACTGGTAACCTTTAAATGATAAGGGAATTGTTCAGGGGGAGTGCTGAACCAGGCTTCTCCTACCATGTTTGGGTGGCATGTTTCCTTCTTGCTTCTTTACTTCCCATTCATAGAATTTTACTTAAAACACTTGTCTGAGTTTCCTTAAGAATAGAGATTTTTTTCTTTCCTATCCTCTCTCTCATCTCCCTTCCAACTTCCTCCTCCTTCCTCCTACCTACAGGTAACTCATATTAATGATAAAATCATGTATGAGAAGACTTCAAAAAGTTTGTGGAAAAATACAATTAAAAGATAAAAATAAAAATCATAACACTTTATTTCTTAGCATAAGCTCCATCAAGGCCGAGACAGTTTTGTAAGTGATAATCACAGCCATTTAGTCTATCCATAAAGAACTGAGAGTCCTGGGAGTTTATGTCACTAAAGTCTTTTTCTCCATTATTAACTTATGAAAAATGGGTGTACTTTAAAGAATTTTTAAGATTAGGAAATAAAAAGAAGTCAGAAGCAGCCAAATCAGGACTGTAAGGTGGATGCCTAATGATAGCCTATTGAAACTCTAACAAAATTGCCCTTGTTTGATGAGAGAAATGAATAAGGCATTATTGTGGTGGAGAAGGACTCCCTGGTGAAGGTTTTCTGGGTGTTTTTCTGCTAAAGCTTTGGCTAACTTTCTTAAAACACTCTCATAATAAGCAGATGTTATCATTCCTTGGCCCTCTGGAAAGCCAACAAGCAAAACACCTTGAGCATAACAAAAAAACTGTTGCCATGACCTTTGCTCTTGACTGGTCAATTTTTGCTTTGACTGGACCACTTCTACCTCTTAGTAGCCATTACTTTGATTGTACTTTGTTTTCAGGATTGTACTGGTAAAGCCACGTTTCATTTCTTGTTACAATTCCTCGAAGAAATGCTTTAGGACCTTGATCCCACTTATTTAAAATTTACATTGTACATTGTACTCTTATCTGCAGCTGATCTGAGTGCAATATTTTTGGCACCATTGAGTACAAACTTTGCTCAACTTCAGTTTTTCAATCAGAATGGTGTAAGCTGAACCATTTGAGGTGTCTATAATATTGGCTATTGTTTCCGCTGCTAATTGTCGGTCCTCTTCAATTAGGGCACAAACAAGATGAATTTTTTCCTCGCAAATTGATGTGTATGGTCTGCCACAGCAGGCTTTATCTTCAATATTGTCTCACCCCTTCTTAAAATGAGTTATTCATATGTCAACTGCTGATTTCTTTGGGACATTGTCACCATGAATTTTCATAAAGCATTCATGATTTTACCATTCTTCCATCCAAGCTTCACCATAAATTTTATGTTTGTTTTTGTTTCAATTTTAGCAGAATTTATGTTGCTCTGATAGGGGCTCTTTTCAAACTAATATCTTATACTTCTTAGTGCCTTAAACTACAACCTGTTCAGTCATGTTATAAAAAATTAGTATGAATTTATTTTGGTGCAAAAAAGTTTTGAAATTCATGCATGGTTTTTCATAATATTTTCCATGGATTTTTTTAAAGACCCCTGTTATAAACTCAGATAGTATTTTTGTTTATTGTCTTTATTATATAATCTCTTCTACATTTTTATTTCACTATCTAGCAGTAGTACCACATGGAAATCTCTCCAACTAAGTGGCAGGAGATGAAGCCTATTTTTAATTGCTGCATCATATTTTACAGAATGCATGTGATATTTATTCAACCATTTTCAATGGCAGTCTTTCACTCTGTTTCTAGTTTTTCTGCCTCTACAGTACTGCAAAGAACATCCTTATACATATGTCCCTGTAAGTTTTGCCACTGCTTAATTACTTTCAAAATATGCCCCAATTAACCTATTTTGGTACAAAAAAAATGTATTCTGATTTTTATAAAATTTTGTTTAATTAATCACCCAGAGAACAGATTGAGCTTTCATTATCTTTACACTTAATTTCTCAGATTTTGGTGTTTCTCAATATGTTCCTCTTTACTTAAGAAAAGATACAGGAGCCTCCAGCATGCTGTCTTTAAAAATTCAACTTTCAAGAAGTTTATTCATGACTTGGATTAAAAAATAAAATGTTTCCCCTTGCCTCCAAAATTTTGAACATAGTTTTAATTCAAGATGTGCAAACTCAGGGTATGATTATGAAGTAAGAGTTATTTCTAATTATATACATGGTGTTTGAGATAGCATTGTCTGATATTATCTTTTAGAAAATTTTATAGATAGGTCAAAACAAGCACTTCTCAGCATATCCTCCTGCAGTAGTCAGAGAATTGTAACTAAAGCCAACCTTTTAGGAAAAAAGCAATCACTGGGATATGGTGATTATTGTTACAGAATTCCGACTAGAGTCTAAGAGTAGAGCAAACCACTGGATGCTGTCAAACATTGCCATGAGGCATTGGAAACATTGGAGAAGTAATTTGTTGAAAGGTTCATGCTCTATAATGTGGAAATCCCAGTTCTGAAATAATTCAAAATACATAGACTATATTTTCGTGAAAATTTTTGTCATGGCTTTTAGTTTATATAAACAAAAAATGGAAAGTAACTTAAATGTCCAAAAAATAGGAGAAAGGTTAAATAAATAATCATAGAAAGACTAGATGGACTATTATGTGGCCATTTTAAGGGAAGGTTAGGAAGACTGCATAGCAATATTGGCTTAAAAGAATAAAGCAGGTTACAAAATTATGTGTGCAAATTGGTTACAACTGCACTAAAACATAAGAATAAAAGGCCAGTGAGAAATCCACTTAAATCTTAACAGTTGACTATATGAGTTTTGAGGAGGAGGAGGACTTTTTGAATTATTAAAAAATTCTATTGCTCAAATTTTCTATAATTGTGTTAAATTACTTCTATACTTTCTAAGAAGAGAGAATCAATTAAGAAAATAGATTTCTGATGAGATTATAAAGAAATTCATCCTTGTGAACCATTATCTGGGAGTTATCCGGATTTAAGTAACATGAATGAGGTGACAGTGCACGTTTTCATAGCAACAGTATCTTTTGAAAGCAAAGAATATCTGAGAGCAGATAATACTAGAAAGATTTTTGTTTGTCGTGTTTTGTTTTTTCAAGGTACTAATTCAGAATTAATTCAACCGAAACAATAGCATAATCTACAAATAAACAGGAAGGGGAAGAGGACAGAGTTAACGGTGATGATGAAGTACAGAGCAGTATGAGGAACAGCAGCAAATACCTGTGTACCCTGAATCCAGCTCTGTCAAAACCGAATATGTCCAATTTTGCTTATGATGAAAAATTGAACATTTAATGAGAATGTCCTCCTTATTCCATTTTCCTCTTTTCCTTGCCCAGAGATAATCAACATCATAAATTTTGTTATTATTCCTATGCATATTTTTATATTACTACTACACTTGTATATATCCATAAATAATAAACAGCATAATTCGCATGTTTTCACACTTACTGCCAATGATGACATCCTGTATACATCATTGTGCAACTGGCTTTTGCACTCAGAATTACATTTTAAGATTTATTCACGTGGACACATGAAGCTTTAGTTTATGTATCTACCTGTTGTAGAAAGCAGTCCACTGAATGAACATGCCACAATTTATCCTTTCTCCTGTTTATTTAGGTTGTTTTCATTGCTGTGCTACACAATGAATGTTCTCCTCTGCTTGCACACATGTGTGAGAGTTTCTCTGCAGTGTACACTGTCCTTAGAAAGTAGAATCACTGGGTCACAGAGTAGCTTACCTTCAGCTTTATTAGGTAAGGCCAAATTATTCTCCCAAATGGTTGTACCAATTTATACTTCCATAAACAGTAGGTGGGCATTCTTGTAGCTCTAAGTTGTCTCCAGTATTTACTGTTATCCAAATTTTAAATTTTGACAATCTGATCTTGTGAAATGTTATGTAATTTGTAACTTTCTGATTCCCAGTGTGCTCAAATATTTTCTCATTGTTTTTATGGTTCATTTAAATTTGCTTTTCTTTTGTGAATTGTCTGTTTATGTACTTTGCTCATTTTCCTATTTTGTTGTGCTTTTTTGTATCAAATTACAGAAGTTCTGTGTGAATTTTAGACACTAATCCTTTGTTAATTGTATGTATTGCAAGTGTTTCCTCTCTGTGCATTGTCTTTAATTTTGTTTTTGATAACTTTTGTTGGATGTAAGTTAATTTGAATGACTAATTGTTTACATTATAGTTAGTTCTTTTTCCTTCTCATTTAAGAAATTTTATTTTTTAGGGAAATCTTTCTTTATAATCATAAAGATATTCTTCTATATTTTCTTTTGAAATCTTAAAGTTTAAAATTTGTATATTAAATCCCTAATCTACCTGGGATTTATTTTATTTTATTTTTTTTTGAGACAGAGTCTCACTCTGTTGCCCGGGCTAGAGTACCGTGGTGTCAGCCTAGCTCACAGCAACCTCAAACTCCTGGGCTCAAGTGCTCAAGCAATCCTTCTGCCTCAGCCTCCCCAGTAGCTGGGACTACAGGCATGCGCCACCATGCCTGGCTAATTTTTATATATATATACATATATATATATTTTTTTAGTTGTCCAGCTAATTTCTTTCTATTTTTTTTAGTAGAGATGGGGTCTTGCTCTTGCTCAGGCTGTTCTCGAACTCCTGAGCTCAAACGATCTGCCCGCCTCGGCCTCCCAGAGAGCTAGGATTACAGGCGTGAGCCACTGCGCCCAGCCTCCTGGGATTTATTTTATATAATGTGAGTTAAGCATTGAATTTTAATTTTTCCTTTTGGATACGTAACAGTATAAATTATTAAGCCGCCCATCCTTTCTGCACTGATTATGATGGTGTCTCTGTCACATACTGTGTTTTCATATGGGTCTGTTTCTGTACTCCCTACAGATGGATGTATTTGTCCATCTCTAAGCAGTTCCATTCACATTGTCTATTATGGTTTGAGATAAACCTAGCTATCTGGTAGGGAAGTTCCCCAACCTTCTTCTTTTTCAAACCTATTTCAGTTATTTAAGTCTCTTTGCTTTTCCAGATGAAGTTCAGGGTCAGCTTCTCCTGTTGTGATTTTGACTGGTCAATTTTAGGTTATTTTGGAGAGAATTGCCACCTCCACTATATCAAGTCTTCATCATCTTTGAACATGCTATGTCTCTCCATTTATTCTGGTCTTCCTTCGTGCCTTGCCACAGTGTTTTGTAATGATCTCCGTAAAGGCTGTGCACATATTTTGTTAGATTTATCTTTAGGTGCTTTATGCTTTTGTTGCTATTATGAATGATAACTTTTTTCCTATTACATGTTCTAATTGATTATTCCTGGTATTTAGGAAAACTATTCATGCGTGTTATTCTCGTGTTCAGAACTTTTTTGCCCTCTTAGTAGCGCTGAAAGTTTGTCTGTAGATTCTCTTAGATTGTGTAGGCAGATGCTAAATCAGCTGCAGTTTGTTATAGTCAAACTTTCAAATTCATATACCTCTCATTCCTTTCACCCCTATTTTACATCGACTTTGATCTTCAACACAATGTGAAATAGAAGTACTGATAGCAAGCATTCTTGCTTGTTTCTAACTTTATTGGGAAGACTTTTGTGGTTTCGCTATCATATATGCTATTTACTTCGGGTTGAAAAGAATGTATAACTTTTACTCGTTGGTTGCACAGCTGTATGTATTTGCAAGATCAGCTGTATGTATTTGTTTTGTAAGCCGTAGGCCACAAGCCATTATTGGTTTGTAAAATCAATTTAGTTTGCTGTAACTCACATTTTTTCAAAAGGGGAATAAAATAAATAGTATTAAAATGCATCACTCATATTAAAAATGAAGATAGTTTGGTAAATATCTATCACCTCTCTATTCAAAGCACACATGCATTGCTACACTGGGTTTTGATATATTTTTTAAAGAGGCCACATTTTTTAAGAGTTTACAAAATTCTATATTATATCATTTTAAATTTGTTCTTCAAATTTACTATAGCCTTAATAATTTTTTGTCTGCTTTATCTATCATTTTTGGAGTGAAGTGTTTGAAAACTATTGGACTCTAGTTATAAATTTATCCATTTTTCCCTTTAATTCTGTATATTTTGCTTAATATATTTTAAAGTTATATTTTTAGATGCATATAAATTCATGATTTTTATATCTTCCAGATAGATTGTTTTCTATTATTGTTATTTAATTCTCCTCTTAATTAGCATTAGCTTTTTGCTTTTTTCATTAAAGTAACATCACCTCACTAGCTTTATTTGGCTTAGAATATATCTGATATAACTTTTTCTATTTCTTTACTTTTGATCTTCTTACTTGGATTTGTTTTAGGTATATATCATTTATTCAGCACACAGCTAGATTTTAAAATTTAATCTAATATGTTAATCTCTGTTTTGAAATAGATACATTTAATTCAATTACGTTCATTATAATTACTGATGAACTTTAGTGTGTTTTTTCTTTATTGACATTTTCTTGTGTTTTCCCCAGTCCTTTTTGGCTTTGTATTAAGTTGGTAAATTATTTTAAAAATACATCTTTTGTTTTTTCCTCTGTTGCTTGTTCATCTATTCTTTTAGTGGTTTTCTTATAGTTTTAACATATCCTATGTGAGTTATAAGTATTCTAACAAATATATTGTTATTTAGCACTTCTATCCTTCTAAACACAGAATTTTATCATGCATAGTCAATATTTAATTAAACCTACAAACATATTCAACTAATTTTTATCATTTTTCCATTGTTTCTTCTATCCTTGACCTTTGCTGTAGTTTTGTATTTCTTTTTAGTGAAGTACATCCTTTGCTAAATGTGCCAATGTGGATCTTTAGGTGGGGGATTCATTTAGTCTTCATGTTTCTGAAAATGTCTTTTTTTGCCTTCACTCTTAAATAATAATTTAGCAGGATATAAAATTTAAGGTTGACAGCTATTTTCCCTTAACATTTCAAGGATATCACTACATTATCTTCTGGCCACAATTGTTACTAAAAATAATTCCACAGATAGCATAATGGTTCCTTTTGGGTATTTTGTCTTTTCTCTCTGGTAGCTTCTATGAGTTTCTTCCTATCACTGATGATCTGCACTTTCACTGTGATGTGTCATGCTTCGTCTACAGTGTCTTTTCCATCAGAGGACACATGTCTTCTGCAGTTGTAAAAATTCTCAGCTCTAATCTCTTCAAATATTGCTTCTCATCATTCCCTCCATCCTCATCTTTTGGAATATCTACCAGATATTCATTGGAGCTTCCATGATCCAGTGGATCTTCTATGTCTGTTAACCACTGGATTAAAAATCATCTATTTGTCCGTCTGGACTAAGTTCTGTGTGTATGTCTCGCAACTATTTCACAATTTACTATTCTCTTTGGATCTAATCTAGAGTTTATCTTGCCTTTTGAGATTTTATTTTGGTAACCATATTTTTAGTTCCAATATATATTTGATTTTTCTTAATACCCTCCTGATTTTGTTTCATCTATGTCTGCTTTGTGTTTCATGATTTCTCAGTGACTATTAATGGATGCAATGCCTTAATGTATACCTTTGAACGTTCTAGACATACTTATTTTTAACATCTTTGTAAGACTGTTTCAAAGATAAAAAATTAATTTTATCTCTAGGCATTTCATGCTTCTGTTAATGATTTTGATGATTTTCTAGGCTATCTTCTTTAGTATTCGATTTCTTCATTATGGTAGCTACATTTTGAATGTGAGTGTGTGTGTGTGTGTGTGTGTGTGTGTGTGCATGCATTCACGTACGCGTCTGATATTTTTCTCCCGTCCTATTTGGTAGTTTTAGGGGTTTGCATTTGCTTCCAGCTGACCCTTTCCCAGGCCCCTAGTGCAGCACCAGGTGGAATTTGTGCTGCAGTAATATTGGGGCTATCACAGATCTAGTCATGGGGCAATAGGTATTTGGCTCAGTTCCTGGCCAGGAGGTTATATCTACAGCTTGCTTTCCTAAGCCAAGAATCTTCTGTAAAACTGTGATCTCAGGAAGTGAGTTGATAATTGCTGTATCTTAATAGACTTCTTTCTGTAGAGGACGGAGCCCCATCCCAGCCTCTGGCCTCAAGCAGTGAGCCTGGTTCCGATCCACTATTGTGCAAGAAGCACTTTTAGTTCCCTTTACATGGCAGGAGCCAAGGTTGGAACTGTCACTGTATGCTCGCAGACCTGGAACATAACAGACCTGTGGCTTCAAACCCACCCACCACTTTCTAATTCCTTTCCAATTCTGGTCAATGGAGATGTTTATCTTCCCCCTCCTCTTTTCTTATATCAGCCATTGCAGTGTGTTTGGAGCGAAGCAG
This sequence comes from Varecia variegata, assembly GCA_028533085.1. Lineage (NCBI taxonomy): Eukaryota > Metazoa > Chordata > Mammalia > Primates > Lemuridae > Varecia > Varecia variegata. Next base: position 80,584,127 of record CM052444.1, read on the forward strand.
GTGGATCAAAGCATTCATCTTTGGTGCTACAGTCCAATCTACATTGTAAAGTTTTTCATTTTGTTTGGAAACCAAATTTATTTTTGTTTCTGGAAGCTACATGTTATAACTAAGTAACTCTTTACTGAAAGTAATGTTTTTTACTAAAATAATTTTACTTGTATTTATTATAGAAAAGAATTTTCCAAAATGTATACGCATTTTTATTATGTTACTGAAACTAAGGCAACTTAAAAGTCTGTTGTTTTTGGTTTCTAGGAAGGGTTTCTGTGCCCTTCCTAGGACATGGCATTTCCCCCAGCAAAACCATCTCAAAAACTTTGATTCAACTGAAGGACTGGATGGAAAAAGTGCACAATCCATTTATCAGTGGAAGTCAGCTTGATGCAGTGGCTAAGAGGTTTGGGAATCCTTAAAAATCACTCCGGGCTGGGCGCGGTGGCTCACGCCTGTAATCCTAGCACTCTGGGAGGCCGAGGTGGGTGGATCGCTCAAGGTCAGGAGTTCGAGACCAGCCTGAGCAAGAGCGAGACCCCGTCTCTACTAAAAATAGAAAGAAATTATCTGGCCAACTAAAAATATAGATAAAATTAGCCGGGCATGGTGGCGCATGCCTGTAGTCCCAGCTATTCGGGAGGCTGAGGCAGAAGGATTGCTTAAGCCCAGGAGTTTGAGGTTGCTGTGAGCTAGGCTGACGCCATGGCACTCACTCTAGCCTGGGCAACAAAGCGAGACTCTGTCTCAAAAAAAAAAAAAAAAAATCACTCCTTCCTGGCTGTAAGTCTCACCCAGTTTCCCTGATTACTAGTTGTATGGATTTGGGCAGGTCACATGACTTTTTAAGCCTCATTTTCCCCATCTTTAATGTGGTGGTAAAAATAGAAACTGATAGGATTGTTTGAGGGTTAAGTGACATAATATATCTGAAATAAATACACACAGCACCAGTAAGTGGCATACAGTAAGTGCTCAATAAAAGCGAGCCATTATTGTTGCCATGATTAAAATCATTGAGTATGTATGTCAATTAGCTTTGATAACTAAGATAACCAAATCACGATGATGACATGACACAACTGGAAAGTTCATCTGAAAAAACAAATTCACTCTTTTTTTTTTTTTTTTTTTTGAGACAGAGTCTCACTCTGTTGCCCGGGCTAGAGTGAGTGCCGTGGCGTCAGCCTAGCTCACAGCAACCTCAAACTCCTGGGCTCAAGCGCTCAAGCGATCCTTCTGCCTCAGCCTCCCCAGTAGCTGGGACTACAGGCATATGCCACCATGCCTGGCTAATTTTTCTATATATATATATATTTAGCTGTCCATATAATTTCTTTCTATTTTTAGTAGAGACGGGGTCTCGCTCTTGCTCAGAACAAATTCACTCTTTTACAATGTGTATCACGTGTAATCCAAACAATGAAAACCACATCAATCTGAATGATGAAGTTATATCAAACCACAGAAAGGTGTTTTATGAAGAAAATTTGATTCGCTTGAGTTTTCCATACTAGTAATTTTAATCAAATTTGCTCCAGCCTCTAGTGGCCAAAATATCACCTTCAAGTTTTCAATAGCTATGAATCAAAAATCTTGCTGGGAAAGAATATTAAGTTCCTGCCTTTCCCGCTACTAAAAAGTTAGATTTTCAACATTATTCTACTCTTCTGTTTTTCTTAGTAGTTGCTATTAATGAAGAGGCGGTTTGTTTCTTCCTTCCTGAGTTTCAGAAACATCCCAGCAAACTAAAGGATGATCTCAATCCGAGAAGAATAGTTCAACTATGCCGTGATGCAATGGCTATAAATATTGTCCTATTAGACCAGGGCTCACTGGCGTAAGTGGCCCAGTTTGACAGTTAAAGCTAACCTGCTTGATCCCCTGGGCTCATAAAACCAAGAACCCCGGGACTCAATTCAATCCCAGGGGACTCAACTTTAAAGGCACCTTATTTAACTTGCTTTTAAAAATAGTGCACCAAAATTTTCGTGTGTTTTACTTGGCAGACGCACTGACGGGCTGGGGGTGGGGTTGTCTGCCTGGTTTAGCATCGGCGCGACACCTTGCGTTAATGGGTAGAGGGAGGAAGTGTGCTAAAATGAGCATTGATGCATGTGGGAAAGCTTGTCTTTCATTCCCAGGGCAATGAGACATCTAGAGGGGAAAGGAGAGGTCACGAGCAGGGTTTCTGCTGAGGAGAGAAAAAGGCTGTCTCCGGGGCCGAATTCACACCATATTTGGAACAAGTGTCAATGTTGGAACATATGACACCTCTTTCTTTGGGAGCTGGACAGAAGCCTAGACTTTAAGGACACATTCACAGGCTTCTAGGTTAACCTTTAACATGGGCCAGCATGGTTACTAGTTCACTATTCCTTGGGTCTTCAAGGGGAACCCCACTGAAGAGTAGGTATCGCCATGTTGGAAGACTGAGCAGCTCTCCCCTCTCTGTCCTGATACTCGGAGAGGCTGGGCCAAGTACCGCAGTAAATGGGAGACTGAGGAGTTATCAGCTTTCTGGCCTTGTTATTGCCAAGGAAGAACAGCAAGAGAAAACAGAGAGGAGCCAAGGATAAAAACTTGGAGAACTAGGGGAATTATATTAGTTTGTAAATGCGCAAACCAAATCATTTTATGGGCTAGTATTCCTATCCTTGATACCTTTGCTCAGACTCTTTTCTACCTTTGGATTCCCTTCTGCTGTTTCTAAAGGTCTGAGTTCTTCTGGAATCTCACACAGAAGTAATCTCTCTCAACACAGTATCTCTCTTTATTGGTATTGATCACTCCCTATTTCTTATTATAGTTATTTTCACATGCATATACTGTATGTGTTTTAAGGTCAGTGTTTTCTGGTAGCTAGAAAACTCAACTTTCTACTGTTGAGGTCCATATCCTCACTCAGCTTCTTGAAGATGAAGGTGATGGTCACAGTGAGGAGGAAGATGATGAAGATCACGAGGATGATGGCAGCACATCAGAGTGGAGCAAGGATAACTTTGCAAGCAGAGCGTCCTTGGTTTGAACTTAACTCTGCCATTTGCTAATTGTGTAGCACTTGTTAAGTTCCTCAACTTAGCTGAGCAAAGTTATTTTGAGAATTAAATAAATTAACCTACATTTATATGTGCTCTATTCTAGAGCACACAGTAGATGCTCCAAAAATATTAAATTCTGTTTTTGACTCTGCCTCCCCCTTACTCATTCGGTGACGGTTCTTCGTGTGTAAAGACTTTCTATCTCCAATGTAGTAGTCAGGTTTCGGTGATGGGCACCCAGCTCAAACAAATAAAACAGAAGAACTTTTTGCCTGAATGGTGTGATCAGAGCCCAGTTTTCCTCTCTTCGTTCCTGGGCTCTGCTTCCTCTGTGGTTTTTCAGTTCTTAGGTGGGCTCTGCCCCTCCTGAGCTGCTCCAGCCAGAGTCCCAGAATTTCATCCAGTTGGGTTTCACTGGCCTGGCCTCGGTCACATGCCCATCCCTGAGTAATTGTTGTGGCCTGGTGGAAGGGATGCCCTGAGTGGCAGAGTTGGGGGGTCTTGTATTTTCTCTGAACTGAGGGTAAGAACAGCCCCACTCAATCCCCATGGACCAAGAGAAGGGAAGAGGGATTTTCCCTCAGGGAAAATCAGAGGGCTGTGACCAGCAGAAGGTGACCGGTGTCAGGCAGGCGAAACCAACAGATGCCAATCATCTACATGACTGTAGTGAAGCTAGACTTGCCTGGGGCAACTCCTCTTCTGCTCCGTGGAGTTTCTAAAAGCTTTGCGGGGACATGCAGAGGCCTCTGTGCCCCGGTGGTTCTGGGCTTCTTTATTCCATTCCCAGTGCTCTGGAGTTTTGCGGGGAAGACGGGGAAGGGTCCAGTGAGCTAAGTGGGAGCATGGCATTTCTCTCAGTGTCCTGGAAGGAAAGACAGCACCCTCAAAGGGGTTGAACATGAGGACTGCTTACATGAATGTGGGCGGGGTTAGTGGACAAGGGGCAGTGAAGCTCCAAGGTTCTGGTGAGAAGCAGGGAGGAGGAGGAGGAGGAGGATTTCCAGAGTCCCGTGAGAGGTGACTTGTAGAAGAGCCTCCTGGACAGAGCGGTGGCGTCGGAGGGGCAGAGCCACTGCCCGACCCATGGCAAGGCAGGAGGGAGTGGTGGAGCAGATTGCCCAGCCTCTCTCCACTCCCACCCTCCATTCCCAAGCTGGCAGTTGCCATTGGCCAGACCAGCCAAGAGCCAGAGGGCAAGGGAGCCCAGGTGGTAGAGCCCACAGAGCAAGGCAAGCAGGGTGGAGAAAGGAAGCAGCCATCCAGGTCCCACTGTTCTGCAAGGTTGCTGTCTGGGAGGAGAGTGTAGTGTGTCAGACACCTGGCTCACGATTAGCGCAGTTGGGGGAAGGCGGTGTTTAGTCAGCGTCTGGCTAAATTCTGATTTATTCTCTTTGCTTTTGGAAATGTAATAATCTCTCCATCAAAGCTCCATCTATCTGCCAAAATAATGCATGTCCTTTTGTACAAATGAAAGAATTACTGCTATTATGCAAACACTGAAAGGGTACCACATTTGCATGCAGAGGGGAAAAAAGAAAAATCCTATTTGCAATAAAATTAATTATACCAATGTGGCAAAGAGACACATGAGTATCCATTTAACACTTGGACAGGAGCAGAACTAACTTTGCCTGCCAACCCTGATGATATAATGGAAGCCAAAAAGAAAATACTCTGAAAATAGAGGCCTGCACAGAATAAACAGGAATTGGGAATTTCTGGCCATTTTAAGACTTCCTCCCTCAATAGAAACAAAAGATTGAAATAAAGGTTTTTACAAATACTAATCATGAATATTAATGTTCTATAGCTGATGCCTGAACCAAGTTCCTCATTAAAATGGCCTTTCGGCAGAGAAATGTTCGCATGCAGGGTTTGGAGCGGGCGTGAGGCTGTGTGGAGAATATGCTTTGCATCTGAAACCAGAAGGAAGGTGGATGTGTTAGGTTTAGAACTTGTCAGATGTTTATTATATTTTTTGATTATCTGGAAATAGGAGCTTTGGAAAGAAGGCAAAGGAATCACTTATTCTGGAGAAGAGGGAGTTGAAGTGTCACCAGAGGAGCGTTCAGTTCATAAAATGTTCTCCTGACCCCCTGGTGTCTCATGTTATATCAACACCGCTGGTTTGCTTGTCTGTCTGCCTCAATCAGATGGACAGTGTCCAGGGGACAGGCACTGTGTCCTGAGGGCTTATTCTCCTCTGTACCTCCAGTGCTTAGCACAGAGTAGGCACCCAAGAAATGCTGAAATGAGAAATATCCTAATGAATGAACCACAGAATTGTAGAGCCCAAAGTAGCCTCAGAAATCACCAATTTCAATGGTTATGAAAGAATAGATGTGCTTGGGTTGGGGTTTTGGGCAGTGGCGGTTGGGGAAGGATAAGGAAGATGAGATGCACCTGAGGGAGAGTTTTGGAAACGCACCTCCACCCAAATCCACCTGCCACTCCAGCTCCCACAGCTCCCGTGAGACATCAGGACCCAGTGGGAGTGGACATTGTGTTTTGGAAAGCTCAGTTAGGTGACTCCCTCCCCAGCCCCGCTGAGAACTGCTTGTCCAACACCCAGGCACCTTTCCAACCCTTCCTGCTTACAAGGCTCAGCCCAGCACCTGCCACAAAGCAAGTGCCACCAAGAGTTGCTGAGTGAATGACTGTCACAGAGGAGACTGCTCTGAAGAAGTAGTAATAATTTTCCCACGGCTGCACACAGCAAGATCATGAAGGGTCATCACAGAGAAAATGTTGACCAACATTTTTCAACAACTGCCCTTCCACCCCCAAGGTCAGGGTAAAAGTTGAAAGCTTCCATTTGTGAACGAGGATGTAGGTCAGGACTTCTCTGGAGATGGGATGTCCTTAGACAGGGACCAGCCCTCAGAATAAGTGTGGGATTCCCTTGCTCCATCCTCCACTTAAGAATTAAAATGTGAGCGATACTCATCTTTCTAGGTTGATTAAGATTAGATGCAGCCTTTGTGGAGGCAAAAAGTAGACTAGAACTAAAAGCTTCCCGATACCAACAACCACACCACAATCTCTACTTCAAAATTACCTGACTACCATTGAATGGAGTGGAGTGGATGAAAGAAATGACAGCACTATCTCATCATCTCTTGGTCTGTAAAACTGATTGTAAGTTCAGTTTATTTATTTGATGATCTATATAGTTTTGGTAGTATAGTGTATCATTAAAAGCATGAATTCTGTGGGTGTACTAAATACCACTGAATTGTATACTTTAAGGTGGCTAAAATGGTGAATTTCATGTTATGTGAATTTTAAAACACATATGCGTGTGCACACACACGTAAAGTGGTTTGGATTCTGGAGCCAGATAGTTTGAGTTTGAACACCAGTTCTGTCACCTCCTAGCTGTGTGACTTTGGCAAGTTATCTAACCCCTCTCTGCCTCTGTTTCTTCATTTGTAAAATGGGATAATAGCATTTACTTTGTGAGGTTATTGTAAGGATGAAATACCTAATATATGTAAAACTCTCAGAACAGTGACATGCAGTAAGTGCTAGTCTAGTGTGAGCTCTCAGTATTATTTTTGCAGATGACACACTCTGTGAGGGGATGAGGCTGGTGTTAACTTCTGTTGCTTGTCTACAAGGCTATGCATTATTTAATAGAGGAAGTAAAGACTGACAACTGAAGTTGTCTTAGTTGTATGATACTGAGTCAGATGGAGCCTCTTTGTGGGAAAGAATAGTTTGTTTTCCCAGGCACAGTGCTAATATAAATCATTTCTTTTGCATCCCTGAATCATAGAATCTTGGTGGAAAAGGGCTCACAGTCCATCTCTGCTTGAATAGAGAAGAAACGGACTTGCTTAAGGTTGCAGAACTAGCTGTGGCCTGGTCTTCTAATTGCTAGAGCAGTGTTCTTTCTGCCATCACCATAGTTACAATAATTCAATGCATGGAAATGCATTTCCTTTTCACATCTTCAATGTTTAAAGTGAAACACACACATACACAAGGATCAAGGTGCAGATAGTATTTCAATTTTGCAAGAAATCATAGGCATTTAATTGGAATGCACCATGTTTTCTGTTTTGAAGGGAGGTGGTTGAAGCTACATCCATGTAATAGGCTTCCTAGTTAAAAGTAACAGAAACAAGCTCTGGCTAACTTGAGCAGTCAAAGAATTTATTGGAAGGATATCAGGTAGCTTGAGAATTGAAGGGAGGCTGGTGAACCAGGCTTGGAAAATAACCAGAACAAGAGGTCAGGCAGCAGCTGCCACAGCCAAGGTCACCCCTCAGGATTGGTCTGGTAAAGATGCTGCCAGGCACTGCCGCCCTGGACATTCAATGCCAAAGCCCTAGACCTTGCATGACGCTGCTGCCAGTGGACTCTCCTCCTCGCCGGCTCAGCTGTTCCGTGCAGTCTCTCAACTGGTCTCCTCTGTGTCTTTGCATCACTCTTCCTGATTCCAAGTCCCAGAAGGAGTATCCCATTAGCTGGGCTCGGTCAACTGTCTGAGATCCAGTGTGGTTGGCAGGTGGGGTGTGGGGCAGGGCATGGAGAGAAGGTTCCTACCTATAATCAAGATTTACAAACGAAGACCCCTCCCATTTGGATTCTCCCTGCATAGGAAGGTGTTAGAATGCTGTGCAAGTAAAAATAAAGAAATGAACAAAAAGAACAAAAAATCCACAACAATCAGGAGAATCCAGAGACATCTATAGCCCAGAGGCCTGCCCTGGCCCCTCTCTGGAGTCAGCATCCTTCACTCCGCCTGCTCTCTCCTCCCTCCCTTCCTTCCACACCCCCTCCCCATGCAGGAGGGAACAGATGCTCCAAGAAGGACTACAAGGTCAAACACTCTTTTACAGCTCTGTTTGCTTCCATTGCTGCCACAGTCACCCCATAACCCTTGAGTGTCTTCTCACTCCAATTAAAATAAAATCCAACTGCTTACCTGTTTTTTATTGTGATAAAATTCACATAACATAAAATTCCACCATGTTAGCCATTTCAGAGCATACAATTCAGTGGCATTTAGTACACCCACAATGTTGTGCAAGCATCACCACTATCTCATTCCAGAACATTCTTATCACCCCCCAATGAAACCTCATACCCATTAAACAGTCACTCTCCATTCCTGCCCCCCACAAGCCCCAGGAAACTATTAATCTACATTCTGTCTCTATGGATTTGCCCATTCTGGAAATTTCATATAAATGAAGTCATATAATACACAACCGCCTCACTATAATTCCTACTCCTCCCTCTGCAGCAGGTTCTCCACGACCTGTCTCCTCCCCACCTCAGTGCGGGATGGAGGGAGGACCAGCACTGGTTACCAACCCTTTCCTGATGAGTTTTTTTGGTCTGAAAAACCATGAGAAAGCCAGTAAGAATTCCCTGGAGAGCCAGAAAGTGGTAGGTGTCTCTGTGTGATGAACCACACAGGACAGGAGAGAGCAAAGGGTAGGCTGGCGGAAAGCTTTGTAGTTGAGTTACATCGGGGCATCAGTGGACCTGGACGGGGCAGGGAACAACTCAAAACAGGCCAGGCCATCCTACCAGCCTCCGGGTGTTCCCTCTTTCCCCCACTCTCCCCTCCACCATAGAGGGAGGACACCTGGGGAAGAGCAGCACCTGAAGTTGAGGTACAAGGTGGTTTTCTGAAGCACAGGGTTGCCCGGCGGCAAACTGGTATATTTAAGCCAAGATTATAGAGCCGTAGGATCTCCTTTCTTTCCATACTGCACCCCAACCCATCCTGCTGACAACTTAACCAGCAAGAGCGCAAGTTAGGGCTATGCTGACAGCCAAGATTGTTATCTTAGGGCAATGTTAAATTAATGTAACAAGGAGACCCCCCAATAGCATAGCTTAAAGACTACAGAGATGCATTTCTCTCATACACAACAATTTCAAAACGAGTGCTTCAGGCTGGCGGGCAGCTCTGCTCCGTATTGTCATCCGAGGTAAAGACTGGCAGCATCTCTGTCATCTGCAACACAGAGTGTCTGTAGTGAAGGTTCAGCAGGCCAGCTGGGATATGACACCTCCTGAGGCTTGAGATCACCTGTAGGATGTAGTATATGCTTTAAACCAGCAGTCGGTATCTGGTCTGTCTCCTTCACAGCAAGAACACATGGGCTGGGAACCAAAGGGAAGGATGAGAAGTGGCCCTCTACTATGGCTAATACTCCCCTTAACAGAACTTCTGCTTTCCACCTGCATGATCTTGAGCTTGACAGGTTTGGGGTGTTGATTCCTAAGGGAGGAATGTTCCCACCAAGGAACACAGTGGTAGTGATGATGAGTTGGAAGCTGAGCCTGTCCTTGACCGTTTTGGGACTCCTCATGCCACTGCATCACCAGGAAGAGGAGGAGATCACTACCCTGGCCATCAAGGGGAAATTGGGTTGCTGCTATGTGACAGGGCCAGCAAGACCGTGTTAGAAACCCAGGGGATTCCCGAGGCTACTTCTTAGAACTCCCATGTCCCATAATAAGGGTGAGTGGAAAACTGGCAACTCCATATAGAGAGGACTTTTAAGGGCTCAGTTATTTGGGGTTGAAGGTTGGGCCTCCCTACCTGCTCGAGACAAGGTGATAAAGCTTCGTAGGGATAAGGTGAGGATAAAATGGAAGGAGGCTGTGATTACTTGCTCCGGCCTTATAAAGGACTACACAGAAGGGAAGACTATAGCAGCCATCCTTATTTTAGGCTGATTCTCTCTCCCTGCTTTCCATACTACTTTACGTGAAGAGTACTGATGGTAGCCAACCTTCAACTTTAGGTTCCAGGCAGAGTACACTTGAAATGACATCACCAGTAATAATATAGTGGTTGATGACACTTGTGTCTTCCTGTGTTTGGGATGAGATTTTAATTATTTAAAAACGAGGGGCAAAAATGGAAGCTGGATGGCAAAGGGGGTGGACTAGAGTGATTATTCTTCATTTATGCTGCCATATCCATTCTGTACCCTTCTCTGCCTTAGTTCTTTCCCTGGGAGGCCGATCCCTGTAGACTACATCATCTGGACTCCCTTGCAAGTAGGTTTTCTGCCTGGGTCAGCCAGTGATAGGCACTTGCAGGGGGTGGGACAGCAGGAAGCAAGAGACATCAAGGTACTTTTCCCTACTGCCCCTACCTTGAAGCTATCCCTGTGGCAGAGGCTGAATCTCCATCTGACTGCAGCTCCTGCGGGAGCCCCTCCTCCACGCTTCCTGCTTCCCTCTTTCCTCTGCTTGTCTCTTCATTTTTCGGGGCGGTAATGGTTTTCTGCTGTTGTTGGTATCTGGATGTCTCCCCACCCTTGCCCACACCTCTGTAAGGGATCCCTTCATTGAGATCTCTTCATTTGAGTTATATGGAGTGAGCTTTGTTTCCTGATGGGACCTGACTGATGGAGCGTCCCTCTCCTCCCCCAACTCCCGAGCTCCTCGAGAATAGGAACATTGTCCTAGTCATCTCTGTATGCAAAGGTATCTGGCCCTAAAATGTTAAAGGAATCAATCAAAACTGTACTGAAGATCTGTCTTTTTCCATGAATCTTGCAAAGCCAGGTCAAAGAGCAAACTTAACTGGCAGCGTGCTTTTAATTTCTAACTATTTCCAGAAAAGAAACCAGGATTCTTTCCATATCATCTCTTCCTGAGGTTCCCAGTGCCTCCAGGTATGGCCCCAGTGTCCCAGTGCAACACCTGCCAGGGACCTAGATAATGCTTTTTCAAATTAGGACGTTGATTACAATTGCATGTCCAAATGCATTATTTTAAAAGGGCTATGTATCCAGGAAACCTTTCACACATAATCGCAAGTGCAGTGTATCAAACAGTTTGCTCAAACCACCTTCAGGCTTCTGAGGTGCTTAATCCCTTTTATTAAGTGACTCTGCTCCACTAAATAACCATCCCTGGTCTTCTTCCTCTAGGCCCTGTTGCTGCAGATAAACTAATCTGTGCTGTGGAGTTGCCTGGCTTATATATCACCACTTCTAGCTGATTGAAGGCGGTCAGTGCCAGCAATGCAGACATGAAGGCAAGCTGGCAAGTTAAATATATCGGGGTCAGATCGGGGAGAGAGAGAAGGCAAAGGGGAGTGCTCAGGGCACACCCAGGTCAAAGAGTTTGGGTAGAAGAGGTCAGAATCTGAACCAGGGGCCCAAGACCAGAAAGCACCAGCAAGAATGGGACCTGCTGTTGAATCCAAAGTCTTCTAAAGCAGGGCCACCTCATATGCTTCCTTCCCAGACTAGTGTCCCCCATCCCTGACTATTCTCAGAGTGTAGGAACATGTGGCTGAAGTACGGGGGTGGGAGTGGAGATCATGGCAACATCTAGTACAGGCCAAAGACTAAGATTTCTGTTTGCACTTCTAGTCTCAGCTTTCTTTTGTTGGGTTACACAGTCTTACTTTCCTTAGTGCTCACTGGTAAAAGAAGACACACTTACATTTTTATGAGTGTATTTACCCTTCAGAGACTCATAGGATGTGAGAACTGGCAGAATCCTTAGAGGTTATCCACATTACTTTTATTTTATTTTTGAAACAATGGAAGCCCAGAGAGATTAAGTTTTACTGTTAGGACTATTTATGTTATAGACTAAAAGCTAAATTCTAACAACAAAGGGAATTTATCGGTTCATATAACTGAAGAGTACAGAGGTCTGTGAGCTTCATGTATGGCTTGATCTAGCTGCTCACTGCTCAACAATGTGACCAAGGCTCTGATTCTTTTTTATTTTCCCATTCTACCCTCCTTAGTATTCCTCCACTGCCTAGTAATCTAGTCTTTATCTTTGTGGTCACATGTGACTGCATTAATTCTAGATGTTCTTTCATTGATAGGTGCTATAGCAGGCAGAGGCATCTTTTGTTTGTCAGAAGCCCTTGCAAGTGTTGTCTCAAATCTCTTTGCCCTGACTGGGTTTCATGACTGCCCTTGAACTAACTTCTGTAGCCAGGGGGATGGAATAGAACAACTTTAAGATAATCAGGCCCAACTCTTGGAGTTGGAGATCAGGGGAAAACAGCAAGACCATCTAGGTCAGAAATGAGAAGAAGTGCTTTCCCAAATAAAGTGTGGGGTTCTAATGGTGGGAGAATGAAAGAATGGATACTGGGAAGGCGACAGCAGGTGTCCAAGGACAATGACTTACTCAAGGTCAAAGAGCTGCTCATGGCTGACCTGGGACTAACTCAGTTCTCCTCACTCAACATCAGCATATGTATGGTTACATAATTCCACTTAAAGTACATGTTTCACAGTAGACATCCAAATGGATTTGCTTACATTCTGTTTCTACTTCAGCTATGATTAAAAATGTGTACAAAACACATCCTGCCATTTAGTCACAGTAAGGAAGACAATTGTCTGAGTTACTTAATTTTGTATCTTCATTAAAGCATGAAGGCTTTCAGGAGAAATTGAGTAGATTTTAGAGAATGAGAGCTATCATTTAAATAAGTGTCCTTCAGTCTTACTGGGGCTTTGGCAATGTTCTGGAATGTTTTTTCAGAACCGGAATAAAGTTTTTGGGCAACCTCTAGGAGATGCTTCAAGCCTGGATTTTGGTTTTTCATCTCTCTGGCCAAAATGCCTGCTAATGTCCCTCACTGAGATCCCTTTCTCTTACTCAGGAATTACTGATGCAAAGAAGAAAAGAAGGGCCCTGGGTACCTGTCACGTGCCAGGTGCTGTGCTAAGCACTGGGGATACAGAGAAGAAGGACACAGACCTTGAGGAGCTCTAAGTTTGGTGGGAGGGGCAGACAAGTAAAATACCATGACAATGAGCGCAATAGTCGGTAGAAGAATAAAGTGCCTTGAGAACAGAGAGAAAGGCAGAACATTGGGAGCAGGAAAGAGCTAGGGAAGGCTTTCTGAAGTTAGCTGGGTAGGAGCAGCGAGGAATTCTACAGAGAAGACTCATGAGAACCCAGGCAAGGCTTGAAACCTCACAGCAAGTTTACATAAAACCCCAAATAATTTAGAAGGGCGGCGATGTAAGAGCAAGGAAGGGAGGAGAGAGATAAGGTACTGAGAGGCAGGCAGGAGTGGGGTCATGGAGGGTCTTGGGGCTCGTGTTATGGAATCTGGAGTCTATTCTATAGGTGACAGGATGCCACTAAGGAATTTTAAGTAAGGGCAAGACATGGTTTGTGTCTATCTGACATATTTTTGTATCAGATTCTATGGTTGCAGAGAATTCTAGTCCCGACAGAGGAATGCATTGGAGAAATATGGAGTCATTCAGAAAATCTAAAGTACCTAGGCTCTGAAAGGAGGTCCAGGAGAGAAATAGCAGGAATTGACTGAGAGTCTCCTCAGTTGAGAAGTATTAGGTCCAACAACTTGCAGCCTTTGTTGCTCTACTTAGGATTCAAATTCCAGATAAAAGATGTCATATTGCCCCAGCTTGGGGGCACACCAGTCCTGGGCCAGGTAAAGTCAGCACCTTGATTGGCCATTTCCCCAAGCCTCTATCTCATGGGGGAGGGTGAGTTTCTAAAGCAAAATTAGGGTGTGGTTGCTATAAGAAAAAGGAACACTAGCTATGCCAGCCAAAGCCATGGGTGTCCACTTCAACACCTGTTTGCAAACCAGATTTTAAGGGGATGATTTTAAGATGATTGCCTTTTAATTGGACTACGGCTGTGGTGGTAGGAATAAAGAACTGTGGGCTTTAAGAACATCTATGAGATAAAAATTGGTGATTGATTTTATAAGAAGGAAGAGGGCAGAATCAAGGATGATTTCCAGGTACCGGCATGGGGTTATAGATAGCACTACAGGAGAGAAGACAGAGGAGGGGGAGGGGAGATGACAAATTGCTTACAACACACACCCAGTTTGAGAAACCCGTGCGACATCAGGTGGCAGTTAGAATTTGAAGCACAGTAACTGAACCCATGTGGATAAATGATATAACTTAGGAAGGATTCTGGAAGGAGCCACAGAGAACATCAACATCTAAAACAGGCTTGCCAAGAAAAGAAAGCCAAAAGATGGAAAAAACAGAGAGGAGGAGAACTAGGAATGTTCAGGGTCACAGAAAACTGCAGGATAAAGTTTCAAGGAGGGAGCAGATTTGAGCTCTGGTGCAGGCAGAAGCCACATTCTAGGAAGCTAATGTATAAATGGGAGATGGAAGTGGCAGTAAAAACATGTGGGCCACCCTTGCAAGAATCTCGGATGAGAAGGACTGGTTAACTGCATGGTAGTTGGAAGGGGTACAGTTGGAGGGGGTACAGTGTCAGGGGAGTTGGTGGTTTTTTGGTCTTTTTGTTTGTTTGTTTAAATTAAAATATTCACATACCATAAAATTCACTCCTTTAGTGTACAATCCAGTGGTTTTTAGTATATTCACAAAGTTGTACAATCATCACTATTTAATTCCAGAACATTTTCTTCACCCCCAAAACAAACTCTGTATCCATTAAACAGTCACTTCTCATTCTCCCCTCCTCCTAGCCCCTGGCAACCACTATCGACTTTCTGTCTCTATGGATTTGCCTATTCTGGACATTTCATGCAAATGGAATCATACACTATGTGGGTTTTTGTGACTGGCTTCTTTCACTTAGCCTGTTTTCAAGGTTCATCCACGTTTTAGCATGTAACAGAACTTCATTCTTTTTTTTGGTGGCATGCTATTCCATTGTATGGATAAAACAATTTGTTATATGCATTCATCAATCGATGGACATTCGGTTGTTTCCACTTTTTGGTCTTGTGAATATGCTGCCACGATCAAGTATTTGTGCACAAGTATTTGTGCTGCCATGGTTCCAATTCTCTTGAGTGTGTATCTAGGAGTGGAACTGCTGGTCTCCAGGAATTTTTGCTGGGAGAGACGTGCTGTTGTTTACAGGCTGAGGGTAGCGAGCCGGTGCAGAGGGAGCGGTGGGAGAGGCAGAGAGCGGATGGGGAGGAGGAGGGCCACTTTCTTCGCCATCACTCGGTCTCTCTGATTGGCACAACCCCAGCGCCGCCGATCTCGCTTCCCATCCAGACTCTCCGCACACCCTTCGTACTGCTGCCCCGGGAGCGGATCCAGCGCGCGAATAAAGCACCCTGGCACGTCGGAGCTGGGCCCTGGCCGGCTGGCTCGTGTTCTGAGGCAGTTCACAGTTTTGAGGTGTCCTTTCGGGTTTGGTTTCCTCACGCAGGTTCGCTCACAGGTGAACAAGGCAGTTCACCGTGGAGCGTAAGTTGAATCCTAGCTCCTCAGGTCGCGGCACCCGCGGTGGGGAACCGGGAACGCTCGCGCTCAGCGTAACCACTACCTTCCGCAGTCACCGCGCACGCGCCACCTCCCTGCCAAGGAGGGGGCGGGGAGTGGGCGGGGCTGGTATCTCCGGGGCCAATCGGAAGCGAGCGCCCCCGCCCTCCGCGCCGGTGGACCGAGCTTGACCCCGGCGGTGGGCGGAGGAGGCGGGGCCAGCCGCGCGGCCGCGGAGGGGGCGGGGCCCGGCGCCTGGAGGCGGGGCCAGGGGCTGTCAGTCCCGCGCCTGCCGCCGCCGCCGCCGCGGCTCCTTGCACGCCGTGGCCCGGGTGGCTGCCAGCGCAGCCGCCCGCCGCCCGCCGCCCCGGCATCCCGAGCCGCCTCCCGCCGTCCCGGCCCGGCGCGCAGGTAAGGCCGGCCACGGCTGCCGAGCCATCGCGCCCCCCTCCTCGGGATCGGTCCGCCGCGCGGGCGCCCTCTCCGGGCTGTGTCAGCGCCGCAGCTCCCCTTGCCGCCCGGGGGCGGTCCCGGGGGGCGGGACGACAGTCCTCCCCATCCCCCCCCACACCTCCGGGCGCCGCGCCTGTCGCCGGGTCCCCGGGCCGGCCTCCTCATCCCCGGCGTGGGGAGTTGGTTCTGAGCCCCTCCTCCCGGGCCAGTTACACAATCTCTGGGACTCGGGGCGGGGGTCCCCTTCCCAGCCCCGGCCCCACACCTGTCCCCGCCACGCGCTCCCAGGCAGAAGGCAGACACCCAGCGCGACCGCGGGGGCCGGGAAAGTTTCACTTTGTGGGCCGGGTTTGTTGACATCCGAGAGATGCGGGGAGATGGAGGCTGAGCGGCGGGGATGCGCCTGGCGAGCAGCGTTCCCTTTGCCCAGGGGTGGCCCTGGTCCAGGCTTCCCTTCCAGAAGTCCTGCCGAGAGCCCTGCTCTCGGGCCAGAGGCTGCTGCAGGGCACACAGGTCTCTCCGCTTCTACGTTAGCGAGCCCCGGATTGCAGCAATCTGAGGACAACTCAGTCTCTCTCTTCCTCCCTCTCTTAATTTAGCATTGACATTTAGACCAGGTAGGTGAATTTACTTAGCATTTTCCTGACACCTTATATTTGTGAGGTGCTTTGCCACCCCTGATTAGTTAATTAACAATATGGGAAAGCAAAATAGATCCTGAAACGCATGGATTGTGCCTTTAGTCTAGCAACTCTCAGAACCACTGAAAGCTTGCGGCTCTGGTTGCCTTGGCAGATGCTTTTAGCCAAGGTGCTGTGGGGAGAGCTGTTTGATATCTTCTGGTTGCTTGAGAAGGCTTTGGTAATAATGGCAAGGCTTTCTCTGCCTCTCCCTGGCTGTGCTGTTTATTGAGGGTTTCCAATCTATGGAGGGTTATTTGGTTTTTTTCGCTTAAGCAGAGGAGGGATTAGAAGTGTTGCTGATGAAACAGTTAAGGAAAACCCTGAGGTTCAAATAAGTTTGGATACTTTGCTTTACCAGGTTACCCATCGTATGCAGAAAACCTCGATTCTTCCTGTTCTCTCCTCATCTTCCCAGTAGGACTATGTCCAACTGGGTTGGCATGACTGGTTCCTCGTTTAATCTGAAGACCTCTTGCTACCTGTGGTTTACAGTCCTGCCTAGGGACATCCTCTAAGAGTGGGCTTAATTAGCACTTTTATCTGCCCATTAAGCAATACAGCTTGAAATCTCTTATAATCAGGTGCTGTTGTAGTGTTGAATCTTTAATAGTATGATTCATTTTAATAGTGTTTCTATAATAATCTTTCTATTAGTATGCCAGTTCTGCAATACCAGTACTTTTGGTATGGAAGCAGCAATTTACTAGAAATATTATCATGGCAAAACAATTCTCTAACAGATCTGCAGCCCACTTTACTTGGATAATTACCGCTAGAGGCTGTGAAGGTGTTTTTTTAAAAATTTTTATTCTTTGGTGAAGTTGGCGTTAAATGCTTTTGATCTGTGAGGTCTTTATGAGGTCATTAGTGCCTGTAGTAATGGTTTCAATCATTGAATCACTAATATTGTATGAGTTTTCCTCTGTGCTGATTTCTTTTTAGACAAATTTCAGAGCTAACAAGATTTAGTTTTGATTTGCTAGTGTACTTTTCAAAAAGGAAGATATTTGTTGTATGTTGGGGGGTTATGTTAGAGATGTTATGATGATGACGATGATGATAGCATGTTTTATCAGCGTATGTACTGTTTTGAGTGCTTCACAGATATTAAGTTATCTAATTTTCAGTTCTTTCTCTCTTTTTATGAGGAAGGTACTGTTATTACCCCACGTTTCAGATGGTGAAATTGAGGCCCAGTTGTTTGACTCAGGTCACATAGTTAAGAAAATGACAGCCGAATTCTAACCTACGCAGCCTGAGTTCAAAGTCCAAGTCCTTAACCACTGTACTATCCTGCCTCTGCAGATTGTTCTTTCAACAAGCAGTTATTTCTATCTGCTGTCTGTCCAACATTATATTCAGCACCATAGGGAGAAGAGCACTTTGCACTGTAAAACCGCACATTGGGTTAGGAGTTCTTGTTCTGGTCTTAACTCTGCCACTAGCTAATCTGTGATTTTGAGCAAGAAACCAGATATCCCTACCTTTCATTTCCTCCTTGGTGGAATAACAATAGTTGAAGAAGATGAAGTAACTAGGCTTACCACCCTAGGGAGCTGGAGAGATAAGTCCATGCGTATAAGAATTAAATGTCCTTCTTTTTAAGGTCCACTATAAGACCAAGTGTCAAATGGATGGTGTGTGCGTATGTGTCATGGAAAAGGACTAGGAGAACATACACTCTACTGCTACCAGTGGCGACCCATGGGAGTGCAGTGGTTGAGAGATTTAACCTTAAAGACTTCAGTTTTATTTTGTTTTGTTGCAGCAAGCATTGTTACTTTTGTAATTAAAAAAAAAAAAAAAAGATAACCAGAAAAGAAATCATCCTATGGAAGTGGGTTAACCATGTGCAGGACCGTGTGAGGAGCATTTTGGGTGGACCATTTGGCATCACTTTGCAGGAAGCTTAAGGTCAGATGATGGCAGCACCTGCATGGCAGACCAAGGAGTTCCCAGAAGCATGGCATGTCAGAGTTGAAAGGAAACTTGAAAAGTCATTTAGTTTAACTCCTTCCCCTTTCTCCTTCCACCATCTATTCAGTGGACAAATCTTCCTGTCCCACTTAGTGCTCATGCTGGTCCTGCTTGGGTCAGACATTTGGTGTGCTTCACAAACTGTGCACCAAAGGAAGATAGGATTGTATCTGGCGGTAGGGAATGGAAAACCACAGAAGGATTCTGGGTCATTCTAGCTTGTGCTCTTGAAAGACTATCCATTGTCAGTGTGAAACCTGGATTAGAGGGGAAATGCTAAACCAGGGAGACCAGTTAGGAGGCGACAGCCAGAATCTTGGATGAGGTGATCCAGGCTGAGACAGGTAGTGGCATGGAATGGGTCCAGGAAGGAATGGACCCCAGAAGATGGACCCTGCCCCCATACCCACAGACTGCTTGCCCACAGACAACAGAGGGAGCAAGTCAACATCTCCTGGGGGGCATGGAAGGGCGGAGGCTTGGGAGAGCCACTGGCTGGAGCTGGGAAGTCCAGTGGGATGGGAAGGACAGTTTTGTGTGTATAATATATTCCCTAAAGCTATATAATATAATAGATGTGGCTAATACAAGGCCCTTGCAGATTAGAAAAAAGATTCTTTCTTCTCAAGAAGGGAGTGTACCACTTAAATATAGTGGGAAACTCCCTCTGCCTAATGAAGAAAAATAACAGTATTTCCCTGTGGGTGTTGCAGCCTCTGACATTCGCTCTTTTAAACTCCTGTTGCGCTTCTTAGTCAAGTTGGGAACCTGGTATTCTTCTTGTCTCAGAGGTGGAGGAGGTGGCAGTGCGATGAGAGCCTGCACTAGAGCATCTTCCCAACTCAAGTCTTCAAGGTGGAATTGGAGCTGGGATCTCTAGGAAGGGATCATTTTGTGTGTGAAAGGATGCCACGTTCACGTGGTTACACAGAGATGGGGTCCTGGTGTGACTGTCTGGAGTTGGACCAGGAGGACACATTGGTGATGTCTTTTCTGATTTTTTGGGAAATGTTCTTTTGGGGGGTTCTGTTCTCCAGTGATACCTATCAAATATGTGCCCGAGAGCCAGTACAGGTCATAGGGAGTGCCGAGAAAGTCATTGGGAGTGTTTTTTTTTTGTTTGTTTTTCTAGTTTAAACACAGATTGTGTGCTGCTCAAAGCAGGCTTAGGGCAAATGTTTTGATTACCACATTTATTGGAAAACAGGATAATTTGGAGGAAACAAATAAGATTTACACAGGAAACCACAAAGACAGAGAAAATACACTTGTGAGTGTTATTATACAAATTCACTTTTCTCTTGTTACTTTATGTGTTTCTGGCTTAAGATGCAACATTTCTTAAATATTTACATTCACAAATTTATAAGTTGAAATATGTAGTCTAATAATTTATGTGGAAATAAACTGTATAATCTCCTTTTTGTGTGTGTGCCAGGACAATTTTGATCTTGGTTTTTTGATATCTTTTAGACCACCTATTCCCAACCGTGAGTGATTTTGGCCCCCCGGGAACACTTGGCAATGCCTGGTTGTCATCACTGTGGGGGTGAGGTATGTGCTATTGGCATCTAGTGGGTAGAGACTAGGGATGCTTCTGACCATCCCATAATATACAGGACGGGCCCCCCACAACAAAGAATTATTCAACCTCAAATCTTAAGAGTGTTGAAGTTGGAAAACTTCACTTTAGGCAATCATAAGAAATTCTTATTAGGAGCAAATTGAGGTTAAAGGGAAGAGGAAGAGGAAGGAAATATAAAATGTTTCTTGATCCCTACAAAGTGATAACTGTACACTCACATCTGACATCCAGGAGGGAGAAACAACTAAACAAGCCACTGGAACACAGGCATCTGTCTGCCACCCAGGAGCTATTTCAATAACTGGATTACTCAACACAGGAGTTTGGAAGAGGAAGTAGAGGCCCTTGTAGTGGGAAGAGGTTGTAGGGGTAATTTGTGGAGGCAGAAGGGTTTATAGGCCAAGAAGGGAAGCTGGGTCCTGCCAGAATAATTTTGAAAAGTTCTAGGGAGTTTTTCCAAGGTTATTTTTTTGAGGACATTGAGTAGTGCTTAGAAGATACAATCTCCAGTCTGGGGGGCACAGGAACCCTTGGCTATTGATGTGAGAGTCTGAGCACTTCCCAGATTTTTCTATGTCCAGACACAGAGTGGAGAGTAAAGAACACTTGATTTTGTTTTCAGGTTATATCTGTGTCCTCCCCCTACCTCCCTTTGGAAACTTTTTTATTATGGAAAAATTTAAACATATACAAAAATCGAGAACATAGTAGTATACTGAATACCTATTTACCCAATGCCTGTCTTCAGTGGTAGTCAACTCCTGGCTGATGTTGATTTATACCCCATCTTAGACATACCCCCACGTTTTTAAAATCTAGAAAATAGCAGCAA
The DNA here is from genome assembly GCA_028533085.1 of Varecia variegata. Lineage (NCBI taxonomy): Eukaryota > Metazoa > Chordata > Mammalia > Primates > Lemuridae > Varecia > Varecia variegata. Next base: position 80,604,901 of record CM052444.1, read on the forward strand.
TACTTACTGATCGCCTGCCCACTAGGAGAGGCTTAGCCGTGAAGGAAGTAAGTGGTTTTCCAATGCTTGGGCCTCCCTGGAGGAAAACTGGTAATGGATATGCGTGATTAGACAAGCTAGGAGGGCCTGAGAAATAGGAATAGATCCAGGTGAATCTGGGATGGGGGAGCTCAGCTCTTCTTGGTGGGTAAGTACAGGTGACCAGAGACTCATTTCTTTCTTTTTAAACCTTCTGTGTAAAGAAGAAGCCTACTTAGAGTTCTCTGCTGGTAGAAACATGTTTCGGGCATTAGCCGTAGAGGGTTCTTTCAGTTCCTGGAGGGAGCATGGTTTGCACGTTTCCTTTTGGGATGACCTCTTTCCTGTTCCATGACCCTCTAGGTGTGCACTGTGTGGTGTAAAGCCACACGTTCCTTGTAGCCTCTGTCTCAGACCCAATGGCTCTTTGCACAGAGTGACTCCTCCCCAAGAAGCACAGAGCAGGGTTGAGTGGGAGAGAGGGGCATTGTTTCCAGTGGTTGTGGAATGACCTCTTGAAGCAGTTGCTCCCCTGCATTTGTTAGGGGATGGAGGACTCCAGGGGGGAGGATAGCACTGCAGTTTATACTTTGCAAACAGGCCTTTCTTTTCCCAGTTGTATCTCCTTGAGCTACAGGATTAATTTTTTTAGTCCATTGGAGAATTGACATGCCTTTACTTGATTCAATGTTGTGTTGTAATATGCATACAAAAAATGGATTCAAGAGTTGAGAGAGTTCTTGAATAATCAGATAACTGATGCCTATGAATTTTAATTAGTGCTGGTTTCTACAAACTTAGACATTCTGGACTAGGTTCACAGCCAACTACATTGCTGTGAAGACCTGGGCCCTTGAAGAGCTGTATTTCCCATCCTTATTCTATTTATTAAGTGCATTTTTACCTTCTCCTTATTCCACAAAGAGGTGTGGGTGGCCTTAGCTTATTATGAACATGTTGTGTCACAATTATAGGCTTTCAAGTATCATGCCTTTCTTTGGTGAGGGCAGCTCCTACTCTGTGCCTCTGTTGTGTACCAGGCCCTTTACTTACATTAACCCTATTCCTGAGAACCTTTCTAGATAGGAATTAGTATTTTTATTTTAAAGATGAGGAAACTGAAGTTTGGAGAGGTTAAGAAATGCTAGGAGGTAGCACTGGGTTTTAACCCAGATCTGTTTGGTTCCAAAGCCCAAAATGTTTTCCAATAACCCTCTATCTCTCATGGTTAAAAGTCGGTGGAAGTTTGTACCTGGATTTGGTGGAGAAGATGGGGGCAGGAACTGTGGAAGGGGACTGAGAGTTCTGGTGACTCTAGCTAACAAAAATCTTCACACTGAACTCCCTGGGAAACATTGCTTTTTGAGTGTGATAAATTACCTGTGTCCTATTTTTGAGCTGACTATATAAAACAGAAGTTGCACACTGGTAGGCCTGAGCCAAATTTGGTCAGCAGATGTTTATTATTTGGTCTGCATAGTGTTTTCTTTTTAAAAAATTGGATTAGTTGTCATCTTTTAAAAGTGGGAGATTTCACATTAAAATATGGGTTTCTGGCTTCTCTTGAACCATCAGAAGATCTGGCAACACTGGCCTCATGTTCCCCCTGGCAATAGCTAGTTACTGAGCCGCCCTGTTTGGATGCAGTGAGGACTCCTAAGTTTGCCGTATTCCCCACCCTGCCCTCTTCACCCATTTATGTCACCTGCCAGGATTTGAGGCGTTCAAGTTAGAGGCACCCTAGCAGAATTGACGTACATTCTCTCTGTCAGTGTCAGGGATGTATTAGAGAAGACTTGTCTGGTATCTTAATTAAAGATCCTCAGCATTTTTTCCCCTTTGTAGAGAGCCTAGGGAGGGTGACTCTTCGTGGCATGCGACCAGACCAGATACACTCACATTCCCTCCTCAGACCTAGCAACAGCTAACTGAGCTCTGGATGGGTTTTGGACTAAGAAAGAGCAATCAGATTTGGGATTTGGACACTGAATCAGTGAACTGAGGAGCCTCAGGCAGGAAGGATTTATAGACTCAGGCTGAAAATAGTGACCTTGGAAAGGTAGAATAGTGAGCAAAGAAGCTGGACGGCCAGGAAGTGAGAGACCACGTGGCAGCTGAGGGAAAGGAGCTGCCTGGTCCCTGCTTCTCTGTACTTCCTGCAATTGGGTTCCTCTGTCCACAGCATTCATTCCGTGTGATGTTTATTGAGCGCTTACTATAATGCCAGGCACTGCTCTAGATGCTGTGATACATCAGTGAACAAAATCAAAGTTCCTGTTCTTCTAGAGCTTATATTTTGGTGGAGAAAACAGACAACTCCAAACAGGAAAAGCAAATAAAAATAAAATATGTAAGGTGGTAATAAGTACCAGGAAGAACAATAAAGCTGAGTAAGGAGACAGGGAGTGGCTGTATGGGGTAGTGACGTTATGTTAGAAGGTGGTTCTGTCTCTGTGGTAGGGGAAGAAGAGAGCCTTTGGGTTGTGAAAACAGCTCATGCGAAAGACTATCGTGGGCATGCCCCACTCCCCTGCCAAGAGGAATCTCCTGCAAATACTATAGCCATTCAGGAAAACTCAGCTCACTCAATAGTAATGAAGAAAGGAAATGGTAGACTTCTATTTCTGATAATGGTAGGCTATGCTATTTGAGCCAAGGTTCCACTGAAAATATTAAAATGTTGGATATATCTTTTAAATTGAAAAAAATTGGTTTTCTTAAAAGCACTAAAGAACTGAGCCGATAAAAAGGAACTATCAGGCTCAAATTTATGGTCAAGTAGGAACCTGGAGTGATGTATAAAACACTAGAACGTCTAAGTTGCTTTTGACCTTAGAACATTTGTTGATCCTAATAAATCCAGACTTTAGTTTTGGCAGCCTTGTAGGCAAAGAGGTTTTTGTCAAAGTACATGTCTTGCCGAAGGTGAAGAGTCTCATAGGAGACCATCTCCATACAAAGCTGGGACCATTGAGGGCAAAGGTGAACAGAATTGAAACTATGTCTCCCCAGCCCTCAGGGACAGCAGGAAAGGTTACCCTGGTACTGAGCAGAGCAAGAGAACAAAGGAAAAATAAGTTGTGGTGACTGGCCAGCCTTTTCCCAGATTTTTGAGCATGGTTTTCTATCACCTCAATTTCTGAGAACCTCAAGTCAAGAACTTGGTTTAAGGTAGTTCCAGGTTGGTGTTCCCTAAACCAACCTCAGACACCTGGCAGAATGAAAGGCGAATTTTCTCTGGAGGAAGGCACCCTCTTCCTAATTTTCAAGAGACAGTGAGCAGTACGATCAGAAATAGCACAGCACGTGGGTAACAAAACATGATGAGAGAAACAGCAGAAGCAATGAATGGAAAAAAAACAAGACTCACATTCTTTATATAAGTATAGAGATAAATAAAAAGCTATGCTTATGTTCATAGAAATAAAGACATGCTTGTAAATATCTTCAGGGAATGGGTAACAGTTAAAAGTGGCTTGGCAGATTTCAAAAAGACCAAACAGAACTTCTTAGAAATAAAAATACAGAACTGAAGTTTAAAAACTTAATGGTTTACCATTAGACAGCACATTAGACAAAATCAAAAACAGATTAGTGGATTAGATGGTAATACAGAAGAAGTTATCCAGATACTGCATAGGGAGATAAAAAGACAGAAAATATGAAAGAAAGGTTCAAAGACATAGAGACTAGAGTGAGAAGATCTAACATGCATTTGATTGGAAAGGAGAGGAAAGAGAGAATGGGGTAGAAGCAACTATTCAGGAGATAATGATTGAGATTTTTTCAGAATTGATAAAATTTATTAAGCTAAAAATTCATAAACAGAGCACTAAAGGCAAAGAGAAAATCCTAAAAGCAACTGGAAAAAAAAAAGACATAGTACCTTGGGAAGAAATTTTACATACTTCTCAACACCAACAATGGAATCTAGAGGACAGTGGGATAATATCTGTATGAAACAGCTGACAACATAGCATTCTATATACAGAGAAAATGCCTTTCAAGAATAATGGCAAAATAAAAATATTTTCATATAAAGAAGAATGTGGAGTTTACCACCATTTTAGTGAGTTTGCCTCACTAAAGACAATCTTAATTGATATATTAATACTAGGCAGAAGGAAAGTGATTCCATATGGGAAAAGCTGAGAGACAATAAGGAATGTAGGATTTTATAAAGAGGTCAATATGCGTGTAAATGTAGATGAACAATGAAGTATAAAACAAAATTTTAATTCTCCTGGGCTAAAATATTTAGAATTAAAAGTAAGACAACTATAGCATATAAGTTAAGAAAGGGGGTAAAAGGAATGAAGAGGACCCTCGAAGGAGAACAAAGATAATGTTTATCCTCAGGCTGCTAAGTCAACAATGTATGTTGTAATTTCTAGAATAACCACAATAAGAGTGGAAGCAGAGTATTTAACATCACAGCTAGTTGAGGAAGACTCATCTATAACATAAGGCTACAAAAAGAGTGAACATAAATGGATGGGAAAATTTATACTGCCAAATAATAAGCATAGTATCAGATAAAGTAGAGATCATGGTTAAAAGCATTACTAGGGATAAAAAGTTGTTCTCATCAGGAAAATATTACAGTTTAAAATTTGTATGCACCTGATAACTGTGTAACATATAAAGAAAAAATGACAGAAGTACCAATAAGAATAGAAATATTTATGATCATATCTAGTTTAAATGAGAATAGCTTAGATTATTTTAAAGAAGAACTAACTCAGAGGACTTGCTCTATGGATATCATGTCTTATAAAGCTATTGAAATAACAACAGCATGGTATTGATCCAAGGATAAACAAATAGTCCAACAGAAGAAAATAGAAAACCCAGAAACACTCATTTGCATTTGTGGACTCTGGTTATATTGCAAAGGAGGCACTAACAGGGTGCCTCCTTTGCAATATAAAGGGTGAACTTTCCAAAAATAGTACTAGGACCATTACATGGATATGATATGAAAAAAATGAAATTTGACTATCACTTCACACAATGCATAAAAATCAATTTCAAGGGGATTTAAAACTTAAACATGAAAGGAAAAACTATGGAGATTCTGAATGATAATGTAAGAGAATATATTCATGATCTCTGCATAGGGAGGGGCATCTTAAATAAGATGCAAAAAAGGATTGAGAAAATTGATTACGTTAAAATTAAGAATTTATTTTAAGCAAAAACCACTATGAGAAGAATAGAGTAAGAAGTTACAACACTGGAAAAGAATTTGTAAGCTTCATGAGAACCCGGATTGTGTCCATTTTATTCATCACTGTATCCCAGCACCTTCTACAGTGCCTAAAACCAAAGCTTCAGCACCCAGGATACTATACACTAAGTACTTGTAAGCATTCCCAAATGATAGGTGCTCACCTACAGAGAAGGTGCACATCATAAACCACAAACATTATTGTATTGCCTTCTTGTTTTGCTGTTCATTCCTTAGAGAAAAAAGGAGAGAAGTAGAGGTGGTAGCTTAATCAGGCAGTTGTTAAAAATATTTATTCAGTGTAGAAACTATGTGTTTAGGATTAGGCAAGTTGCTGAGAAGAATATATAGAAATATGAAACAAGGATCTCTTCCCAAAGGAGTTTACAGTCTACTTGGAAGATTATAACAAATAGAAAAAAATAGTTGACAAATCTGGATCATTTTAAAAATGTTATTTATGCTGTAGCAGTACATAGGAGGGCAGAGACACCACTTCCAGGTGTGGTAATTGGGAAAGATACCATGGAGGAGGACATATTTGACCTGTGTTTTGAAGGAGGGTACATTTATGGATAGGAAGAGAGAAAGGAAGAAAGCATTTCACAGGAGGGATGAAGATGAAGCATTCTTTGTAGCAAAGAAAAATTTATGGGAACAGAACAACCTGACTAGAGTGAAAGGAGACAGATTAGAGGTATAGATTCTATCTTAATTTCGTTATTGACCCAATAATCATTCAGCAGCAGGTTGTTTAATTTTTATGACTTTGTGTAGATTTGAGTGTTTCTCTTGAAATTGATTTTTAGTTTTATTCCACTGTGGTCTAAGAAGATACATGGTATGATTTTGATTTTTTTTTGAATTCGTTAAGATGTGTTTTGTGGCCTAAGATATGATCAGTCTTGGAGAATGTCCCGTGGGCTGATGAGAAGAATGTTTATTCAATAGCTTTTGGGTAGAATGTTCTGTAAATGTCTGTTAGGTCCATTTGTTCTAGAGTCCCATTTAAGTCTGGTGTTTCTTTATTTGTCCAGCTCTGTCACTGAGGTTTTGAAGTCCCTGGCAATTATGATGCTACTATTTATCTCTTTACTTAGATCTAGTAGAATTTGCTTTATGAATCTGGGAGCTCCTGTGTTACGTGCATATATATTTACGATTATTATGTCTTCTTGTTAAATTTTCTCCCTTTACCATTATATAATGATCATCTTTGTCTTTCTTTACCATTGTTGATTTAAAGTCAATTTTATTTGAAATGAGAATGGCTACACTTACTCTCTTTTGGTTTCCATTTGCGTGGAATATTTTTTTCTATCTCTTCACCTTGAGTCTGTGTGAGTCCTTGTGGGTTAGATGTGTTTCCTGGACATGGCAGGTACTTGGGTTGTGTTTTTCATCCATTCAGCCAGCCTGTGTCTTTTATGTGGGGCATTCAGACCATTCACATTGAGTGATAGGATTGATATTTGGGATGCTGTCCTGTTCATCGTGTTGGGTAGTACCTTATTGCTTTGTTTTCCCTCTTCAGCTATTGTTTTATATGAGCTGTGAGCTTTAGCTTTTGGGTGATTTTACACTGATGGGAATATATTGTGCTGGTCCATGTATAAGGCAGTTCTGAGTATTTCCTGCAGGGCAGGTTGGTCGTGACAAATACCCTCAGTGTTTGCTTGTCTGGGAAAGTTTTTATTTCTCCTTCATATATGAAACTTAGTTTTGCAGGATACAGAATTCTAGGCTGACAGTTGTTCTGCTTAAGAAGACTAAAGATGGGGCCCCAATCCCTTCTGGCTTGTAAAGTCTCTGCTGAGAAGTCTACAGTTAGCCTGATAGATTTTCCTTTGTAAGTTACTTGATGTTTTCACCTCACAGCTTGTAGGAGTTCCTCTTTTATGTTGACTTTGGCCAGTCTGGAGGTCAAACTATTGCTTTTCGCTGACATATGATCTTATATTTAGAAAATCCCAAAGACTCCATCAAGAGACTCCTGGAATTGATAAATAAATTCAGCAAATTCTCAGGTTACAAAATCAATGTACACAAGTCAGTAGCATTTCTATATACCAATAACAGTCAAGCTGAGAGTCAAATCAGAGACTTGATACCATTCACAATAGGTACAAAGAAAATAAAATACATAGGAATATACTCAACCCGGGAGGTGAAAGATTTCTACAAGGAGGACTATGAAACACTGATGAAGGAAATAGCAGGTGACACAAACAAATGGAAAAACATATCATGCTTATGGATTGGTAGAATCAACATTATTAAAATGTCCATACTGTCCAAAGTGATTTACAGATTCAATGGAATCCCCATCCACATATCAATATCATATTTCAAAGATCTAGAAAAAATAATTCTATGCTTCCTTTGGAACCCAAAAAGAGACTGAATAGCCATAGCAATTTAAGCAAAAAGAACAAATCTAGAGGCATCACAGTAGTAACCAAAACAGCATGTATTGGTACAAAAATAGAGACATAGACCAATGGAACATAACAGAGAATCCACATATAAAACCATCTACCTATTATCAAATGATCTTTGAAAAAGCAGACAATAACATTCACTGGGGAAAAGAAGCCCTATTCAATAAATGGTGCTGGGAAAATTGGATAGCCACATGCAGAAGAATGAAGCAGGACCCCTATCTCTCACCACTTATAATAATTAATTCAAGATGGATAAAGGACTTAAATGTAAGACATGAAATCATAAAAATTCTAGAAGAAAATGTAGGAAAAACTCTACTAGACATCAGTCTAGGCAAAGAATTTATGACTAAGACCCCAAAGGCAATTATATCAACAACAAAAATAAATAAATGGGACTTGATTAAATTAAAAACCTTCTGCACAGCTAAGGAAATAATCAACAGAGCAAATAGACAACCTACAGAATGCTAGAAAATATTCACAAACTATACATCCAATAAAAGGCTAATGTCCAGAATCTACAAACAATTCAGCAAGAAAAAAAAACAAACAATCCCATTAGAAAGTGGGCAAAAGACATGAACAGAAGCTTTTCAAAAGAAAATAGGCAAATGGCCAACAAACGTGAAAAAATACTCAACATCACTAATCATCAGGGAAATGCAAATTAAAACCACAAGGAGATATTACCTTACCCCTGTCAGAATGGCTATTATTAAAAAGTAAAAAAATAGATGCTGTCATGGAGGCAGAGAGAAAGGAACACTGTATAATCTCTGTGGAAAACAGTATGGAGAGTCCCCAAAGAACTAAAAGCAGACCTACTATTCAATCCAGCAATCTCACTGCTGGGTATCTACCCAAAGGAAAGAAGTCATTTTATCAAAACGACACCTACACTCACATGTTTATTGTAGCACAATTCACAATTGCAAACATGTGGAATCAAACTAAGTGCCCATCAATTCATGAGTGGATTAACAAAATATGGGGTGTATACACACACACACACACACACACACACACACACACCCCACTCTGGAGTACTACTCAGGCATAAAAAGAAATGAATTAATGTTCTTTGCAGCAATTTGGATGGAACTGGAGATCATTATCCTAAGTGAAGTATCTGAAGAATGGAAAAACAAACACCACATGTACTCTCTAATAATTTGGAACTAAGCGATGGGCACACATGGGCACAGAGAGAAGCAAAAGTCATTAGAAATCAAGAAAGGTGGGGAGGAGAGGAGAGGTAAAAACCTACCTAACAGATACAATGAACACTCTTCGGGTGATGGGCACACTGATAGCCCTGACTTAAGCATTAAAAAAACCTATCCATGTAACAAAAACATTTGAATGCCCTTAATATTTTGAAACAAAAAATAAAAGAAGTATAGATTCTTTAAGAATAAATATAAATGAACAGCTGGGAAATTTATGAGAAAGAATAGTAGTGATATAAACATGAAAGCCTTCCTTGTTATGAAAAATGTATCCATAGGTATACTGAGCAAACCAGTTTGGTGTCAGCAGAGGGATTTTGCTGCTCAGTAGCATCCACTCTTCTCCTGGTCGTGGGCCCCCAACCTTGTTGTTATTACCTGGAACCAAAAAGGAAGCCACTCTGGAAGAGAGCACAGCAGAGAAATGGAAAGAAACTGCATCCAGGTGACACCACTTGGACCACACCTGGTTACCTGGTTTTTCTTTCATTGCATGTTCCAATTTGAATAGGGTTTGTCATTTGGAAATGAAGGAATCAAAACTGACACAAGAAGAGACAGACAGAAAGATCAGGAGAATGGAGTGGGGGATTCAGAAACAGACTGATGTACATGGGAGTTTTGCCTCCTGGACACTCCCCAGTCTTTGCTCTCGATCTCTTCCCAACTTCTAAAGTTGGAGTATCCCAGGGCTCGGGCCTTGGACCTCCTGTCCATTTCTAGATGAACTAATTCAGTATTGTGGTATAAAATATCTATTTGCACATGACTCCTAAGTTTTTATCTCCAGTTTTCATCATTCTTCTGAGATTCGGATCCATATATTCACTTGTCCACTTAGATTCTCCACTTGCTTATCTAAGAGGATCTGAAATTTAACATGTCCTGTACCAAACTCCTGATTTCCAGCCCCTTTACTCTCAATCTGCTCCTTTCCCAGGATTCTCAGGCTCATAAAATGACACCATCATCTACCCAGTTTCCCAGGCCAAAAACCAAGCAGTTATCCTCTGAGTCTTATCTTTCGTATAACTCCCACATTTTAGGCCATCAGTAAGTCCTGTTAACTCTACCTTGCCAAACATAGCCTGGGTCTGACCACTTCTCCTATGTCCACATAACAAGGTAAGTAGGTATGTAGGTTCCCAACATAGTCCAAGCCAGCACCATCCCTTGCTTGGATTATTGCAATCGATTCCTAACTGACCTCTCAATTTCCTTTTTTGCCCTCTTACAGTCTATTCTACACAGATTAGTTAGAGCAGACTTTTAAAACATGAATTGGGCCATGTTACTTGACTGTTCAAAGCCAATGTTTTCCTGTTGCATTTTGAATACTCCAAATCATTGCCATGCTCTACAGGACCCTGCATAATCTGACCCCTGCCCAGATTTATAATTCATCTCTGCTTCTCTTCTACTCACTCATTCTGCTACAGTCACACTGGCCTCTCCACTCTTCTTACAACATGTCAAATACATGTCTACCTTAGGGCTTGTACACTTCTATCTTCTGACCTTTTCATAGCTCATTCTCTCACCTCATTCAGATCTTTCTCAAAGTAGCCTTCTCTGACTATTGTTTGTAAAATGGTCCTCCACTTTCCTCCTGCCCAGACCCTATCCTGCTTTGTTCTTCAGAACACTTATCACTATCTTGTTTATTGTCTGTTGTCTTCATTAAATGAAAGCTCCTCAAAGCAGGAATGTTGTCCTAGCACTGGAATAACACCTAGCTTCATAGTTTGAGCCAACACATATTTTTGAATGACTGATAAAATGAAATTTATATGTGATAGCCGTAGCATATCTTATCATTTTATAAGAGATTTATTATTCAATGACTGGTTTTAAGAAAACTGGTTAGACATTTAAGGAGAAGATGTGTCCTTAATAAGAGGATATTATGAATAGTTTTGTGCCAACATATTTGACAATTTAGATGAAATAAGCAAATTCATTGAAAAACCTGATGTAATAAAACTAACACAAGAAGAAATAGAAAATCCGAATAAAAGGTATCTCTAGTGAAGAATTGAATTCATTATTAAAGACCTTCCTATCAAATAGCAGACAAATTCTCTAGGTCCAGATGGTCTCTTCAGTAAAGTCTTCCAAACATTTAAAGGAAATATTAACATTAATCTTACATACTCTTCCAGAGAATAGAAAAAGAATTAACTCTTCCCAGTTCATTCTGAAGAAGAAAACATTTTACCAAAACCTGACAAGGACATACAAGAAAAGAAAATTAAAAACCCAACTCTCTCATGGACATAGATACAGAAATGCTAAACAAAATATAATCAAAACGAATTCAGTGATACATAAAAAGGATAACCAAGTGGGATAGGCTTCAGGAATTCAAGAGTAGTTTAACATTTGAAAATAAATCAAGATAATTCCCCACAGTAATAGAATAAAGGAGGAAAAATCTATACAGTCACACGCGGAAAAAGGATTTGATAGAATTCAGTATTGATTCATGATTTTAAAAAGTCCTTAGCAAAGGAAATTCCTTAATCTGATAATGAGTACCTAAAAGTATCTTAAAGTAAGCATCATACTTTGAAATGCTGGAAGTCTTCTCCCTGAGATGTCTGCTAGCACCATTTCTATTTAACATTGCATTAGAAGTCCTAGCCATCCCAAATATGCACTTAGGTGATGATCAGGGAAACCAATTTTCTGGTGAGTACATGTGGTGCTTATTTTTCCATTCTTGGGATGTTTCACTTAATAGGATGGGTTCCAACTCTATCCAGGAGAACCAAAGAGGTGT
>CM052444.1:80617106-80640149 GCA_028533085.1 Varecia variegata
GGGGAATGGGCACGCTTGAAGTTCTGACTTGGGGGGGACGGGGGTGGGGGCGGGGATGGGTGTATACCTACAGGAGGAGTGCAATGTGCACTGTTTGGGGAATGGACACGCTTGAGGCTCGGACTCGGGGGATTGGGAGGGACATGGGCAATATATCTATGCAGAACTTTTGTACCCCCATAATAAGCTGAAATAAAATAAAAAAAAAAAAATAAAAACCAATTTGCAAGACAAAAAAAAAAAAAAAAAAAAAAAAAAAAAAAAAAAAAAGAAGTCCTAGCCATCAAGGCAAGGCCAAAGTAATAAAAAGCATATGGATTGGAAAGTAAGAGATAATATGATAGGCAACATAATTGTATATATAGAAAATCCAAAAGAATCTGTAGATAAACTATTAGAATTAATAAATTTAAGCAGTGGTGCTGGATACCAGGTCAAATATCAAAACCAATTGTACTTCTATATACTAGCAACAAAAAAATAGAAAATGAAATTTTAAAACAATACCATTTAACATAGCCTCAGAAAAACACTAAATTCATAGGAATAAATGTAATAGTGTTGTATGAGATCTTTACACTGAAAACAAGAAGACGTCCTGAGAGAAATTAAAGAAGACTTGAGTAGGTGGAGAGATATACCATGTTCATAGACTAGATGACTCAATATTGTAAAGATGTCAATTTCTCCCAAATTAATCTGTACATTATGCAAGCCATTCAATATTCCAGCAGGTTTTTTAAATGGACATCAACAAACTGTTTACAAAATTTGTATGGAAAGTAAAAGGGCTAAGATTAGCCAAGAGAATCATGAAGAATAAGAAGAAAGCTGAGAGAATTTATATCCCTAGATATTTAGACTTATCATAAAGCTATAGTAATTAAGTCAGTGTAGGTGTGATATCTGTGCCAGAATAGACAAATGGCCCTGGTGGGGAGAAAATATAATTTTTCCTCAGCCTCCATGAGTTTTTAGTTTGGACAGATTAACAAGATAAAAACAAACAAGTTTATTAACGCATGCAATATACATCACATGAGAGAAACTTTAATGAAAAATAGCTCAAAGCAGTGGCTTAGAACTCTGGCTTATATAGCATCTCCAAAAAAGATCAATAAATTTGTTGAAAAATGAAAGGACAAAGGAAAGAATTTTAGGCTTCCAAGGGTGGGAAACTATGAGAAGGTAAATATATGGGAGGAAACTAATGGAGAAAAGTTTGTTTGCAGAATCCTCTTGTGCTGATAAGAGTCTAGAATTCTCTCCAGTAAAGGAGAATTTCCATTCTGCCTGTAGGCAAAAAGTGAGATAGGGAGGGCTTTTTCTCTGTCACTGCTTCTTAATTGCCCTTAGCTAAAGAATAACTTCTATGTCAAAGAGGCAGATTTTAGGGTGACATATTTTTAATTCCTTAAGCTCAGTGGAACTGTAGAAAGAGATCTTCACATGATCACTTGATTTATGAGAAAGGTGCCACTAAAATGCAGTAGAGAAAGGATGTCTTTTCAATAAATAGTGCTTGTTCAATTTAATGTCCATATGGAAAAAATGAATCTTCCTCAAGCTGTTCACAAAAATCAATTCTAGCTGCATTGTAGATCTATATATGATTGGTAAGACAATAAAAACTCTTAGAAGAAAACATAAGAGAATATCTAAATAACCTCAGAATAGGCAAACATTTCTTAAACAGGACACAAAAAGACTAACTTCTAAGGAAAATGTTGATAAACTAGATTAGACTAAAATCAAGAACTTCTGATCATCAAAAGACACTATTAATGAATGAATGAATGAAAGGGCAAGCCCAGAGTAGGAGAAGATACTGTAAATAAGTATAAATCAATGAGAGAAAGGCAAGTAACCCAATAGAAAAATGGACAAAAATCTTGAATATGTTACACAGAGGATGTTCAAATGGCCAATAAATATATTAAAAGTTATTCAATTGCACTATTTCTCAGAGAAATGCAAATTAAAACTATAATAAAATATCTCTACATATCCTCCAGAATGGGCTAAAATTAAAAAATCAGACAATACCAAGTGTTGGCAAGAACACGGAACAATTGGACTCTCACATATTATTGGTAAAAGTGTAAACTGACACAACTACTATGGAAAACTGTTTGGCTGTATCTATTAAAGCTGAACATACCCCAAATTCCACTGCTAGGTATATACCCAACAGAAATGTATATATATGTTTACCAAAATGCATATATAAGAATGTACATAGAATTCATATTATTCATAATAGCCTCAAACTGGAAGGGACCCAAATGTCCAAAGAGAGAAGAATGGAAAAATAAATCATAGTATATGGAATATATATAGTAATGAGACTAAGTATCTGTAATTACTTGCAAAATCATGGATGAATGTCACAAGCGTATTGCTGAGAAAAAGAAGCCAGACATCCAAACAGGCAGAACTAATCTCTGGTGATATAAATCAGGATGGTGCTTACCTGAGGGAGGTAATGACTAAGAGGGGAAATTAAGGGGACTTCTAGGGCGTGAATCATTTTCTATTTCTTGATCTGGGTGGTGTGGTTTGCAGGGGTGGGAGGGTGTTATTTTGTGAAAATTCATCAAGCTGTACATTTATGTTTTGTGTCCTTTTCTGTATGTATCTTATACTTCATTAAAATTTTTATTTAAAAAAACCTGAATCCTTCCTTTGGTTCTTAAACCAAAGTAAGTTACAGCTAGATTCTATATTGAAATATAAAATGAAAGGTCAACAATTAAATATGAGCAAACATTTATATAATCTTAGAAACATGAATTGGACTGCATAAAATTGAAGATTTCTTTGAAAAGCAAAATTAAAATTGTAATAAAATCAAAAGATAAATATCAACCTGAGGATAATATTAGTAAAATAATAGTACATCATGTGCTGCCAAACAGATCATCGAATATTAAAAGAGCAATAATGCCCAGTGTTGCTAAGTTTTGGTGAAAGGGTACTCTCATACCCTATTGTTGGAATTGTTAATTTGCATAATATTTTTGGAAGAGTTTGGCAACATCCTTTAAAATTTAAAATGTGCATCCTATTTGACCTAATAATTTATTGCCAGGAATTTTATCTCAGGAAATATTTGCATACATAGATACATCAGGATAGTCATTAAAGCATTTTATAATATTAAAACTGGAAATACTTTGTCTATTAACAGAGTACTGATTAAATAAGGTACACCCTATTTAATAAAGTATGCTATGGGAGAAAACATAAGGTTGATCTGTGTCAATCAAATCATGGCCAGGAGACACTGATTGCTAAATGAAAGAGTAAGTTGATGAACATTTGTGTAGTGTGATCTCATTTAAAGAAATATATATTTCATTGGAAAATACTGGGACAATATTAACTATGATGTGAGATTATGAGAAATTTCACTTTCTACATCATCTGAATTTTTTTTAACAGTAATGAACATATTACTTTTTTAAGCAGAAAAACTGAAAATAAAAATTACATAAAAGCAAAATAAAATTATTTATACAGAATGATCCCATATAATTAAAAATATCATGTACATGGATTAAAATCGGTAGGAACTATACCAAAATGTCAACACTGGCTATCTCTTGGGGGGATTGCTAATGATTTTAAATTTATTTTTATACTTCTTTGTATTTTCCAATTTCCCTACAATGAGTGTGTATTGATTTACTAATCAGAAGATGTGAAGTAGGGCTATTAAATTTTGCCTGTGTTTTACCAGGTCCATGATAAGGATCAAACCACTAATGAAGGCGTTTCTGCCCCACCCTTCCTGCTCATCTGTTCACCTTTACCTGCTGCTCGTCTTCCACATGCACCCTGCATTTCATTTTTCTACAGACACTTTCTCATTGACAATCATGTAAACACTATAGAGCATATAGAGAGAAAACGTGGAAGCCCAGTCTTTTCCTGTATGTGCGCTCACATATGCATGTCCACATTCAAGTGCAGTCTTTTTTTAAACATGGGATGCTTGCCCCCTGCATCTTACCCACATCCCGTCACTTGCTGTTCCTTGAACTGTTGCTGCTGTTTCAGCCCCGCACGACTAGCCAAAAGCCCCTTTTGCCCTTTCCTCCAAAAGGCAACCAGCACTTACAGCAGTACTTATTTGCTGTTTTTCCTAAGGACTTCTGATGGGAGACATCCAAAGGGACAAAGCATGAAAGGAAAGCAGACATAGCCATAGCCACGTAGGCAGCCGAAGGATGATGGGGAAGGTGGCAGGATACTATTTCCAGTTATTTACTGAGGTTTTTGTCCTTTTCTTTTAGTTTCTTTTAGTCATGGGACATGCCCTACCCACGCAGCTAGGGCATTCCACCATGTTCATTGCCTCAGGGGACAAGCGACATGGCAGACTTCAGAAATCAATGCTTGGCATTTGATTTGCCGAAGCCTGGTCCTCTCAGGGCCCCGAAGGACTCAATGCATAGACAAAAGATTTAGGATGAGGCCTGATGAGTAAGAGAAGGCTTCTTTGAGCACCGGTCAGCCCCTCTTCCCCACGAGGTGATGATGCTCTTGGTGAGGACAGAGGGGACTTGGAGGGGAAGGAGGAAAGGCAGATGTTTGTGGCCCCTGGGGAAGCAGGCTGTGCCCTGTGTCTAGACTGAATCCTGAAGGGCGGTGACTACGCGAACCCCTCACAGGTCTGGGGAGCTGGAGTGCAGAGGAAACCGTGCCCCTGTATTCAGGCAACGCCCAGAGGCTTTGGCACACTCTGAGCAAGGCCCTGGAATTTAAACTTAACTCTGGGGAGCTGGGGCTGGAGGACAGACCTTGTCTTGCATGGAATTAATCTCTGTCAAATGGAGGAGAGGGTTGAATTGTAAATTAGATTATTAGAGAACAATAAAGTTGCATTTCTTACATACCCCAGTTTGAAAACTGAGAACGGTCCCCATAACAAATTGAAGAGAAGAGTTATGGTTTTATTTCGTTGCTTTGGTGCTGGTCAGCTTTTGATGTGGCTGGCCCTGTGCCCCAGGGATTTTCGTAAGTATGACATGGGAAGCTATCTCACTTTCTCCCCAGCTTTGCTGCTTTGTGGAGCTGCGACCAGCAGCAGCAGGGACATTTGGAGGCCAGCGCAGGCCTGGCAGTCACAGATGTGTTTGCCATCTCATCTTTATGTGAGCAGAGTAGGGAAAGATATAAGCCACAGAGGAAGCCTTTCAGGATATGATGGTACAGGAACCCGGCCTGGAATGCACTCATCGACGCTGAGTAACCCAAGAGATACAAATAAAAACCAACAAGGAACCCTTTGCTAGCTTGTAAAATCGAGGGAAAATGCTTGTCATAGACTTCCATTCCTTCAAGGGTTGGTTAAGTAATTTTCAGACCTAAATTTATCATTGATTCATAGAATTCAGTGTGGAGTTTAGAAATCACCCAGCAACTTCAACTTCATCAGTGCCTAGAAAGTTCTCTAAAGTAGGTGTCACAACACAACACACTGATGGAAATGAGAGGGCAGAATGGTGGCATCACTACGACAGAGCACGCTGTTTCTTCGTGGTGGTTCTAGGTATTCTATGAAGGTCAGGGTGCAGATGTTTTTGGTTGGCCCAGCTTTCTTTGTGCTCTGTGGTCCCACCGTCATTAAAGACCTTTGCCACCAATCCTAATGATCTCATCCCTCTCCCCTTTCTCTGCCTTTTCCCTTCTGCCTCCTGCGTGTGCTGTGCACACCCTCTGACTTCCTTGCTCTGTGCTGGGCTGTTGACTTTCTCCTCTTCCCTGCACTGTCACCCCGTTCGCCCTTGGTCTTTTCCTTTCCCTGTGAAATGTGCATCCTTGGCTCAAGCGCAGCTCTGTTGTTAATTCTGTGGCATGCCTTTTTCTTTCCACCTCGCCGACTCTCCACCAGCTGGGGAGGAACATGTATCTGCTCTTCAGGAAATGCTCTCCTCTGGGTGGAAAAGGACCAGCTTCCTGGCAGGGCCAAAATGAAGATCTTTCTCTGCTGAAAGCAAAACAAAACCCCTTTATCTTTGGAACTTCCTGTTTCCTCCACTGAAAGCTGTGCTTCTCAAACATGGGGCATTATGCCAGGGCCACATGAAATCATAGGATAAGCTGGTGCATCTTCCCGGATGTCACTTGAAACTTTGGGTGAAAATTGTTTTGAATTTTTCTTCCTCATAAAAGCTACTGCCACATATGGATAGATGAATATTATGGAGGGCAATGTAAAATTCATGTGGAATTCAAAGATTAAACAGGAGATGTCAAAATTTCTTGTTTCTGGTAATCTGGTAAGCCGCTTTGGGTTATGTGTGCAGAATTCCTGGGGTATCATTGCACCTCTTTGCTGTTAGGAAGAACTAAAATGGAGACTTCTGAGCAGCACCTAGAACGTTCCCTATAAGTAGAAGACTGCCACAGGTTTGACCCAGAAAATTTGGCACCTTGGGCTGACATAATGAAGTTGGACAGAATTTTGAAATATTAATGGAGGTTTCTTTTTCCCCACCCCTTAGCTTTTCCTTATGTCCCTCCCCCTATTCTGTTATTAATTCATGGCTAGGAGCATTTGGATTGTTATAGCAGGAATGTCAAGATAAAGAAATAGGGTTCCTATTGAGATTTTAAATATCTGTATTTTCAAATTCATAGCAGAGATAAGCAGTATTTTTCCTTTGGAAGAGTTTGGGCTTGAATATCAAAAGCAAATCTTTCAAAGAATCAAGGTGTTATGGGTTGAGTTGGGTCCCCCCACAAACTCCCAGTACCTCAGAATGTGACCTTATTAGGAGATAGGGTCTTTATTTACAGTGGTAATCAAATTAAAATGAGGTCATTAGGGTGGGCCCTAATCCAATACAACTGGTGTGCTTATAAAAAGTAGACATTTGGACAACAGACATGAATAGAAGGAAGATAGTATGAAGAGACATAGGGAGAAGGTGGCTGTCTACAAGCCAAGGAGAAGGGCGTGGAACAGATCCTTCCTTCAGCCCTCAGAAGGAACAAACCTTGCCAACACCTTGATCTCGGACTTTAGCCTCCAGAAATGTAGACAATAAATTTTTGTTGTTTAAGCCACCCTGTTTATGGCAGCCCTGGCAAACTAATACACAAGGCATTTTATGCCATAAACAACAGATTGGAAGTATCATGCTTCATCAGATCTAAAGTCTTGGTCTGTTAAGGTTGCTATAACAAAATACCATAGACAAAATACCATAGATGTGGTTTAAACAACAGACATTTATTTTGCAAGGCTGGGAAGTCCAAGATCAGGTGCCAGCATGGTTGGGTTCTAGTGAGGGCCTCTTCCTGGCTTGCAGACAGCATGGTACAGCAGCAGCCAAAGTACAAAAGGGCAGGGTAGCATATCTAGGTTTGAGACTAGAGAGTAGCACAGGACAGCACCCCAAACCCCTGGTGCTAAAGATAATTTTGAAATAGCAAAGAGGGGAATGGGGAGGGAGAGATTGAGAGTGAGCAAGTCAGTGAACCCAAAGGAGCTTATAGTTGAGATTAAATGGATGCAGATGACCCCTCTGTCCTGATTCTTGGAGGCCAACAATAGGACTATGACATGAGTAAAGGATTTGGTGGGGACAGAGGGCCAATGACCAGTGATCAGGTGGGAAGAAGGCAGCTGATGGGGGCCAGGGAAGGCACCACGTCCCCAGATGCCTAAGTGACCTTAGAACACTTGTAAGCAAGTGATAGGGGTGTGATATCTTGAATTGCCCAAGTTAAGCTTGAAATGATTTATTTTACTCAGAAGTGACTGAGTTTACCTGGAAATAACCTAGATGAAGTTTCTGACTTTGAAGGTCAGTTCAGAAATTAATTCTTGTTATAGAGAAAAAATGACTTGACTTTATACATTTGAGGGCTGATTTTAAAATATTTTACTCAGTACATCAATTCACACTTCTAACCCATTGCCCTCCACATTATATGGGCTTCCCAGATACTCTGAAACACCTTACATTGTCAAAAAATTGAAATAAATGTTGGTTTGTGTTAATAAAAAGGTATTGAGAATTCTGGTTCAAGATGACAGACTGAATGTGTTCATTTGCCTCCCTTGCCTTCTTAGAATCCGCTGAAATGACAGTTAAATATATACAGAAAAAAATGAATCCATGACAACTCTGAAAACAGAAGGCAGTGCTATGGGTAGAAAAGAGATTTCATCAGATTTCTGCAAGATTGAACCCAGATGGGCTTGTAGTTTATTATTTCAAGAGTTCAGTATCCCACGCCTGTAATCCCAGCACTTTGAGAGTCCAAAGAAGGAGGATCACTTGAGGCCAGGAGTTTGAGACCAGCCTGGGCAATATAGCAACACCTTGTCTCTACAAAAAAATAAGAAAATTAGCCAGGCGTGGTGGCCTGCACCCATAGTCCCAGATACTTGGGAGTTTGAGGTTGCAGCGAACTTTGAATGTGCCACTGCAGTCCAGCCTGGGTGACAGAGTGAGATCCTTTCTCTAAAAACGAACAAGCAAGCAAACAACAACAACAAGTGCAGTTGGTCTCCAATAGGAGACCACGGCCTAGACCTAAATGGAGAATTGTGTTGGAGGTGGGAGACTTTCTCCAGACAGGCTCCAAGCTTGGCATTGGCACACAGAGAGGATAAGAGTGAGCTTTGAGGCAGCAATGTGGGTGGTTGACTGGAAAGATATCCTCAGGAAATTTTGGCTAAGTAGCTCTTTCCTTTCTAAGACTTGTATAGAGCAATTTGAATTCTAAGAATTGTCTTCTGAACTCATGAATGATTTACTAAGGGACAGCCCAAGGTATGGAGCTGGGGCGAGGGAACAATGCAGAGTAATAAGGGATGTAGACCCAGCAGATAAGGAAATCCTGGGGTAGAGTCCAAAGGTAAAAAGGAAAGTCATCTCAGAGTAGGAGGGAAATACATGTAGGAGCCCTACTTACTTTGACAGTTTCAAATCTGCCTCCTCCTTATCTATGTATACCAAAGAGAAGGATCTCTCCGCACATGTAGTCTACCCTCACATTCAGAGCAAACAGACCTTCCTAAATAGAAAGGAAACTCACTTGAACTACTTATACTAATCCTTCAAAGTCCTTCATCAATAAATACAAATGGTCACCTAATGACCACTAGACATCTGAGAGAAATTAACATCACAAAAGACAAAGGCCAATATGAACAAGAAATCATCTGAGAGGATATGGAGATATTAATTAATAGCAGTTCAGAGATTTTTACATAGATAAAACAGTAACTCACTGCTATGAAAAACATGTAATTAGAAGATAAGAAAGAATTCTCAAAAATTAAAAATATGATTTTTGAAGTTTTTAAAATGCAGTGAAATGTCAGAATAACAGAAAGGACACTGATAAATTCCAAATAAGTAACAAGAAGAAAAGGTGATAAGTAAAAGAAGTATGTAAAAAGATGATAGATAACTTGAGAAGGTCCAATGTCCGTATAATAGATACAAAGGAAATGAAGACATAAAGAATAACTTTCTCTGAGCTAAAGAAAGAATAAAATTCTTCAATTAAAAGGAGCCCACTGAGTGCCAAGCAGAATAAATGAGAAAAGATCCAAATAAAGACACATTCTAATGAATTTCAGCACTGGAAGGAAGGCAAACATAAAAGCTCCCAGCAAGAGGAAAAACCACATTATTCACAAGGAAATGGGAAACAGATTCACATTCTGCTTCAGTAATCAACAATAGTAGATACTAATGGAATAATGCATTTAAAGTTTCAAGGGAAGGTAAACTAAGAATTCTATACCCACCTGTATTAATTCAGATTCCTTTGACTACAACTAATGGAAAGCCCTCACAGTCGTTTAAACAAGAAGGAACTGTATTATCTCACATTATATGAAATTCAGAGGTAGGACATCACCAGGGTTGGTAAGTTCATCAGTTTAATAATGACAAATAATAATCAAGATTCCTGATTCTTCTATCATTCTGCCATGTCATCTTCAGCTTGTTGGCTATGTACTCAGGCTAGGTCCTTTCTGGTGACAAGATGTCTACAGTAGTTCCAGGCACCACATTCACAAATAACAGTCTACACAGAAAGATGGGAATGCCTCATACCTGTTATTCAGAAGTCCTGGTAGTCTTTTCTTCATGTCTTATTGACCAAAATTGTAGCTATGCCTATTCTTAAACTAACCAATGGATAATAAGTAGACCAGTCAGGAACCACCACCCTGTGGACGCATGGAGGAGGACAATACCTGTACCAAAGAAGGTTCTATTATGAGAAGTATGGGGGTGGGAGTAGATGGATGTTGTGATACTCAGTAGTGTCTGCTCTACCAGCCATAGGAATAATTAGATGTGAGAGTGAAATAAACATATTTTCAGACATGCAAGGACTCAGAAAGTTTACTTCCCATATAGCCTTTCCAAAAAAAGAATCATTGCTGAAGGATATTCTCCAGCCAAACAATAAATGATCAAGAAATGATGAAAATATTGGACCCCAAAAATCATGATAATAACCCAGCAGGGCAATGAAATGAAATCCCAGTATAACACCTGTGCAGCAGATTTAGAAAGGGACTGGTGACAATCAGAAGTCAAGATGTCTTCAAGGAGAAAGTGATTCCATTACAGAAACTGGACAGCTAAGAATTTTTAAGGGCTTTAAGATATGATATCATGCTGGCATATGCCATTCCTTTTCTCCCCCCTGCCCTGACTTAGGAACTCTGGGAAAAATACAAAGTCATTGTCCAAATATGAAGTAAACGAAAACATGTCTTGGCTCTCAGCAGTCAATGGAAGGAACAGAGAGTCCACTTGCTCTTCACTCTTGAAATATTATTCTTCAAGTGGCACAGATTTCATGTCATAGGATCACATTTTGTTCTTTTGGGTTCAATCACAATTTTTGGTTCTGTACTCTCAATCATATTTTCAATGCTATGTACTAGTTTTTATTTTTTAGAATCAATTTGAAGACAAAGCATGGAAAATATAATTATGGAATAGAATGTAAATTTATCAACCATGTTTGGAGTCCAGGACATGAAGTGGAGGGGAATATAGATGAGTCTTCCTTAGTGGGGGGTAACATTTTCAAAATAGATAAATCCAGAAACAGAGATGTAAGTGTGTTGAGTTAGAAACAGTTTTGTTATCCCTGGGCATGGACTGTAATGGGGGGTAGAGTCAGAGTAAGAAGTTTTTTCTTTTTAAAGCAAATGAATGTCTTGCTTTTACAATAAAAATTTTAGCACAAATATTGGCATATTACGGAGTAGAGCACTTTGTGGTCGTCTCACACTATGTGGTAGGCATCGGCACTGGAAAAGTTGAGAAGCCTTGGAGAAAGTGCTGTGTATTCCTGGGGAGCAATATGCACTTGTTGCCGCGTTACTACCTGCTCCTGTCACCTGGGACTAAGCTGCCATCGGAAGCATCCCCATCCCTCAGATGTTGCTTCCCCTGTAGAACTCTTCTCTGTCAGGAGACCGGCCCCTAGGTGAGGGTGGAGTTTCTGAGATGGTAAAGGGTTCAAGAGTATCACCCTTGAAAGTCCTCACATAGCCCATCAAATACTCTACCTGCAGTGCTTGCGACTGTGCTCTCTCGATAAGCTCAGTAAAGCTGGTGGTTTTCCCCCAGTTCAGTTGTTGTTCCTTGTGTATCCAAGCCACATTCTACCAACCCAAACCAACAAAAATATCTTCATCTCCAGGCTCCCACTCAATATGGCGAAATGCACACACATGGAGACAACTGTACGGAGCTGGGTGAAGGAGCATCGGATACAATCCCTACCTCACTGTCACTTGAAGCATGCGTTTTCACAGTGAAATGGCACGTGCAGTAGAGCAGGCTTTAGAATTCCTTCTCTCTCTCTGTTATGGTGGGGGCGGGGGCAGGGTGCATGGACTTAAGTCCATGTAAGTTGAACACTTGCCTCTCCCAACTCCACTGCATTTCATAATTGTGCTTATTACTCAGCAAAACTCAGATTAGGCAGAAGCTACTGTACACGTGGAAACACATGTAGTCTGGTGCTAAGAGTACTCAACCAGAAGTTAGAAAACCCGAGTTCATGTTCTGCCGCCTGCCTTTTCTCTTTCTGTGTGACCTTTGGTAAATCACATACCTTCCCCTCTCTGTCTCAGTTTCGCTATCTCTAAGTAGGAAATGGACTCATAACATTTGCCTTGTACAGTCATTCTCAAAATGTCACTGGGGGGCGCCTAGGGGTCTGTGAGACCTGCCCAGGGGGTCTGTGAGGTCAAAACTGCTTTCATAATAATACTAAGACGTGACTTGCCTTTTTCATTTGCATCCTCTTGTGAGTGTATAATGGAGTTTTTAATAGGCCACAGGATTTATGATATTGCAGTGGATTAAATGCAGAAACAGATTTTAGAATCCAGTTGTTTTCTGTTAAGCCAGACATTAAAGAGATTTGCAAAAGTGTGAAAAAATAGCAGTCTTTTCACACTTTTGTTTTTGCTTTGGAAAATCTATTTTTCATAAAATATGTTACTTATGTTAAAATGTAATGGGATTATAAATACTTTAATAAACTAATAAATATTTTAATAATGTTTGTAGGCTAGGAGTGCTGGCTCATGCCTGTAATCCCTGAGCTTTGGGAGGCTGAGGTGGGAGGATCGCTTGAGCCCAGGAGTTTGAGACCAGCCTGGGCCACATAATGAGACCCTGTCTCTGCAGGAAAAAAATTTAAAAAATTAGCTGGGTGTGGTGGCGCATGCCTCTAGACCCAGCTACTGGGGAGGCAGAGGCAGAAGGATTGCTTGAGCCCAGGAATTCAAGGTTACAGTGACCTATGATGATGGCACTGCACTCTAGCCTGGGTGACACAGCAAGGACCCCTGTCTGAAAAAAATTTATTTTTGTTTTAATTTCTAAAATGGCAAATAATGATAGATATAATCCACATACACAAAGGCTCTTTGGAGCCCTGGATGATTTTTAAGAATGAAAGAGGTCCAAGGCAAAGGCATTACATGTAACCAAAATGTTGGTACCCCTATAATATTCTGAAATAATATAAAAAAAAGAATGAAAGAGTTCCTGAGACCCAGGGGTTTCAGAATTGCTGCTGTGGTGCTCTGTGGTTAGCAGGTACTTTCCCACACATTATTGCGGCTGTCCCTCTCCTTCCTTGTCCCCTTCTGCCTCCCCCACCACCCAAACACACAAACACTGAAAGACATACCTGCAGTTTTTAGCTTGGTCTTCCAGCAGATCTCAGTTTCTAAGCTGAAATACATTTTGGAACATTTGCTTCAACATGGTTTGATCATTTGGAGGAAATGGGTAATGGGAAGTTTGTGTGGAAACATCTAGCAGTGATCCCATGAGCTTTTCTAATGATCAGGATTCACTTTTACCCTGTCGTGAACTTAAAGCTATCTGGGTAGAACTGTTTTTCAGAAAAATATCTAGACTGGAAATTCCCAGGAAAATCATAGAAAAGAAACTAGTTATGAAAGACTGGAGACCTGACTTCCAAATCACTCCCACTGAACCAGCCACGAAGAGATCATTGGGGTTTGGCACAATTTCACATTTCTCACTTTAAGCGTGAAGCAAAAATATTGAATTTTAGTTAACCCTGATGGTTGTGCAATTTAATTAATAGTCTTTTAAACACTGGAGAAGGCTTTATTAGGAAGTATTGTCAGATGAGTAGTGCATTCAGTTGATGGCAAAGATTTCTACTGCCAACACTAGTGATTCATGGTGTGGTTCTAGCAACTTACTCTTTCCTGAATGTTGGTTGCAAAATAAGATTATTAACCATTTGGGTATCTTCAGAAGGATGTGGGAACCGACACTAGGATCTTCCATGAAAGATGGAAACTTCTCTCCGGTTTTAAAGGTAGCCCCCTCATTTGAATCTTTACAAAATAAATGAAGGCTGTGCACCTAAAGGTTTGTTCTGGAATTTGCCTGACTCATCTATTCATTTAACAAATCTGTCTGTCTGTCTATCTATCTAATCTACTGTGTGCTGGGTACTACAGACTGCTATCAAGGCAACTTACTTTCTACTGGAAGGAGACATACAGAAAACTATGTTAATAAGTAAATGATAGTGTTCTTTGGGTTCTTTGGTTTCTTTGGGAGGGGATAAGTAGTTTGGGAACAGCAGAGCAGGGGAAGGGGAATCGGGTGTGCAGATTGAGGAAGTGCTCATGGAGAAAGTGACATCAGAGCCAAGTCCTGTATGGGGTAGCGTGGAGGGAGCAGTGCACCAGGCAGAGGGAATGGCCAGGGCAAAGGCTGTAAAGTGGAGTGTCCAGGACAGCAAGGAGGCCCATGTGGGGGTTTTCCCTTCCTCTCCGAAACAGATATTGACTGTTTGAAATAAAGGCTCTAGAACTGTGCAACAGGTATGCTTGCAGCTAAATCTAGTATTTGAAACAAATACAGTAGGAGCTATTTTGTTTACTAAATGAGTTGCTACGGCATGCTTCGGGATCACATCAACCTCTTGTTGAACAGACTGCTGGGCTCCACCGCCAGAGTTTCTGAGTCAGTAGGTCTGGGTGGGGCTCGAGAATTTGCTTTTCTAACAGGCTTTTCTAACAGGTTCGCAGGTGATGCTGATGCTGCTTCTTTGGTTACCATACTTTGAGAACCATTGCTCTATAGATAATAGGATTTCTCTAATAGTTCTGTGGTGCATTGTAAGTATAATTTAAGGACAACTTGTTTAGGAACATATCTTTACAATGTAACCTCTATTCCTCAATAGTTCATAGGATCATATGTCATGGAGCTCAAGTGCTCAGCAGGTACAACCCTTTGCCTTTCAAGCAATCACTGTGGCCTGGTTTTACTAAGGAGCCACTTGAAACCCAGAGAGGTTGTACCTGCCCAAGTCACTTAGTTACTACGTTTTCAAAAAGATGCTGGTATCCAAAAGTAATGAAAAGAAAGCTTCTCTCTCTTCCTTGTTTCTAGAACCACTGGACATGCAAACCTATTTAAATCTTGCTTTTTAATTAGGGGAGGGAGGACCCACCTTGTGGTTTTAACTGAGGAAATCAGAAGTCGCAGCTTCTGCTGTCATCTTTGCTGCATTTTGAGGCTGGGAATGCCCCACAAGGACGGGTGTGGGCTCTGCCTGGTGTGAACCTGTGCGCTTTGGATTCCTTCCTTAGCTCCTGATTTCTTTTCCTCTCTTCCTTCCTCCTCGGTCACGCCGGGGGCCTGTTCCAGCACCGGGTTGGTGTTCACTCTTGAAGGTGAACTTGCTGGGGGAGGTGGCAGTGAGCCTGTGTCCTCCTTGCCTTCTACAGCAGTGGCAGTGTGGAGGGGTGACCTACAACCCGAGGTGCCTTGTCACTCTGCCCGATTTAGTACCTAACCTGAGACATTTACATTGATGATGTGTTCCCTTTTTGGTGGCAAAATTTGTGAGATGAAAAACTACACATTTAGCAGCAGCTTAATTTAACTAAAAAATCTAAAGCTTATGTCTCCCTTGAAGACATGTTTGTGGTTTTTCTCTTTACTGTGTTCTCAAGGTGATGAGAGTGACATTTTTTTTGCCCAAAAAAGACACTTGCCCATTGAATTGGCTCTTTCACCTTCCCTCACCTTAGTTTCCTTGTTAGCAATGCCAGAAATTCGATCCTTCTTTAGAAAGGAGACCTTCGGAGGTTCTTGAGCTCAATGGCCTGGTTCCCTGCCAATCCGGGCGGCTTCATGGGAGGGGCAGGATTTCAGGAGCTGTGCCAGGAGGAGTGCCTGAAGGACTCGCCTCCCGAAGCAGTTTGTGTCCTGTCACCACTGCTCTGCCGTCTGGCTCGACTGGCTTCAGTGTGTATGGACAAGGGTCCCTTGGATGAGTTAGTGCAAAAAGGCTCAGAAAACAGCAAGGACTCATTTATATTATGGCTTTTTTCTCTTGTATGATATTATCTTTGAGAAGCTAGCTTTTACTCTTTTTTCTTTCCTTTTTTTTTTTTTTTTGAGACAGAGTCTCACTCTGTTGCCCAGGCTAGAGTGCCGTGGCGTCAGCCTAGCTCACAGCAACCTCAAACTCCTGGGCTCCAGCCATCCTCCTGCCTCAGCCTCCCAAGTAGCTGGGACTACAGGCATGCGCCACCATGCCCGGCTAATTTTTTCTATATATATATTTTTAGCTGTCCATATAATTTCTGTCTATTTTTAGTAGAGACGGGGGTCTCACTCTTGCTCAGGCTGGTCTCGAACTCCTGAGCTCAAACAATCTGCCCGCTTCGGCCTCCCAGAGTGCTAGGATTACAGGCGTGAGCCACCGTGCCCGGCCGAGAAGCTAGCTTTTAAATCTTCATTTCTAGATAGGTCATTAATATTTTAAAATATTAGTTAGCAGTTAGAAAAAAACCCCAGAAATCCATGGAAGGTAGGCATAATTGCTGAATGATGCTGTTAAAACTTACATTCTCACATTTGCAATTGTGAGATTTGAATAAATGTCTTTCTGGTCCTCACTGTCCAGCTACCATGTGTGGGTGAAATGCCAGAACCCTTTATTCTCCGAATTGTGCCCCTGGCAGAAGGGGGACATCGCTTGCAGCTCAATCTGCTGTGTGAGCACGTGGGCAGGGTGGGCTGGGCACCTGGAGCCAGAAGGACGTCTGGACATCTCCTCTGGGCTGCAGACTTGTCTGCAGGAGAGTGGAGTCCTAGGGGTGTATCTGGCCCATAGAGGCAGTTGATGGGTCTGGAGCTGCCTAAGCCGTGGCAGGCCCTGCTGGATCTGCTGATGGAGTTGGCCTGGCATCAGTATTTTAGAAGCACCTCTAAGTGATTCCAAGGGGCCACCCGGGTTAAGAACAAAGTGTTAATGGGGAACCCACTGCCTTTGAGGCTGCTTTTGCAGATCTGTGTCAGGGCCAGTCTTAATCTTTCCTGGCACCTGGGCAGGTACAGGGATTTCCCAGCAGCTGAGTTGTCACGTGGCAGATGGGTGAAACTCCCTGAGTGGTGTTACTTGCACTCCTTCGTGACTGACACAGCCGGCAGGAGTCTGGGCCTGTGAGAGGCCAGGGGAGGTGACAAGGTCCCTCCAGTTCCCTTGGCTGCGGGGCTGTCCATCTGGGTCTGTCTCACTGAGGCCTCTGTTCTGAAGGTGTCTGCTGATAGGAGCTGCAGTGGGTGGCAGGGGAGGAGGAGGTAATTTGGTCCCATCTTGGCATGATGTCCTCTGCGTCAGCGGGTTGTTGTCAGACAGTTGCTGATTGTCACATTGTGTGTCTGATGTTTTTCCTTTTTTTTTTTTTTTTTTAAATAAAGACCTACTGTTTCTAAACAGAACCGGCAGTTGACCAGAAAAGTGTGAGTTTAAAGCTTGTTGAGAAGGGGAAGACACTTTTTGTGTTTTGGCTACTTTTTAGTGCTTCTGGTCAGGGACACAGGTACCCACCAATCGGAACCGACACAGGCCATGTGCTATAATGGGGGGCCTGGAAGCCCCCTGCCGGGCTTGGTTACCACCCTAGTTGGTGGATTACAGGGGTGTTCGGGGGTCCAGGGAGAGGAGCCAGGGCAGGGTGGCCAGTGGTGGGACACCCCAGAGACTTAGACAGTGGCTGTTTACCAAGCAGTACAAAATATTTCAATATTTTACCAGCCAGTATGGCTGTTTGGGGGTATACTATCCAGATATCAGGTCTGCTTGTAAAAGATGCTAAAAATTCTGCTTAACCTCAGCTAAAGTGTGGGATAAGCCAGGACTGGGTGGAAGATACGGTGGGTACATAGCTGAATCTGTCTTGTCATTGCGGTGTCCTCAGGGCCCAGCCCAGGGCGTGGCACATAGTAGGTGCTCAATAAATACTAGATCACTGACCCTAGTCTGTCATGACGATGTGCCAGGTACTGCATTGTGTACTGTGTAGTAGGATTATCCCCAGACACTGGGCTGCCTTTGCGGGCACAGCATCTGTTGCAAAGGAGAGGATATTTTCATACCAGTAGAGCGTGACAGGCCTTCAGCCTGGATTCGTTAAACCAGACTGCTCACACCCTTCCCAGACAATGTTGGGGCTACGCTGGCGGCTTATGCCTCTGAGCTGACAGTTCAGTGTCTAGTTTGTGTTATTACATCTGCCCATTTATTCTGTTGCAGGTTGCTTTTTTTTCAGTGTGTCATTTTTTCTCTGTTCCTTGCTCATCACTTGTACATTCTTATCTATCTGGAGTAGAGGTCCTGCGTCTAACCTTGGGGTTAAGATCACGGACCCTGGATTGGACCACCTGGATCGAAATCCAGCTGTGTGTGAGTGTGGCCTCTCTGGGTTCCCGAGTCTTCAGCCATAAATGGAAATAATAATAGGTTCTGCTTCATGTGGCTGTTGCAAGTATTACTATATGTAACACACTTAGAATACTGCCTGGCACATCTTAAGTGCCATATGGGTGCTTGCTCCATTTATGATCTAATTTTAAATATGCTAATGTAAGACACAAGAGCTAAACAAGGTGACTCTTATTACCCTGGGGGTGAGGTTGGGGAGCAACTGGCTCCTCTGGTTCTCTATTTTAGAATTCAATGGAGCTTTCCATTTTGAACATTGGGTGAAAATCTTTGACTCCCAGGAGGGTCATTCAGGTGCTGGCTTGAATGTGTCTTTAGTATATTTCTCATCCTTGTCTATTGCAGGGGAACTGTCACCCACCTGCAGTCCTTCCCAGGTGACTGGGGGAGTTTGATGATGTATCCCCACTGGTGAGATGGAAGGAACTCTCTAAATGTCTGGGAGACAAACTGTAATAGTTACAGCTGTTGTGTGCCGAGCGTACTCTTCCATTCTCCTCTTCCTCCTTTGGGAAGCTGTTCCCCGACCTCATGAGGTCTTGGTGGGGCTGCCCATGAAGGTGACTTGTGCCTCCCCCTGCCCTCATAAGTGGGCCAACGGTAGTGCTACACTCCTCCAGTCACAGTGGATGGCTTAGGGATGGGCGTTTGTCCAATCTGGGCTACAAAGATGCCCCTTTGGGGTTCTTCCACTGGATCCAGTGGGGGGAGACTGTTGTCTTCATTTATGCTATCAAGTTGTAAGGATGTTGGCCGGGGGCTGCCAGAAGCTGTCTCTCCTGAGACATGGAAAGAGTCTCTCTACAGCAGGAAAGAATGAAGGTGACATACAAAGGGAAGTGGATACAAGCAGAGTAGAGATAAAGAAACAGGCAGAGACAGAAACACGAGAACGTCATTTGAGCACCTAGATCCAACTTTAGCTGACCCAGTCTACACACTAAGCTTCTCAATTATGTGGGTTAATAAATTCCCTTTTAGTAGAGTCTGCATATATTTTATGATACTAGATTTTCTAGAATGCCCTGATATGGCCTCATAAGAAAAAGTTGGAAAAGAAAAAAGAATGGATCGATTTGCTGCCTGGCTTGACTCTCTTGATGATTTAAGAATGTGTCAATGACATACTTCTGTGACTTGATCATGGAACTCTCCTTACTGGACTTCACAGCTCTGTGCTTTCCTTTGTGTTGCCTCTCTTTGGAATGCTGTTCCCTTTGACTCCTTAGGTTCATGACAGCTAACTCACCATTCAAAATTCCACTCAGGCAGGGGGTGGTGGCTCATGCCTGTAGTACCAGCTACTTGGGAGGCTGAGGCAGGAGGATCACTTGAGCCCAGGATTCCAGGCTGCAGTGAGCTATGATCAGGCCACTTCACTCCAGCCTGGGTGACAAAGCAAGAGTGAGATCCTGTCTCTAGGGCACACACACAAAAAAACAACACACACAAAGTTCCACTCAAATGTTCTTCTTCTGCAGCCGTCTTTGATCTTGCTAGTCAGATCCTGTCTCTTCCTTCTCTGGGTTCCCACAGCACTTTAATTTTTCTCCATTTATCTCAAGTTGTATTATGTTATAATGCATTGTCCAAGTGACCCATGTGTCCTCTGGAATCATCCTGGCTTGGAGATTCTGATGACACTGGCTGGACTGCCCACTGATGAGAGGTACAAACCCGGCCTTCTCCTGAGTAGGATCAGGGAAGTGTTGGGGGGCTGCTAATAAACAAAATCACCTCTCTCTCCCTCTAGCATTTTTATGGGTTAATTTTTATATTTACCTCTTTGCTCCAATTCTAATTTCTGTTGATTTAAGGAGTGAGAATGAGAGTCTAATTTGGAGGGAAGGGGTTAAAATAAATTATTTTGAAGGATTTTTCTTTTTTTACTTAGTTGGTTTCTGTTTTCTAAATTTTCAGCAATGAACATGTGTTGCTTTTGTAATTAGGAAAAAGTACTAAAAAACAATAAAAATGATTCCCTATTATGCAGATGGAATCAAAATAAGAATGGCAAAATAGCAGGAATGAAGTAATAATGACAGCTTAGTTTATCTTCTAACAATCTTCTTATTGTATTGAAGATATAAACAAACCATTTATTAACTCATTTTTGATTATTTCAACATATTTCAAATAGTCAGACCTCAGATAAAGGTTTATAATCTGATTTTCAACAATTGGCTTTGGCATCCAACACTAATATATATGCTTGATTTTACATTTGACAGAACTAAGCTATATACAAACTATTTATTCTCAGGATGTTAAATATCTGCTGTGTGGTTTACAAATGTCCATTATAAGATAGAAGGCAAAGGCCTGTCTGAAATGCTCAGTATTCTTGAAGAATATATAAAAGTTAGTAAAAATTATGGAGGCACAAGGGTATATATTTTGCTTAGTTTCCCCCCCTCATTTAATAACATGTGCCAAATACCAGGGTCAAAGGAGGAAGGAAATAGTGATTGTCAGTTTAACTGGACAAAATTCAGTGTCCAGTCTCCTGAATGTTAGTACAATGGTAAGAAAAAAATCATTTCATGCAATACTTAATTTAGAAAAATTTAATACAGAATACAAACTTTTTTCTTTGACATGAAATGTGAATGGGCTGAACATCTTATGTTTGTTTTATAATATATTGGCTTTCCTTTTAAAAATTAATCTATATTTACCCTCTTGCTAATCCTTCTTTTCAATAGACAGGCTTTTAACACTCTAAGGGGTGTTTTGTTCGTTCTTGTTAAGCCAGGGTACCTCAGGATATTTTACAAACACATCCATTAAATTGCTGACTTCTCGAAGTTTGAGAATTTACTAAACTGATATAACAGGTAGTTCAATTTAGCAGCTGTATGGAGAGCAATCGTTTAGCACAGTTTGATATTTAACACTGCAGCTTAACCATAAAAAATACAATTTATGCTAATATGTTCTATTCAGGCCTGTTTCCAACAAAGCCTACAATTTAGCCACTTCGAGTTCTCACAACTGCTGTTTACTAATAATGCTTGATTTCAACAGAAAAAAACATTCCTTCAATTCAAACAGCATGGGAAACTCGTATTTTGAGGGAAGTTAATCATTTGGTGATTCTTTAATCCTTATGCTACAAGTTGGATGTAATTTTCACATCTCTTCTGTTTTCTTTCTTCGTGTTGTATTATGTTTTGGATCCTTAGAGAATTAAAGCAAGTTCAGAATATTTGCATTTTATGCAAAGGCTACATTCCTTAAAAATTCACATAATTCAAAACTTCACAATTCCAGTCTAATTTTCACTTAGGAATAAATATAAAGTAGGATTTGTTTGACTTCAACTGTGCATAAAGAGAGAATTTATTAATCTTCTTATATGACACTGTTTAAAATTTGCGTAAAATGCAACTGCACTGTGTATCCTTTGCCTCCCCTCACGTGTCTGTGGAATCATTGGACTGTCCATCTCTTTTCCTGTTTGTGCTGCTGAGTCAAGAATGGGAGTGGAGCTCCTCCCCAGTTGGCCAATGTGCAGCAGCTGCAACAGGAATAGCGGCATGGCAGTGTTAAACCATGGCCACAAATCCATTGGCACGCCTTCCATTGAGGGGTTGGGTTTACAACCCCTACCGTGGAAGCTAGGCTGGCTGTGATTGCTTTGACCAATAATGTGGAAGTGACGCTATGTGATTTCCAAGGTATAGACAGGAGAATAGTGTTCCCTCCCCCTCCATAGATGTTCACATCCTAATCTGCAGAACCTGTGAATGTGTTACCTTACATGGCAAAGGAGACTCGGCAGATGTGATTGAGTTAAGGATTTTGAGATTGGAAGATTATCCCGGATTATCTGGGTGGGCTCCTTGTGATCACAAGAGTCCTTATAAAAAGGGAGACAGGAGTGTCAGAGCCAGAGAGAGATTTGAAGACGCTAGGCTGCTGGCTTTGAAGGCATTAGAAGGGGCATCAGGCCAAGGCATGCAGGTGGCCTCAAAGCCAGAAAAGGCAAGGGGACAAATTCTCCCCTTGAGTCTCCAAAAGGAGCGAAGCTCTGTCCACACCTTGGTTTTAGCCCAGTGAAACCCATTTGGGACTTCTGACCTCCAAAACTGTAAGATAATAAATTGGTATTGTTTTAAAGCACTGAGTTTATGATAATTTGTTGTAGCAGCAATGGGAAACTAACACACAAGGATAGGTCAGGAAAGGCCTGGGTCTCTTGGAATGTTCATTCTCTGGGTCTTCCCTCTTAGGACACTGCCTCTTGGAATGCAGCTGCCCTGCTATGAGAAACTCAAGCCATATGTGGATTTCTGGTCACCTGCTCAAAGGAGCCTAGCCTTTGAGCCATCCCAGTCTAGGTATCAGATGTGTAAGTTAAGAATCTCTGTATTGGCTGGGCATGGTGGCTCACACATGTAATCCTAGCACTCTGGGAGACCAAGGTGGGAGGATGGCTCGAGCTCAGGATCAGGAGTTCAAGAACAGCCTGAGTAAGAGCAAGATCCTGTCTCTACTAAAAATAGAAAAATTATCTAGGCGTTGTGGCAGCTCCTCTAGTTCCAGCTACTCGGGAGGCTGAGGCAGGAGGATCGTCTGAGCCCAGGAGTTTGAGGTTGCTGTGAGCTAAGCTGATGCTATGGCACTCTACTCAGGGCAACAGAGTGAGACTCTGTCTCAAAAAAGAAAAAAAGAATCTCTGTATGATTTCAGCCTCTAGCCATTCGAGTTACGCCCAGCTCTTTGAGT
>CM052444.1:80640649-80665115 GCA_028533085.1 Varecia variegata
AGATACCACCTTAATCAAGGGATCAAGGTTAATATTACCAGTAATAAGACATATGAACATCATCCCCAGTTTGATGCACTGAGAAGGGTGCATCACTTCTGTGGTATTCTTGCCAAAAACCCGTAACCCTCGTCTAATCATGGGAAAACATCAGGCAAACCTGAACTGAGGGACAGTCTACAAAACACCTGACACTCTTCAAAAAAGTGTCAAGGGCATGAAAGACAAGGAAAGACTGAGGAATAGTCACAGATCAGAGGAGAACAAGGAGAAATGACAATTAAATGCAGTGTGGGATCCTGAATTGAATCCTGGAATGAAAAAGGACATTAGTGGGAAAAACTACTAAATAGTAGCATTAGAGAAAAATCTGTAGTTTCGTTAGTGGTATTGTGCCAATCTCAATTTCCTTATTTTGATCATTGTACCATGGTTATGTAACATGTTAACATTAGGGAAAGCTGGGTAAAGAGTATATGGGAACTCTTTGTACAATCTTTACAACTCTTCTGTAAGTCTAAAATTATTTCAAAATATTAAATAAAAAGAAAAAATTTGGGAGACCTTTTGACGAAATAGCACTGAAGGAAAGAAGAATCCTTTGTGCTATAGGGAATGGTATGGACACTTTATAGACTGCACACAAGACTTGTAGAAGAACATCTTGCACACCACCTGGACACTCCTAGACCCACTGTGCTCTTTGGACTATAGTTTGAGAATCACCGATAGGGTCATCTGATCCAACTCATTTGAAGACATCCTGCTTTTAGTGATGTTCTTTAACTCTTTCTTTAAAATTGCTTTTAAAAACCACATGTAAGCATATATATTGCTTGTATAAGCATACAAGCATTTTTTTTGAAAGCTAATTTTATTTATCCTTCTAAAAGAGGGATGATTTTTCTTTCTCCCTTTTTTTACTGACTGTGATCACAGGGGAGAGGGCTTGCAAACTGGCAGTCCATCTTCTGATTCCAACTGTTTTTAGCCAACACAGCTTTCAGCTTTTTTTTTAATTGGCTATGTAGAGAGGCATGAACACTCTAGTTCTCTTTTGCTACTTCACACATGGTATTTGCTGGGCCCCTGAAGGCGTGTGAGTTTTTGACCCCAGGTGAAAATGCAATGTAATGTAATTACGTGCAATGTAATTACTAAATTACATGTGATTTTTGATGTTTACTCACAATCTTTTTTAGTCATAACTCTTTTTCTAGTCTGACCAAAATTTCCAATCCTGCTCCTACGGTTCTTCAATTCCTCTTTGGGTTGTGGCCTCAGACTGGCGTTTTTACAATGTTCCTGTTCTTGTCTTTGCAGCATTTTCAGGTGGGCTATGGGTTGCCACAAGACCACCCCACCCCCCAACACACACACACACAGTTTGTTTAGCCAGGACATGCAAACTGACCAGAAGCAGGTGTCCTGTGTCAGTGTAGGATTGGGTGACACCCAAGAGTACCCATTTGGAGCATGTCACTGGCTGCCCAAAGTGGGGTCTCCCCAGGTCTGAGAAGCTTGTTTGTGTTACTCCACACTCCTTTTGCACTAGAAGCTTCCAACACGGGAGGAACTTCTCCAATCACTTGACTTAATGCTTTCTAGAAGGGAATTCTCACCAACATCAGACTGTCTTTGTTCTTGAACCCAAACTCAGCATGACAAGGCCACATCCTCACCTGAGAGAAAAAGCAGAGTCAGACTCCAGGAGTCACTAGCTGAACAGACTCTCTCCCTCCAGCTTTCTGGGGTACTAGAAAGTCCCTGTCTCTGTGCCCTTCGACTCCTCTTCTTGTTCTGAGTTTAGCCAGTTTCGTTCATGTTATGCTTTTAATAGATCGAATCCATAGATAAGACTTTTGACTCCTTCACCTGCTACAATATCTCTATATCACATCTACTTTGTTGGTATCTGGACCTGATAAAATTTTATTCAACCATGGCTTTCTAAAGCTGAAACTCACAGTGGTTCTTCACTAGGATTGTCAGAATACCCATGGAGCTTTAAAGCCATACATATGCCAAGACCATCCTGCAGAAACCTGGGACACATCCGTATTTTTTCCGAAGTTCCATAGGATTTTTGGTATGCAATCTCAGGTAGGATTCACAGGCTGCAAGAAACTGTAGCTCACATAATTTCTCTTAATAGTCCTTTTTTTATTTATAAATTATGACTATTCCACTTAAGGCACTAATTCTAAACAGGGCCTAGGGTTTTTGCAATGATAAAAACACTCCTACTAGAGAGTTAATGTGCCTCCTGTTGACATTCACCACCTGCCATGCAGAGCTGAGGTCCCTGCTGGGCCTCCTCATGGCCTAGGTGTACAGGGGGTAGAAGAAAAGTTAATAACTAATGTTCTAAGTTTGTGTGTGTGTGTGTGTGTGTGTGTGTGAGAGAGAGAGAGAGAGAGAGAGTGGTGGTGTGACTTTTGGTCCTAAATTATTTACTTCTAGGTAACCAGAAGAAAAAAGAGTGACGTACATTGGCTGTGGCCAATTTTTTCTGCATTAGAAACCACCCAATCCAGGCCCCCCAAACAGGCTGAATACTTGTAAGAAGCAAGTGGGACTTGAAACAGCTCTTTGTGTTTTAAAACACCGTCCTAGGGTGGTGTTCTGCCCTAACCAATGAAAGCTTCTCTAAGTTAGAAGAAAACAATTAACTTCTTGAGCATCACGTTAAGGGTCACCTGACCTTACCTCTCGGGGGAAGGCCATCCTTTCTGGCATGATTTGACAACTTATCTTCTATCTTAATCATGGTATTTTCTTTCTCTATTTTTGGAAGATGAAAGAGCATGAGGTTGGAAATCAGAAGGACTGAGAGTTAAATCCTCGTGCTGACATTTATTGGTTTGCCCTTTGGACAAGGAACATAAGCAGGAACATTCATCATCCTCAAAATAGGGGCAGAATTCTTCTTTAGGTGGTTGTGGTGAGTATCACATCCCCATTTTACAGATAAGGAAACCAAGG
Source organism: Varecia variegata (assembly GCA_028533085.1). Classification (NCBI taxonomy): domain Eukaryota; kingdom Metazoa; phylum Chordata; class Mammalia; order Primates; family Lemuridae; genus Varecia; species Varecia variegata. The sequence continues at coordinate 80,643,635 of CM052444.1, forward strand.
CAGGGAAGGATAAGCAATTGACTCAGGTCCTGCAGGGTTTGAACCCAGATGGTCTAACACTACTGAGAGCCTGCCCACTCAGTCCTTCTGCCACACAGCTCTGCAGAGGGCAAACAGGTACTTACTTCTCACTTCTTCTCACCATGGCCCAGCTTAGAGGTTTCTGAAAACACTGTCCAATGTTCTACAAGTGATTATTTCAATTCTTGAGTTATGCTCTTGGAATAATTTCACCTTTGACCCTAATCCTCGCAAGGAATGCTGGCAACACATTTCTCATGTGTCCAAAGAGAGGGTGGGTGCACATGGACTTAGACAAAGAGATTTGCATGGGCTGTGTCTTCATTAGTGTTCATGGATAATGGGTTTCTGCCCCCCAAAGGAGGTATTTGTCGTCACTGTTTCTAAAAATTAAAATTACTACTTTTAAAACAAATGAATGGATGAATGAAATATTTAATAAATGAGATAACAATGGGGAAGTTCCTGGCACAGTGACTTGAACATAGTAAACTCTCCATAGCTGCTCCTCAACTTCCTCTCCTCCTCCTTCATTTGGACCTTATTTGCATCTGTTATGTCCTTCCCCCACAAACCAAGGTCACAGTCCCTCTCCACTACACTTAATATTGATCAGGTGCTTTGATGAGCACTGTGTTTAGTTTGAGGGCTACAACTAAAGTGCCTTTGAAGAATGATATGAAATTAGAAAGGATAGAAGCTACTTTGGGTGACAGAATTAGGTCTCAGATGTCAGGGTGAAGTGATGGGCTGATTCTAACAATATGAAATATAATAGGGCTAAGTGTCAGGTCTTTTAATGGGATCCAGGAAATTAACTTGTGAGTGCAGGTTGGGGGAGGTGTTTGGCTTGATAGCTGCAAATATAAAAAGTACTTGAGAGTTGAGCAATAGTTGCATTACTTAGAGCCTCAGTTGCTGTCACAAAGACCTAAAAGAACAATGACTTAAGTAAGATAAAAGTTTATTTCCCTCTTACAGATTGGGAATAAACAGCACAGGGTGAAATGGCAGCCCAGAGATCAGGATCCTTCTATTTTGTTGCTCTGCACCCCTTTTCCACATGGTTATCAGGTCCACACTTCAGCCGATGGGAAAGGGAAGAGGGAAGAGGAAGGAGCATCCTGTCCTTTAAGAGCACAGCTGGGAAATGACACATTTCACATCTGCATACATCCATTGCTAGAACCTAGCCTCCTGGTCACACCTTCCCACAAGGGAGGCTGGGCAATGTAGTCTTTAGTCGGGTAGCTATGGTCCTAGCTAAGAATTTTTTTTACTAGATAAGAAGGGGAGGGGAGAGTGGATACTGAAGGAACAATTTGCAGCCTTACAGTTAAGTCATTATGTACAGTAGTGCAACTTGGTTGCCACAGAGTCTTGGGCAATCTTATATTGCATTGATGGAAGTATAGGATCTTTAAGAATAGGAGTGGGCAAGATTTTTCTGAAAAGGGCTAAATAATGAATACAGTTGACCCTTAAACAACGTGGGTATGAACAGCATGGGTCCACTTAAATGCATATTTTCTTCCACCTCTGCCTCCCCTAAGACAGCAAGACAATTCCTCTTCCTCCTCCTCCTCAGCCTACTCAAGGTGAAGACCTTTATGATGATCTACTTCCACTTAATGAATAGTAAATATATTTTCTCTTATGATTTTCTTAATAACATTTTCTTTTACCTAGCTTACTTTATTGTAAGAATATAGCATATAATACATATAACATGCAGAATATGTGTTAATTGACTGTTGGTTATCGGCAAGACTTCTGGTCAACAGCATGTTAACAGTAGTTAAGTTTTAGGGAAGTCAAAAGTTATATATGGATTTTTGACTGCATGGGGGGTCAGCACCCATAACCCCTGAGTTGTTCAAGGGTCAATTGCATTTTGTACTTTGCAGGCCACATATAGTCTCTGTCACAAATTCTTTTCTTCTTCTTTTTTAAAAAATCCTTTACAAATGTAAAATCTATTCTTAGCTCACAGGTTGTAAAAATTAGGCTGCAGCAAGGGCTATAGTTTGCAGACACCTGCTCTACAGCAAACATGGTGAAGAATCTGGAGTCACATCTTAAGATGTATGAGAATGTGTTCAGGGCAGGTGACCAGGATAGGGAAGGGACACCAGAGGAATTCCTAAGAGTGATGATTGCAGGCATTGGTTACATTTAGCCTGCTGAAGCTCAGACTCTTGATGACCTGATCATTATCTTCAGATATTGGAGGACATTTAGGTGGTTAGCAGAGACCCTTGTTTTGTATGTATCCAAAGGGAGGAATAAGAATCAGTGACAGAAAGCTCTGGAAGGCAGACTGTAGCACTGCCTAAGGAAGGACTTTCTCACTATCACTATTATTAATACTTATCATTTGTGGAACCCTTATTGTCAGGCATTGTTCTAAGCACTCTACATCGATGATCTCACTTTACTCTCAACAACCCCATCAGGTAGGTCCCATTCCTACCGCTACTTAATAGATGGGAAAAAGCAGCATTAGGAGGCTATATAACTCACCCAAAGACACTTAGCTACTAAGTGGTAGAGCCATAACAGCTCCAACTCTCTTCTGCCTCCTTGCATGCAAATTAAATGAGATAAGATAAGTCAATAATTTGGCAATGCCAAGCACCTAGTAAGTATTGATGTGGGTAATAATAATTATGTTACTCCCTAGGAAGTACTATGTTTCTCATCATGGTGGTTTTATTTGTTTCCTATGGCTGCTATAACAAATGACCACAAACTTGGTGGCTTAAAAAAACATATTTATCTGCTTACAGTTTTGGGGGCCAGAAATCTGAAATCAGTTTCACTGGACTAAAATCAAGGTGTTGGCAGAGCTGTGCTCCCTCTAGAGGCTCCAGAGAAGGATTCATTCCTGGCCTTTTCCAGCTTCTGGTGGCTTCTGGCATTCCTTGGCTTGTTGCTGTGTCACTCTGATCTCGGCCTCTGTGGTCACATTGCCCTCTCTCCTGCCCCCAACCTCTCTCCCATAAGGATTCTTGTGATGATGTTTAGGGCCCTTCTGGATAATCCAGGGTCATTTCCTCATCTCAAGATCATTAACTTAATCACATCTTTTGCCATGTAAGGTAACATTCACAGTTTCCAGGGATGAGGAGGAGGTAGGTATCTTTGGGGGCCAGTAATTAGCCTGTCACGGTGGTATTTAAGCATAGACTAGATGATCACATTTTTTTCCCTTCTACTATTAGAAAAACAAAGTTTATAGAATTCTGTGATTTACAGTGTTGGTCAATCAGAATGTTTGTCTTTTCTTTGTGGTATTTTTTGTGAGAACAGAATATATTTTTTAAGCATTATTTTATTTTTAATTGACAAATAATAATTGTATATATTTATGGGGTACAATGTGATGTATCAATACACCTATAGTATATATTGTGGAATGATCAAATCAGGCTAATTAGCATAGTAATCATGTCAAATGTGTATCCTTTCTTTGTGGTGAGAACATTTAAAATCTCCTTGTTTACCTATTTTGAAATATACAATATGAGGTCTGTCTCGAAAGGATACAGCCATGTAATATGAAAAATAGAGACATTTATTGAAGAAGATACAAGAAACATTGTACATAGGACAATGAAGCCTCAGTCCCCTTCAAAATGGTCACTTCAAAATGGGACCTCACACAGTTCCCCAACGTCTCTTAACCTAACCCTCACACATTCAACCTTCTCAGGTGTTCTGCTTGTTGCAGGCCTTCCAGAATGTGGATCATTTTCAACAGATTCTCTACCATCTTTGAAGTATTTGTGCCACAATTTTATTTGCGCTGCACTCACCGCATTGTCAGAAAGCCTTCTGAATCATCCAAATAGTTTCCCTGGAGGATTGTTCAAGCTTAACGCAAAATTTGATGCAGATTCGTTGCTCTACTTGCTTAGTCATTTTGAATGCGTTGGCCACACAGTGCACGTGCTCACTCAATGGTGTCTAGCGCCCCACTGACTAGCACAGTGAAGTCGTCACTGTTCACGCATGCGTGTTCCAGTCCACTCGCCTTGGCCACCAGGTTACAGGAATCTCGGGCAAACTGTTCTCATTATATTAACAATGGCCGGATACTTTCCGGACAGACCTCGTACATTATAACTATAGTCACCTTGCTGTGCAATAGAACACCAAAACTTACTCCTCCTATTTAACTGAAACTTTGTATCCATTGACCAATGTCTCCTCTTTCCCTGTCCCCCACCCCAGCCTCTGGTAACCACTCTTCTACTCCCTACTTCTATGAGTTTGACTTTTTCAGATTCTATCTGTAAGTAAGATCACTCGGTATTTGTTTCTCTGGGCCTGGCTTATTTCACTTAACAGTGTGCTCTAGGTTTGGACAGAATTTGCTGTGCGAAAATAGAATACATTTTGAGTAAGGTATGAGTTAGAGATCAAACAATTTTTTTTCAAGTAGCCAGCCACAGTCTGACAGTCTTGTTACTAACCTATCACGTAGCAACCATGACAGCTGCATTTGTTTCTTGACGTCTTTGGCTCCAATCAGTCCATTGTGGCTTCCGTAGTGCTGCTCCGCCATTTCATTTACCATTAAAAAAGTGTATGTTTCTTGCGGACAGATCAAGTCCCCCTCTATTCTTCTTTGTTAATTTTTCTGGCCATTAGCTCTTCTACTTTTTTTTTGTCATTGTATATCTCAACTTAAAAAAATCCTTATTATCATTTTGATTGGTCTTGGGAAGAAGAGGAAATAGACAGAATTATCTGCCTGCCATAATGGTCCTCTCACCCTATTTCTTTTTTCCTTGTGATTTTACATACCTGTCTTTATTGAGATTTTTCTAAGTTTTTTTGTTGAAGTCATATGGAAGTTTAATTCCAGAGATACATATCTGAGAGAGAGAGAGAGAGAGAGATTGATTCAAATCTGGAGTATATATATGTGTATATACTCTTTCAAAACTTCTAACAATTTAATTTTAAAACCACATTATCAATTATTTTTATGCCTACCCATGTGTTTTATTGGCTTTATTCCTCATTACATTTTCTTATGTAACATATCATCTCCTTTTTTGAGCTCATGATTCTGGCTTATTTTTTCCTCAGCTAGAAGAGATCTTCAAGTAATCTTTTAAAAAATATTCGAAATAAAGGGTATTTGAGTGATATATTGTCTGTGTCATCAAACATACCTTTCTTTTATTATCTTGTAAAGGCAATTATAGTTTGGCAGCTGGTAGAATGCTTGAGTTATGATAATATTCCCTTAGAATTCTATAAAAGTTGTGCCAGTGTCTTTTAGCGTGATGTTGCAGATGAGAAGTATGATGTCAGTCTGATTTTCTTTCCTTTTAAGCAGCCTGATTTTTCTCCCCTAAAAGGAAACTTGTGATTGTTTGTCTTTGTTCCTGGAGTATCAGACTACATTTAGAAGTGTGTATTCTTTCGGTAATCCTGCTGCCAGCACGCCATGTGATCTAAGGCCTAAAGTCTTCAGCTCAAGGAAATGTTCTTCAATTATTAATACTTCCTGGATTATTGTTTTCCTCTTCATTAATGATCTCATCTATATCTGGAACTCCTATTAGACTAATATCGATTGGATATTCTGGATCTCTCTGTTATATCTTATGTTTTATCTGATTATTTAAATCTCCTTTTCTTCTCCTGTTTGTGTGTGTGCTTTTTTGTGGCATCTCCAAAAGGACCTGGTGTCCTGCCCCTGTTCAACCTCTGACTTCTACTCATGTTAGGAACAAACCTCCCACTTTCTGGAGAAGCTGTGGAATTAATTCTGTGTCCAGCCATGCTGTGTGGAGAAACTGGCCTCTTTCCCAAAGTCCTTTAATTTGCCTTTAAACTGATGCCCAGTGACCCTCATCCAATCCTGATCCTCTGAGTTTGGGATTTTGCAGGACCCTTTTCTGGAAACCTGTGCACTTCCTAATGGAGTCTATGCAGAATCATGAACTTATCAGCACTAATGAGCTTTTCCTTACCCATGTCCCATCCACTTTGTTTCTTCCCCATATCTCTGTAATATCTGCTTGAGCAATGGCATCTTTCTCTGGTTCCCAGTATTGCCAGTGATGTTTTGGTCATATAAATGTTTTTGGGAGGAGAAATGAAAGGGAGTAAGTAAATGCATGAGCCCAATTGACCATTCCCCAAACCAAAAGCCCCAGTGTGGAAATAGTGGAGGGGATAGACGCATCCTGTGCATGGCTCAACCAAATGACCTTCTGGCCTCATCTAATTCAGGGAGGCTTTTCTTTAAAGTCTAAGCAATAAGGCAGCATAATTAAAGGTTTGAGAAACAACTTTTACAAAAAAGGCCAGAGAGATAGAGTTTAGTTTACTCAGAAGAACAGAATGAAGTGAGACTTAAATGGTGAGTCACGTTAAACCTGCTGAAGATACAGCAGGAGAGACTAAGATTGACTTACAGCCAAAGTGGTTCCTGCTGGTCCCTACAAAGACCACTGGACCCTTAAAAAGTTGTATGGCATCATAATGCATTGCCAAACCAAGTTCAGAGGCCTCCTTTTCTGGAGGGTTAGGAGCTGTTCTCTTTAAAGGTAAGAAGGTGGACCCAAATGACCTCCTGAATCCTCTGACAGCCTTGTGGTATGATGCATATGATGTTAGTTAGATCAGGAATAAACAGCACATCAACGCTCATTGGTAAAAAAAAATCTTATGTTCACCCAGCCTTACTGATCTATTATTATTATTATTATTTATGTAAAGAGAGAATGTTTTTTGTCGGGGACACTTTCTCCAAATTTTTAAACCCAAATGGAGACATCTTTAGTTTCTTCTCAAACGTGCTGGAAAGAATAGGAGTGTCAGGCTCCCTCTCCTGCAGTCGCTCACTCCCTCTGCATCCCCTGGCGGTCCGCCTCCCCCAGGGATGGGCAGAGGCAGGGACAGGGCGCGGGGGCTGGACGGGAGAGGAGTGACAGGCTCTCCCGCGGTAGGTCTGCGACTCCTCACCGAGCCTCCTGGGCTCAGGTCCGTGGTGGCCGCGGGAGAGCCAGCGCCACGCTGTGTGGCTGGGGACATTTCCGGCTGCCAGGGCCCAGCCAATCAGTGACGGGCCCAGCTACCCAGCTAGCTAGGGCGATGACACATGAAATATGATAATTTTCTGCTAAAAAGCCCTGGAAGGGGGAGGGTAGGGAGTGTGTGTGTGTGGCTGGGAGGGGTCGCGCAGGAGCACCTGCGACGGGTGGGAGGGTGACGGTGCACGGTTTCAGTGGTTTGCCCGGCGGGACCAGGCAAGGGAGGGATGGGCCCTGATGCCAGGGCCGGAGGGACTCGCCCCGCGGAGTGGCTGCAGGGGCGCCGTGTGGCTCCAGAGGTGAGCTGCCGCCGCCGCTGCCCCTGGGCGGGGACGGAGGAGGAGCAGACCGCGCCATTCTGAAGCTCTGGGGCTGCGTGGAAAAGAAACTGTAACGGGCATTTGCCTTCCTTTCTAACATGAGTCAGGTTAGGAGTTTTGTTTCTTCTCAGTGCTGCCTCTTTAAAAGCCAAAACAAAACTGGAATAAACACCATCTTGGCGGCTCAAGTACTTGGCCAATATTTTTCTTTTAAATGTAGGCTGGGGGCTGTTTATCCCCCTACCCCGTTTTTCTACCTCCATGCGCAACCCAGCCCTTAATAAAAAAGTAAAAAACAAAACAAAACAACAACAAAAGAAATGAACCATATCGTGAAGAAGGGCTGGAGAATCTTAAAGACTCTAAGGTTCAGGTGGGAGTTTTTGATTCCTGATTCTGGTGGGAAGAAAATCTGTCTCGGAACAAGATGGGGTCCTGGATTACCTTAGAGTTTAGAAGTAGTGGCAGAACCCTCTTTGCTTTGAGGACATGGTCCCTGGGACTACAAGGCAGGGCTGAGGGGCAGAGGACCCCACTTCCTTCGGCCGCTGTTTCAGGCTTCCCGGCCCTTAATCAGCAGCTAGAGCCTGATGAGGGATGACATGCCTGCTGCCAAGAGTCCCCTGCATCGTCTGACCCTGTGAACATGTGTGTGCAGAAGTGAAGGATCACAGTGTTTACATAACATGCTGATTAGTCACCGAGAAGCTCCTCACTGCAATAAATACTTAGACTTTGCATTTGCATTTTTTTCTCTTTCATATATATGTATTATATGTATGTATGTATATATATTATACATATAGGTCATTTTTTTTAAAAGGAGCCAATAAATGAAATTATCATCACTGCGAGCAAGCCTGCCGGCGGCTTTAGGCGTGGGGCTGGCTTCTTGCGCTCGGAGTGATAGCTATTCCGAAGTGGTAATTGGTGTACTGTATCTTTAAAAGGTTAAAACCCCGTTTCAGAAAAGGTCTGGGCTCCTAGTGGAAAAGACAATCGAGGCATGGGTTGGCTCTGGATTCAGAAAACAGCTGCTGATTAGATTCTGTGTCTGCGGGCTGAATTTATTCCGCATTTTTCAGCAGCAGGAATTCAAGAGGGATGTTTCTGTTTGGGTTTCTGATCGTGATTTATATTTATTCAGAGGAATAACAGAGGGTGGATCTGTTCCCGGCGCGAGCATGCTCACAACCAGCCGACTCTCCCATTATCCAACTGCCTAGTTTGGTGCTTCAATGTACATGGCTTTTCCGTGTGCATATGTGTGTATACAAACACGCATGCATGCCTGGATAGACATAGGTATGCACAGGTTATTTTTTAAGGACAATTCCTTCAATAAGGTCTTTACCCCTTACTTGAAACAGGTGTTCATGAAAAAAATGCACAAAATCCTGCCTGGCCGGAATAATTCATGAAGAAGGGGCTGGATCCGTGGGTCAGAGAACACAGGACCAGTTTGCCATCCCAAGGCCGAAGGTAGGGGACTCTGGGTTTTTATTCGGCGGATGGATTCCTTGTGCTTTATGTTATTGATTGTGTTTTTGCCCGCGGCCGCCACCGGGAAGTGAAATAGCGAGCTGCGTTCCATGTTGTCGCTGCCTTTCTTGGGCAAGGTGTCCGGCTGCCCAGGCGCAGGGGCCGGCCGGGTGGGTGGGCTGCGCTCGCCGCTCGGCCTGGTGCTGGGCAGCGGCAAGCCTCAAGTGACCCCCGCGCGTCAATCACCAGCGGCGCAGGCGGCGGGGCTGTAACCCTGTGCGCGCCGCGCTGGGCGCTCGTTGGCAGCCGTGCTGGCGACCCCGCGCCTGGTGAGCCTCAGCTGTGGGCCAAGGCGTCGCCTCCTGCAGCACCTGCGTTTTCTCCTGCTGCCGTGGCTGTGGCTCCGGGATTGTTCGGTGGACTCAAGTGGTCTCTGTTGCCTGCTTGGTTGAGAATGAGATTCGTGTGCTGCTGGCTGCCAAGGCAAAAGGGAGAGCTTTCTCCTCCCCCTTAATCCTAGCCCCCTGAAAATGTTCCTAAAGCACCATCACCCGCCACCCCAACAAAACCAAAACAAACAAAAAACAAACTCCTATTCCGTTGGGGATTCCTGCCTTCCTGCCGGCAGAGCAGGTGCCCCCTCAAAGTTGTGCCCCACATGTTACCATCTTTTAAATGGAAGCACTGATGGTGCTGAATGGCCCCTGATGGGACTGACCAGGCTGCCTGAGGACTCCTAAGTGCGGTGGACCACCCGAACCGTGTAGATGGGGCAGGAAAAGTGGTGGTGTAGAGGAACCTGGAGGCCAGGCGGTGGTGTCTTTTAAAATGCAGCTGGTTTGGTTTACATTGCAGATCAGGACTACTTCTGTGGCTAAGCCTCCCTTGAACTTTAGGGGCTGTGATTGCAGGAAGAGGCTCTGCGTGTCTGGTCACTGGGTGAGCAGCACCTTGGCCCTCTTTCTGTTGTGCACCCTGAAGTTTCTGGCAGCCCTTGACACTGTCACCATAGCAGCCACGTGCCCCCCTGCCTATGTGGAGTGCTTTGGTTTTGTTAGCACTGATTTGCGTTCGGAGTGTTGGGAGTGGGAAAGGAGAGAGGGATGGGGAGAATGAGGTGTTTGCTGAGCTGATCTGCTATGAAATGTTCTCCAGCCTGTGTTTGTGTGGTTATGTAATCCCAACTAATAATCAGACCCTGTGCCCAAGCAGCTCCCCACCATCTCCCGGCCCTCCCCTGGACTGAAGAAGTTGGGTGCTGCAGTTTTTTAAGATGTGTTTATGCAATGAAATGTGTACTGGGGGCAGGGAGGGGTAATTTGAACAACTTGAATGTGAAGAACACAGGTCAATGATCCTGTGTTCCTTTGAGGACAGTGTGGTATTGGCTTTGGATGATTGATGTTGATCTGAAGATCCTCCCACAACGCTTTCAGCCAGTCATCATTTGCCTGCACTTTCATTTGCTAATTTCACCCCTCTTGGACCCTGGAGAAGGACCCCTGCAGGGCCCTCAGATTCCCAACTAAAGGCAGGAAACAAATCCTGAATCCAGGGTGACAGCCCAAGTCCCAGCTGTGCTTTATACTTCCTACTGAGCAGCCAGTGTGGGGAAGAGTTCCTGTCCCACTAGGGTGTCAGTTTTGCTCTGGGGTTGGGCTATACTGTGGGGCTGAAGAGCAGACCTCATAGGCTGTCTGAGCTGTTTGACATATGCTCTCTAAAGCTGTAAGGCTTGCAGAGGCTGGACGCCCTGGACATCCTTGCGTTAAAATATTGTAGGGATTTTTTGCAAGGTGGGAGAACAGCTGTGCCACTGAGATATCTGCAGGCAGGAGGGAGGGTATGTGGGACTCTCTCTCCTTCCTCCCCACTCTGTCTAGTTAATGCACCAGCCAGACACTGAATTATTAGCACTGGCCCCGTACTACACCCCTTAGCACCTCACCCTAGGGCATCTAGGCAGATTTGTAATTTGGTGGCAAAATCTGACCCCTTACGGCTAAGATTGGGGTTTTTTTTTTTGCCTTCAACACTGCAGTGGGTTTGCTTTAAGGACCAGCTACTATGGTGTACTGTGTGGCAGTGGATCAAGATGTGCTCAGCTGGCACTATTGTTGAGCTGTCTCCGCCCATTGTGTTTTGGTGGTGGCCACCCTCCTTGGAGTGGAGAAGTGTGTGCTGCCTTTGGGTCCTTGCCAAGTGAGCCATTGAGGCATTTGGTGTGTGAAAGGTACAGGCAAGAAGAAGATGCATTTAGTCTGAAGTCCTGGCAGGTTCCAGGACCCAACTTGATGGAAGATAACGTTAAGAAAGCTGTGTGACAACTGGAGAGCTTTTAACTTACCTCTCACTTCCTGCTCTTTTCTTTTCACCCCTCTGTGCTGCCCATCAAGGAAGCCCTGACATGCTGTTCTTTATTCTGTTTCTTGAGAAGTCAAATCACACTTACCAATCTGCAGATATCCCGGGCAGGAAGAACAGGAAACACTGGCTCCATCAATAGGCCACACGGGCCAGACTCGGCCAAAGGCCTTGACCAATCTGTAAAGTAGGTGTAAACATCATAGCCTTACCAGGTCCACTGAAATATCTTCAGAAGAAAATGAAATAAGATAAAAAACAACTTATGCTCTGTAGCTGATGGGTGTTAGGATAATACCACAACAATCTGGAACTCCCATTTACACAATTCCACTTATCCAGTTAAGACCTACATGGCAAACCAAGGGAGATGTCGTAAGTCCATGAGTTGCAGTTCATGAATTTTGATCATTGGAAGAAATTTCAGATCCTCTTTCCGGTCTCTGCATTTACTTAAATTTCTAAGAGCCTTGGTTATTAGTCTGTCAAATGCACCTAGCAAGTTGGAAGAGACTGATAAAGTACCATATAAGGGTTATTACAAGTCTTTCATCAAGCATCAGTAAGAATAGAAATGCAAGAAACATAAACCCTGAAAAATTTTTTTTAAAGGCACAAGAATTCAAAACATGGGATTCTAAGACTACTTAATCTAAGTATTTAATGTAAGTACTTCAGTGAAATTTTATATATTTTAATGGGTCTTCAGGACTCTGTTTTGTCACATACTAACTGATATACACAATGGCCCACATGTATCAAGAACAGTTTAAATTATACTTTGTGTGTCCAATTTAAGAAGTCATGAGAATTCAAAGTACTCCCTGAATTTTTTTTTTAAGCATGATTCTTAGAGGAAAAACTGCAGCTCTCCAGGATAACAGAACCCCTGAGGTTTCTAGACAGCCAGGAGCTTACTGGACAAAATTATATTACAACTATAAAGTCCTGCTGTTGAAATTAATTGAGAACCTTATGATCTTTTGTCAAAATTTATCAGAGAACTATATTATCATTATTAGTGGTTATGTTCTAACATTAGATGCTAAGGAAAATACTGAGAAGGAAACACGTGGACCTTAACCTGTCTTGTGACCATGAAACACACTTAGAGTCCTTCCAACTTGGTGACTTTAATGCTGGAGTTGAAAGAGACCTGATGATGGAAAAGATGGAGTGGGAGAGGTGGACGCCCATGCACCTGTTTCTTAGGTGTGTGGGGAATGTGGACTTACCACGACCAGGGTGATGTTCTGTCAGAGAAACAGGTTCCAGATGTCATGGCCACACCTTCATGCTAAGCATTGGTGTGTACTCAGTTCACACTGTGCTCAAAACTGGAAGGATCATAGTTACAAGAGCAATGCTAGGCTTGGCCTGACCCTCTCATGCTATGCTCAGTTACACTTTGCTCCGAAACAAAGGCAAGAGGAAAAACAAAAGTAGAAGAAAATGAATGCTGACACTTTTTAAAGAGTATTTTTAGAATTCAGTACATATGTGGTAAGGGTGAAGACCTAATTAAAAGTGACGGGAAAGTATTGCTCGGTTTTCTAGAGGCACATAAATTCATTGTTTTGGTAACTTATTTGAAGAAATTCTTAAACTTGCTAAAAGAAACCATCAATAACAGTTCATTGATTATAATCACAAATGCTCAAAATTTTCCAAAGGTTCCATGTATATTAGCAAAGCGATGCTATTGTAATAAGATGGTGAAAAGAATATTCCCTGAAATCCTGAGGGGCTTGGAAGGCAGAGGAGGTTGGTGGTGGGAAGTGGCTGGACCACACTAACCAGGAGGCTGCGCTGCTGGGAGGGCCATAGTTGGGAATATGTGCTTGGGAGGCAGGACAGTAGGGATGGGCTCTTCCAGTGGCTGCGGCTGTGAGTACATGAGAGATGTGACTCCTCTCCTCATTGCCAAGTGTTATGAAATGCCAGGTGTGGCTGGAATTCTTGCAGAAGAGGGAGAGGGGTGGAGCTTTACATCTAGGTGTGCGGTAGGGATGATCTGAGAATGCCCCTCAGATTTGGGGAGCAAAGCCAGGGAGATGCAGAGGGAGGTTAGTCTCAGGAATCCTGAGATCTCTCTGAGCATCCATGGCCACTTGAATCGGGGGTTCAGGGTCAAGTTTTTAAAAAATGAGGCATGTATGCATAACTGGGATTCAAAGAAAAGCTGACAAATAATAGAAAAACAGGGAAAAAAATAAAACCAGTGTTATAAATACATGATATGCTCTGCTGAATCTCTGTCACCAATTTTAGTCTATTCAGCCATTCATTGGACTCCCAGGCTTGGCATTAGATCTTGAAGCTATCTTAAGGTCAAAGGAGCCCCGGTAAAAATGAACTGCTTTAATTTCAATCGAAGAATTTTGAAATGCTTCTCAATCGAAATTCAATACAGTAGACCCTTGACATTCTCAATGGATACATCTCAAGCCCTTGGCAAATCCCCAGATTTGCAATTTGCAAATGTAGAAATATTTGCATAGGCTTTTGACTTCCTTCTTTTTTTTTTTTTTTTTTTTCTTGAGACAGAGTCTAACTCTGTCACCTAGGGTAGAGTGCAGTGGCTTCATCATAGCTCATTGCAACTTCAGACTCCTGGGCTCAAGTGATCCTCCGATCCTCCTGCCTCAGCCTCCTGAGTAGCTGGGACTACAGGTGAGCAGGACGGTGGGCTAATTTTTCTATTTTTAGTAGAGATAGGTCTTGCTCTTGCTCAGACTGGTCTCAGACTCCTGAGCTCAAGCAGTCCTCCCACCTCGGCTTCCCAGAGTGCTGGGATTACAGGCGTGAGCCACCAGGCCCCACCTTGACTTCCTTCTGAATCAGGGTTTAGTCTAGAGAGGAGAGGTCCCTATGATTATTCAGAGACCACCAGTTATTTCACTTTTCATCTTGTACTCAAGGAAATAAAGTTTCTCTCACTTCCAGAGAGTTTCTGTTTCTCTGGTGGCATCTTGGGGTGGAGGTGCTGGGCCTTTGAGAAGGCTTCCTGATCCAGCTAAGTGACTTGCTCTTGCGCTGCAGCTTCGCCACACACAATTCACATTTGCGCTGCAGAGAAAAAACAGATTGTCACGTGGCGTGGCTATTATTGGTTGTTCACAAATAACCGAAAAAGTGAATGTTGAATCTACAAATGTTGAATCTTCAAGCATCTGCTGGGGTTGCTAAAAAATTGCACGTGTGTGCAACCCCTCAAACTCCCGCCACCCCCTGGCCCTTGATATACACTCCATGCGCTGTTAGAAACTTCCCCTGACTGTCAGCAAATCTTGATGAGGGGAATTGGGCGTCACACAGCTGAAGCGTCTGGTACAGAACTTACAATGAGAGCGTCACCATTGAAACCTAAGCAAGAGAAGCAGAATGTAGCCATTTATTTGCTCCATGCCCTCATTTTAAAGATTTCAAAATTTGAGAAGATTCCAGGAGATTAAAAAAAACCCACTATGATTATGGTTGTTTAAATAAAGGAGCCAGAGCAGAATGTACTTGGAGGTTGGAATCACTGGAGAGATTGTTACGAGAATGATTTGGAGTGATTTGGGGAGAATCTCGTAGGATTTTGAGTTAAGAGCACCACCAGCTACATTTGAGGAGATCGTCTTTGTCCAGGAACTAGAACAAATATGGCAGAACCACAGCATTTTGATATGAGAGTTTCTTATTTATTAAATTTTTTGTGACCTTCTTTTAAAATAATTTTAATAAAATAGCCCCTAGATGCAAAAGAATACTTAAAACTGTATATAAAGGCCTAAAGAATAATAATATCATGAACACTCAGGTGCTCACCAGTCAATTTGAGAAAAAGAATGTCACTCTTAGTTTGAAGTCCTTGGTGTACCCTCCCAGCCACTGACTCTTCACGGATAACCACTTTCTTGCCATTTCTGTGTCTCATCCTTTATGCTTTTCTTAATTGTCTTACCCTCTCGTATGTGTATACCTTGTTTGGTTGTGCATGTTTGTGAACCTTATATAAATGGATCATACTGTTTGTAGTCTTTTGTTCTTATATTCATATTTAGTACATGTGCACCAGGAAGGCTGCACTAGTTGACACACAACTGAAATATTTCCATATCAGTTGGTAAATTGCTGCTTACCTGATCCTTTCTGAGTGCTCCCGTGATACGTCTCCAAGTCCTCCCCTACCTTTCTCAAGGGATCACACCTGGCATGGCAGGGGGTCTGGGCCCCAGCTCTAGCTCCATGGCTGTGATCCCTTCCAACTGGACAGTCCCTGTGCCAACGAGTTGTTCAATGTTTCATTCCTAGATTCATTCACATTGTTGTGTGTAGCTATAATTTTTTTCATTTTGCTGAACTATAATATTACAAGGAATGAATAGATGGCAATTTATATATCTCTTCTATTATTAACAAACACTTAACTTATTTCTAATTTTCTGCTATTATAAATAGTGCTGCTGTAAACTTTTTTGTTCAAGTCCCCTGCTGAGCATGTATATAAGTTTACTTAGGGAATATGTATAGCAGCAGATTTATTGGTCACAGACTATGAGCATTTTCAATGCTACTAGAATAGATCAAAATTAACTTCCATTATGTTATGTGAATTTCACTTCAACAAAAATTAATTTCTAAAGTGTTTAACCAATTTCTTTATCCATCTGCAGTGT
Source organism: Varecia variegata (assembly GCA_028533085.1). Taxonomy (NCBI): domain Eukaryota; kingdom Metazoa; phylum Chordata; class Mammalia; order Primates; family Lemuridae; genus Varecia; species Varecia variegata. Next base: position 80,659,544 of record CM052444.1, read on the forward strand.
ATTATTTTTCTGTAATCTTCAGACCTTTATATTTTGTAGGATATTGTCAGAAATTTTTGCCAGTCTTATAGATGTATAACAGTGTCTTCTCTGATTTTAATTTATATATATTTTATTAGTAAAGAGATTCAGCATCTTTTCATATGCTGTTGGCCTTTTGCATTTTCTTGTCCTTTGAAGTGCCTCTTCAAGTCTTCTGCCCATTTATTTAAAAATTGGGTAATTTACATTTTTCTTATTTATTTGTAGGAGTTCTTTATATATGCTGGAGACTATTTCTAAATGTTACAAATACCTTCTCCTAATCTGTGGTATTTTTCACCATCTTTTTTTCATATCTTTAGAGTGGCAGAAATTCTTAATTTTAATGTAATAAAATTTATCAATTTTTCCTTTATCGCTGAACATTTTGTGTCTTTTTAAGGACATCCTTAAGGATAATACAGCTCTTGTATTCTAAAAGTTTTAGTTTTGCCTTTCATCTTCAACATTTTCTCTTGAGAATGATATTCTCTATGGATTTGATATTCTTTATCAGAATAAGGAACTACCCTTCTAGTGTAGTTTGCAAAGAGTTTTGGGTTTTTTTTTAAACTATGAATGGAACTTTCTAAAATACTTTCTCCACATTTATTGAGGGGATTTATATAATTTTTCCCCCTTTAGTTTGTTAACATATGGTAAACTGATTTTTCCAGTGTTACATTAACATTGGTTTCCTAGAATAAAACTGACTTGGTCATAAGGGGTTCATTTTTTTATGCATTGCTAGATTTGTTTTGCTAATAAAAATTAAGAAGTTTTGCATCTATGTTCATGAGTGTATTGGACCATAATTCTCATTTCTCATATTATTCTTGTCAGGTTTTTGTACTGTGGTGTTACTGAGCTTGTAAAGTAGGTTGTAGAATATATATATTTTTCTTTTTTCTTTTTTCGAGACAGGGTCTCACTCTATTGCCCAGGTTAGAGAGCAGTGGTATCATCATAGCTCGCTGCAAACTCAAACTCCTGGGCTCAAGCTGATCCCTGCCTCAGCCTCCCAAGTAGCTGGGACCACAGGTGCGCACCACCATGCCTGGCTAATTTTTCTATTTTTTGTAGAGATAGGGTCTCACTCTTACCCAGGCTGGTCTTGAACTCCTGGTGTCAAGTGATCCTCCCGCCTCTGCTTCCCAAAGTGCTAGGATTACAGGCATGAGCCATTGCACCAGACCGGTTATAGAATATTTCCTCTTTACCTGTTCTCACAAAAAATTTATGTGAGGCTGGAATTCTTTCTTAAATAAAGATTTTTAATCTCTGACTCAATTTCTTCAATAGATATTGGGTATTCAGTTTTTAATTTTTTTCTTGAATCAATGTTGGTAAGTTAGATTTTTCTAGGAATTTGTCCATTTTATTTGAGTTTAAAACATTTTTGCCATGAAGTTATGTATAATATGCTTTTATCTTTTTAAGTTCTGTAGCATCTGTGGTTGTGTCCCCTTTTCCTTTGTAATGCTATTGCATCTTCTATATTTTTTTGTTGTATAGACTTTTCAGCATTTTTTCAGTTATGGGAAATTCTCCTCCTGTCTCCTTTTCCCGTGAGGCCACAGAAGGTGAAGCTGAAGGTCACTTTGTTTGGCTAATGTCTTCAAGCTGGCTTCAGAGACTGGCTCCCATTCTGGGCTCCAGCTTTTACTTAGTTTTTGCTTGTCGAATATTTTTTGCTAACATGCCAGCTCATTAGTCATTTCAAAACATATTTTTTATAGTACCCAGTTTTCTTAGCTATTTTCAGTAGAGAAGGCTACACATCTAATCTACCATCGTGCTGGAAATAAAAGCCTTATAGGGTTTTCTTTAATACTGTCCTGTAACTTAACACTTGTTAACCATGAAAGACTATGCTGAATCTATTGACAGAATGTATTTATCCGCACATATTTATTACAATGGTCGGTCTATTCCATGATTCATTCAATAGATATAATGGTATATTTTTAATAATGTGCAATACGCACATTCCTTCCAGGCTAAGATAGAAGACTAGTTGGTGCTAGTGGGTGGGATATGGGTGTTTTAAATCTGCCAGTAAGAGTCTTACCAGAATAGAAATGGGTGATATTGAGTAGATAACAAATAGTTTAGTCTTTAAATACAAAAGTACCTCAGCTACTAGGGAGTTAATTCTTCTATCTTGGTAAACTGGGAGAGCTGATGGATTGGATATAGCTTTTTTCCAAGCGTGCAACAGAGTGAGTTAGGGTTAGAGATGGTGTGTTTCCTCTTCCACTTTCTAGCCACCCAGACTATTTGCTTTGTCTCTTATGAATGCCTGTTTTTTTCTGTCTTTTCTTTCAAAGTTCTACTCTTATGCTACCATTATCTCTTCCTTCTTAGTTTTTTATGGAATTATAGCCTTACCATCTGAGGACCAGCTCTCTTTTGGGGGGGGGGGGAAGTGAAAGCATCCAGTTCTCCAAGACTGTCTGTCTCAACTTCTCACGAGCAGGACTTGGCTGGCAGCCGGCATCCCCAGCCCCCTCCCACTCTGCCCATGCGGCTAAGTTGCGCTTGGCTGAACTCAAGTTCCGTGCTGCTTGGCCAAGGGACATTATAACTTTTTTCATCCAAGAGAGCCCGACTGGTGACTCTGATGTGGTTTACTCCCAGGCAGGTGGGTCCTGCTGCTCACTTCCTGGTGTAACTTCTGAGCAAGGGGCAGTTGGGTCTCCATTGTCCCCTGCCCTTCCTGTGAGCCTACTTAGTGGTGGGGCATAGCAGATGGACGCCATGGCTGCCATGGGCCTCCTACAGGCCTGGGGAGGGAACTGTGCCAGTCTCATGTTCTGTCCCCATTCCTGCTGCCTCCTTGCCCCGTTAGCGTCTCTGTTTGCTTCTCATCCAGCGAGGGCAGGGACGCCCTGGTGTGGGTGCTGTCTTGGTAGCCATGTGGGCACTGGTTGGGTGAAGGGCTCCCTCTTTTCCGGACCCTCGAAGGTGGTCAGGGCTCACCTTGCTTTACCTCAGAGCAGGATGGTATTTGCTTCCCCTGTTCTCTCTACCTCCCCTTCTCTCCTGCTGAGGCCTCTCACCCCTGCCCCCATCCCCAAATGCCTTGCAGAGAACAGTTCACAGGTTATCAGGGATTATGAGGAAGGAACATTCATTACTTGGACAGAGACAAATGACTTCCCTCCCTCTCGAGGCTGAGTGGTTCTTGGAAAGGCGCTTCCTCTTCTCTAATGTATGCGTGCCTTATGCGTGCCTTCTACCTGGGAGGCAGAAGCCACAGAGGGGCCGGATGAGAGCCTTGCAGGCTTGCCAGCCCTCTCTGTGGGTCACTGGCCAGTTTTGCAGAACATCTGCCCCTCTGAAGTAGGTTGAGAACCAACCTGCCTGGGGGGCTGATCATTTCCACTAATTAGTAATGGCAGCGCTGGAAGTGCTTGGAGCTCAGGGCCTGTCGCTTAGGCTTGGCTTGGAAAAGGAGAGGGTAGGCTTTGAGGAGAGCAGGGAGGGAGGGAGAGAGGCAGGAAAAAAGGGGAGACGGAAAGAAAGAGCAAGAAAAGAAAAAAGAAAAAAAGAAGCAAAGGAAAGAGAACATACATAACTCTCCTGCCTAGCTTCAGAGTGCCACATGTCTCAGCTGGGACCACATAACATCAAGCCTCTCGTTAAAATGTTTTCTAAATCGAGTATAATTCACATATAATAAAATTCACCTTTTTAAGTGCACAATTCAATGAGTTTGGGCAAATGTGTATACCTGTGTAGCCACCACCAAAATCAAAATATTCCCATCGCCCCCTAAAAGTTCCTGGTGCCCCAGTGCGCTCAGTTCTCCCCTCTGCCCCATCCCCCGGCAACCACTGCTCTGTTGCTGAAACTAGAGTTTGTCTTTTCTAGAATTCCATATAAATGAAATCATAAAATACGTGCTCTTTTGCTTCTGACTCCTTTTACTTAGCATAATGCTTCTGAGATTCACCACATTGTGCCGATCAGCAAGTCAGTCTTTGTCTTGCTGAACAGTGTCCATTGCATGGATGTGCTGCAGTTGTTTTTTTTTTTTCCCCATCCATTCACCTGTTGATAGAAATTTGGATTGTTTCCAGATTTTGGCTATTGCAAATAAAGCTGCCATGAACATTCACCGGCGGGTCTTTGTCCATATCTCTTTATTTCTCTTAGGTGAACAGCTAATCAAGTCTCCTTTTGGATGCACATTCTGTCTTCCTTGTGCCTATCAGCCTGTCACCAGGTGGGCCCTTCTCTTTCCCTTCTCAGGAGTAACCGTCAGTTAACAATAGGATTTTGGACACTATCACCTGTGTTAGCCCCTACTAATCCCTGGGGCCATACTGTATGCTAATTGTCTTCAACCTGTTTGACACCCTCACTAGACTAGAGACAATTTGGCATAGGAAGTAGCAGCACAGGCATTGGAGCCAGACTGCCAGGGTTCAAATCCCAACTCTGTCATATACTCACTATGTGACCCTGAAGACGTTACTTAATCTCTGTGTGCCTCAGTTTCCTCATCTGCCAAGTGGAGATAATAATAACAGTACCTATCTTATAGAGTGGTGGGACCAGAGAGCCAGATAGCTAGATATGCTTGGCCTACAGGGAGTACTATGTTGTTGAATGACTTGACAAGAAGGAGTGTCAGGGTCTGGAGTGCACACGTCAGATCTCCTTTCAGTGGCTCGTGATGGTACTGGAACAGGCTCCATCAGCTGCTTTGCTGCCTGGCACCCTGGCATCTGAGCTGCCACCGGGTGACAAGCACTCTCTTAACACTGAGTGGACAGCACTGTCCCCCTGTTACCTGCTGGCTCCTCTTCCAGCTGGACTGCTAGCTGCCCCCTTGTACCGCTTGAGTTGAAATTCTCTTTCTGTTCTCCTGAGTGTTTGTTACTCTTCAAACAATATAACTATAAACGACAAGGGATCCCACCTGTTTGCTTTGTTCCTTCTCTCAGGGCTGGGTCCAGATACATCATCCAGGTAGGAAGCAAGGCCTGCAGAGGCCCTGCCCACGCTCTTAGATCTTATACCCTAGTTCGCACGCCATCTTCACGTATCACAGGGCCTGAAGCCCTGTGCTGATTGGAGATATGGCAAAGGGACCCTAGGCACAGAAATACCTGTCCTACAGCTCTACCAAGGATGCTCCTGTCGGGACGTTCCCCACAGTAGCCATGGTTATGGATGCTCATCTCTGGGCCCTGCCACTTCTGTAAGCCAAGGGCCGGGGCTCCCTTTGGACAAGGGTAGGAGGCCCCCTGAGTGACAGCTGCAAACAAGGACTGAGCCTCAGAGCCTTTAATCCAGAGGGAGGAGCACTTTCTGGATCTGACCTTTTTCTCTTTCCAGAAATAAGATGATTCAGGACAAGGGTGATCAAAAAACCTAGAGAAATCAAAATGTGGGATTGGTCTTTGATATTTGCCAAAGTGAGGCACCTGAACGGAAGCTTCCTACGGACAGAATACGGTTTGTAAGGTACAATCATCTGTGGGCCCGTGGGGAGTGTTCCTAGAGTCTAGGAACTCGGAGTGGTACAGTGTACGGAGCA
>CM052444.1:80665615-80776994 GCA_028533085.1 Varecia variegata
CCCCCACCCTGGCGTTGTAGACAATTATCCTCCAGGCAGCTGCCTGTTCGGCCCGCGCCTTGCCCAGACTGGGGATAAGGGTTCTGGAATCAGACAGAAGCAGGCGGGAATCCCGACGCCACCGCTTACCAGCGGGGTGACCGTGGGGAAGCTCCTTAACGTCTCTGAACCTCGAGCTCCTCATTTGGAAAAGGGACCAAGGATTAAATGAGAAGGGCCATAACTGTGCCTGTGCTGTGGTTCTTCAGAACTCAACCACGTTGTCACTTTGGCCCAGGAATCAGGCCCTTTCTGGCATCCAGGTCCCTCATTTGTGCCCTGAGCATCTTTTCTACTCCAGCACTTGTTCACTTGTCTCTTTCTCCCATTAGATGGTAAGTGCCTGGAGGGCAGGGGCTACGTTTGTTTGTCTTTGTGTCCCCAGTTTCTGGACCATGGCAGCTAACGCTTAAGGAGTGCTTATCACATTCCAAGCTCAGCATTGAGTAATCTATATGTGAAAATTTATTTAATCCACACAGTAACCCATGAGGTAGGTACCACTTCCAATATCCCCGTTTTATAGATACGGAAACTGAGGCACGGGGTGATTGAATGACATGCCGCGCGGCACACGGCCATCATTAGCAGAGCCAGGATTTGAACCCAAGAAGCCTGTTTCAGAACTGTACTATGCAAGCTGTCTCTTAAGAGTTGTTCACTGGGTGGAGAGTGGAGTGTTATTATGGTCAAATTATTGTTTGCTGTTAACTCCAGGCAAACCACTTGTCTTTTCTAGGCCTGTTTCTTTGTCAGTAGAGGGGGGAGCAGGGCTCTCATGAGGATTAAATGGGAATGGGTGTAAACTCTAAGGCCCTGTCCAGAGCGTGAGGAGCCATTGCCTTAGCAGTGTCACCATGGTAATCAGAGCCCACTATTCCTACTGAGTGTGCCATTCCTAACTGCTCTGCAGGGGACGAGGTGTCGCCCTCATGCTCCCCAGGGCCTCCACCTTCTCTATCCGCGCACACTGGCACACTGGGAAAATGGGGGTCCCTCATGCTACCAGGCTTTCTTCCTCTAGAATGCACTGAGCTTTTGCTCATGGCAGCCCATGAAGGGCTAGAAACCCCCAAACCATCCTTTAATCTCAGAGTACAGCCCTAGGAAGAAGGGGGTGCTGCCCTACAGACTCTGCGTAGGTCTGGGGTGGCAGTGGGACGGGGGTGGAGGAAGTAGGTGATATTACCGCCAGTGATACTACAACTCCTGCCTTTTGATATTCCAGCCACGTAAAGCCGTAACTAAGATTCCCCAGCAAAGCTCAGAATGCAACCACTTTAAAGTGTGAGGGAGAGCGTGTGTGTCTGTATGTGTACAGAGACAAATAACCTTGATCCTGGAGCTGACATTGCCCACTTCTCACTCTTTGTGGGCTGTGATTGGGATCATTTCCTTGGCTCCCGTGTCTGATGAGGCTCCCTCCGTAGGTCCGCACCTTGGGCAGCGCGGGTTCTCTTTCCTCTCCCTCCCCTGGGCCCTTTTCTCAGCTGAGCTGCTGTGCTCTGCTGTGCTCTCTGCATAACCCTTCCTTTCTCCTGCTCTCCCCCCTCCTCACACCTCTGCCACACTCACCTGGAAGCACTCTGTGCTTCAGAAGAAGGGCTTAGATATGTCTTAGCAATGAATATTTAAAACCAGATGCACTGAGCAACAGAAATTAGGGGATGATGGAAGCATTCTCTATCTGCACTGCCCAACACAGGACCACCAGCCTCATGTGGCTATCGAGTATTTAAAATGTGGCCAGTGTGACTGAGGGACTGGATTTTTCATTTTATTTCATTTTAATGTAAATGGCCACATGTGGCTAGTTGCTACCATTTTAGACAGTACAACTCTAGGGAATGTGGCACCTGGAAGAATCAAATCAGGTTCAGTTATCTTGTGTGGGGATTTGGGATTACTTATCCTTAATCTGGGTATGTGGCTCCCACAGAGTCATGTTTTGTGAGGTCATATACTCGGGTCTTCAAAAAGCCCCCTGCTGCCTTCCCAGGTGAGGTGGAGGCCAAACGTATGGGCTGCAGTGGCGGGAGACTCACTTGCTGACCCCTCAACCTTCTCCACTAGCGCCCTGCCCCTTGTAGGCTGCTCTATGGGTGACCAGGTGCAGATGTGTGAGGTTCAGGGGATCCAAAACTCAGGGGACCATCCCCTTCAGGGATGAAATGAAATTTTGTAGGGCTTGAAGCCTATGCAATTTGGGGGACCTCTTTAAGTAAAAGAATATAAAATTACAAATATAAAATTAGGAGCCGTAGTGAATATTTATTTAGAGTGAGAAAAGATATCACATCCAACATAAGTTTAAAAACCTGACATGTATCACAAACTTTACAAAATCCATAAAAATAGCATAATAATTTTATTAATTATTTGCCTGTCAAACCTAATACCTTTTTCCTTTCATTTCTTTTGGCTGAATACTCTTTGATCACCTCTTCGTGTGATAATTTTTGTAATTTTTCTAAAGGGAGGCTGAAAAGATAATTTAGGTTTTCTCTGAGCATGGCTGACAACATTTGTTTTTTATTATTGATAGTTACTGTGCATAAGACATGGCTTCAGACACAGACATCTACTTTTTCGTTTTACTCCTATAGGCTTCAGCCCTATCATGCAAGAATTTTTGATAAAAATCTATTTTGTGTCATTCCTACCAAAAAAAGGGAAAAATGTCTGATGTGTTCATAACCATATTCATTATATTATCAAATATATTTCTGACAGGAGAAAACTTCCCTTTAGTTTTAGTGAAAACTAAATTCTCCTCCTATGATTCCACAAGTCTGATGATTGGAAGAAATATCTACATTCTAGCTTCTGGCTCTGTATGTCTCAAAAGTGGTGTTTTTTCACCACTACTGACATACCCCAGGTGCCAGGTGTTGCACCTTTGGGTCTCAGTGCCATTGAGTTGGTGGTAGGCGTATCTCTGGAAACCATGGGGACAGCCAGCAATCACTTAACTTAGCATGAAAGTGACTGTGAACCACAAACATAAATCCCACTACGCCCACTCAAACTAAATTTATCCCAAATTAACTTCCCCTTCACTGGATCCCAAAATGTCAGTAGCTCCTGTAACACCACCGGACGTGAACACGAGGGGAAATGTGTCAGGAGGAGACATCAGCGTGGAAAGCGATAGTGTTCTTCATCAATTGCAGTTAAAATATCTTAAAATTGCAAATTTCATTAAACGATGATATGCTTCTGAGACTGTATTGCTAGGGCCTTGGCAGGGGCCATGTGAGCAGAGCATGGATGCTTTCTTCCTCTGTGCCACTGTCAATCTGTGTCTGTTCACTGCTCTGAGCTCAGGGTCTTCATCTTTAACATGGAAAGAATAAGGTCCATGCTACAGAGTTATCATGGGTAGTCAGTGAGCTGCGTGTGAAAGCCCGTTGACCCTGTGCCTGGGGAAGAGATGCTCAGAGGTGGGAGGCGGGAGGGACTCGTGTTTGCTGGCCATCTGCTCCAAGCATGGCAGCCTGCTTTGAATGCAGACCGCTGAGCAGTCCTAGGGGAGCCCTGACCCAAACCAGAGAAGGAAGTGGACAGCCAGAAACTGAAACCAAGCTCACGTGAGTGAGAACGCCCAGGGGAATTTTTAAGTGGTCAGAACTTGATAATTTTTCTTTAACCAAGTCTTGCTATGCATGATTTTCTCATGTCATATGATTCAGGGAGACTATGCCTGAGTTATGTTAAGGCCCGAGAAGATTCCTAAGCATTACGAGACTGGAGTATGGTTCTCAGCTGGTTCAGAGCCTGCCGAGAGTGTGGGTACCTGATGCCTTTGGAATTTGACAGCTGTGTCCAGGACACTCTCCAACCGAATTCCACAATCAGACTTGGATATTCTTGGGTCTGAAAAAGAATGGTTGGGCCCAGAGTTATGGTGATGGTAATGAGAGATTCTTTAAATTTGAAAGGCAAGTCTTGAGACCCTTACCCCCACCTGGGCCTGACCTCTCTGACCTTTGTGGGGTGTGGCAGACGGTTAGGGGAGGGGCTGGTGAGCAGAATCAAGGCACAGACAGTAGACCCAGAAGAGCCTGGCTTGGCAAGGAGCCACGGTGAGACTCCTGCAGAAACTAAATCTCTCTCAACCCTGGTCTCCTCTTTTACAAGTGAGGGCATTGGACTGGACACCCTCTAAAATGCCTTCTGATGTTAACCTTTTAGGATTTTTAAACTCTGAGGATGTTGAAACTGACCCACCTCCAGGGTTAACCTGAGGTTGGCATGGGCAGTGACAGCAGAAACATATTTTAAAACAGGCAAGCCATATCTGTGTCACTATGCATAGAAAAACACTGCAAGGAATTAATCCAAAATGTTAACAGTGTTTCTCTGTGAAATAATAGGTCATTCATTTTTTTTCTTAGTTCTTTTCTATTCCACTCCCCCCAGATTTCTATCTTAAGTATGTATGGCTGCAATTTTGGAGTTGGGGGTGGGTGGGAGGTGTTCATAAGTGAGGCGTGTGGGAGACCCTGTCTTCCTGAGAGACCCTGGGAAGTCCCATGTTAGCTTGAGAAAGAACCACACAGTGAGCTTGTTCAAATGGCAGATTCCTGGGCTCCACTCCCAGAGATTCTGACTCTGGATCTGGGGTGGGGCTTGGAATCTGCCACTTAGGAAACATTCCAGGGACTACCCTTTGAAAGGACATTGGCCTTTCTTTGCTTGGAGCTGGGTTAACAGAACTGTCATTGAGATCTAGCTTGGAGCTGACAGATGAGCTGAACCTCCAGCGGGTCACGCTGAGACTCTGACAAGATCATGTCTCCAGATGGAGGTGGCTGCAGGACAGGGGTCAGGACAGGCAGGGAGAAGCGGGCAGGCAGAAGGTTGTGGGAAGTAACTTGCAAAGCTCTCAGAAGAGCAGGCTGTGCCGGCAGGAACTTGCTGTCCAATTCTGTGCCCCTCCGGCTGCCTCTGACAGGCACAGGAAGGCAGGCTCGGTCCGGTGGGGTCATGGGTTCTATTTTGGCCCTGGAGAGGTAGGCCCATGATGAAAGTTCTGGTTCTACTACTTACTAGGTGTACGATTGTAGGTGAGTTGCATCTCTCAGCCTCAGTTTTGTCATTTGTGCAATGTGAATGATGTCACCAACCTCACGGGCATCCCATGGGAGAATGTCAGGGGTCCAGAGCAGCAGGTCAGTCTGTGTTAGGTCCAGCCCCCACCTCCTTCTTGCTCTTTGGCTGCTGGGGAGAAGGGCAGTGTGAGAACCTTCTTGGCCACAGAGAAGGCCGTGCCCTGCGCACAGTGCAGCAGTCTGAGTGCCTGCCTAGGTCATTTTCATAGAAGCTCCTTCACTGCCGGGCACGATTTTCCTGGGGGATATTTACTGAGAAGTTGCCCCAGTCTGACCCAGCAGTGCAGCCCCGTCCGAGCCTGAAAGTCTCTGAGTCTTCCGAGCCCTTAGGTAGTCTGAATACGGTCACCGCTGCTGTGTGGCCAGGGGACCCCTTGGAATGGTGTCCCTCAGACTCTTTCTGCTTGGACTTTGCTTTAACCCCCAAGCCTCCTAAACAGCCAGATGGCTCCTCTCTCCTGGATGGTCCCTCATTTTAATGTGGAATTTCCAGCAATCCAGTTCAGCTCGGCTCCATATTTTTAAAAATTTGCCTTTCACCCTGCTCACAACACAACAACCCAAGGCTGCGATATGGGGAATCCTATCCCAACTACTGAACTCCAACACCAAGTATTTAGCAAGAGGCTTTCCAAATAGAAAGTCTTGTTCTTTCATTCCTTCCTCTATTCCATTCACTCGACAGATATTGCTTGAGTCCACACTGCAGTGACGATAATTATCATTGACTGGGTGCTTATTACGTGCCCAGGGTGGACTTCCAGAAGGTCACAGTCTGCTGGGGACACAGTTGGGCGATTGTTCACAAAGTGATAAAGTGGTGAGAGAGGAAGGTAGGGGCTGCCTTGGGAGCAAGTAAAGAGGGACAGCTCCCCACGACCCCAGCCTAGCTATTAACTGTGTAGTGATGTCTTTTTCACATGAGATCTGCTGCTCCTGCAATTCCTAGCTTAACTGTCCTTTTCCAGGCCCACCTAGAGGAGAGGAGACCGGAGGCCTCTGTCCAGAGCTGAGACTTTGAAACCCCCATCCTATGCTGGTGCCGGGATTGGCCTGGCCACAGAGTAGGGTTTGCATAGCTATAGGCTGCCATCTTCCTTTTCAGTTTAAACCGAAAAACAGAAAGTTCCAGGCAAACGTAAGGACAGTCTTTTGGGGTTTTTTTCCCCTCCTAATGAAGCATGTAGCTATTTATCTGAGAGAAACAGGTCTGCCCAGTGGAACGTTTATTTGGTTTCTTTGGCTGGTCATGGGAACACACCTGCCAGTTTGCCACTTCCTGAAAATCAAGCAGTTTCTTAGAAAAGGGACACATTCCTTAAAATACATGGTGTGGTTTGGGGGTGAGATATGGTTTCTTGGATTTTTATGATTTAACGTGTCTGCAAAAACATTAAGCCACAAGATAAAAATACACTGACTGCCCCTTATGAGAAACTGGACTTTCCTTAGGGTTAGGGGCTGGTCATTTAAATTTTTATGCTGGGTTTTGTTATGTTTTCAAGTTTTTGTTTACTTCTTTTCCTGTTCTCATCAACTCTCTTGTGCTCTGACCATATCGTGGGCTATCATTGGTACAGTTTACTATGGTGAAACTTCTACTTACCAACCCAAATAATTTCGACTGAGGTTTTACAAGAAAAAGACAAATCATAAAACAAGTTTTCTTAGATCTTAATTTTTAATACCCAAGTCTCAGAGCGTGCCCTGGGCTTAGTGTACAGTCAGTCACCCTCAATTCCTGTACCTACATGTGATACACTCTCCAACAAGAACTGATTGTTCTGGCAGATAGCTGGGAGAGAGTCCCTAATGTATCTATTAATAAAGCAGAACTGGATTTATACTCAGTGTACTACATTTACTAAGGCAGGAAAGGGGACCGTGAACATTTTGGAAAGTCTTTCAAATGAGTATTTGAAACTAATTACATGTGTATTTACCAGCAAATTTGAGTTATCAGCATATACTGTTTCCAGAAATTTCTATAATAAAGTTTTCTTAAAGGAAGAGATAGTTGAGCAGCGGACAAGAATGTGAAATTGTGGAGTCAGATTGGCCCAGGTTCATATCATGGCCCAGAGACTTGGCCTTTCTCCTCTCACTCCTCATCTTCAAAACGGGTGCTGGGCTGAGACCCACCTCTGACAGTTGTTGTGAAGATTAAATACAATGATGCAGGAAAAGTACTCAGCACAAAAGTGTTCATCCCTGGCCCGCCTCAGGTGTTGCACGGAGACCCCTGGTCTTCACTGTTCCAATGGTCATCATTGCTTTATCTCCTCCAGTGACATTACTACCATAACGACCGTCCCCTACATGCCAAGGCCTTTGCCACAGCCAGCTCCTTCCTCCAGAGGGGCCTTGAGCTGGAGGAATTTGCGCTGTGGGATGTTGCAATTCAGTATTTCTAGGAAGCTAGGCTAGGACAACAGGGCAAGTTCCAGAGTTTTATATTAGAACTTCTAGAAATAGTTAATTGGCCTTTATGCCTTAGTTTGGTTATCAAGAAATTTAGATTAATGCTATTGTCTTAGCACCAGAGAATGCAGCATCTTCTGCTCTCACAACCTCCTAAAGCCTGTTGGTTTTGACACCTGAGCCAAGGTGAGGGAAACTTGGGCTGCTCCAGGTAGGTTTCCTCTGTTACCCTATTCGCAACGGGGTCTAAAAGCAGCTCGGGGAGAGCGAGGAGGCCATGCCGAGGTCAGACTCCTCCAGCATGTTTCCCTTTTCAGATGCCTGCCTCATGTCTGGAGACCTTGAAAACCGATCTTGAAATCCAGGGCTTGGTCTGTTCAGTGTTTTTTTTTTTGGTTTTTTTAAATTAAAATAGAATCTCTCAAGGGCAGAAGTCTCCTTTCTTCCTTCTCACCCAAGCAAACCCTGCTCTTCCTGAAGGTGACAAGTAAATGTGGACTCAGTAAATATGTACGTACACATATTGTTTGTCTAGAATGCTCTCTGTGTGTTTATAGAGTTAGTGCTGCATCGAAGGGGGCAGAGATGCCTGTGTTGTCACGCTGGCTGCATTCCCGTCCTGGGCAGCAGCACTCCTGAGTCGGACCACCTAGGTTCAAATCCCAGCTCTACCACTTATTAATTGGATGATCCTGGGCAAGTTAATTAACCTCTTTGGGCCTCACTCTCATGATCTGTAAAATGGGGGTAATAATAATGATACCTCCATCCTAGGGCTGTCGTGAGGTTTAATGATCAGTATGCAGAAAGCACTTAGAACTGTACCGGGCACATAGTGAGTGCTCTGTGTAAGTTTTCTGTTATTGTTAGTCTTACTTTTTTCTCCCAGTAACTACTTGGGCTGTGAACTTCTCTAATTTTTCTAAAAAATGAATAAAAAGCCTGGATGTTCTTCAAATACAAGATATAGAAGAGGAAATGGAAGCAGAGGTTTCGCAGTGTGGTACCTGTTGGTCTGAAGTACATATTAATACAATCAGTCGGGTGCACTTTTCCAGGTGGGGGGAACCAGAGTCGGAACAGGTGGAGGTGGGCTGAGGAGACAGTGCAGGGGGCTGTTCGCTGGAGGGAATGAAGGCAGGTTTGCCTCAGAGGCAGTGTCACTAGACCAGGGTGCTCCTGCTTCATTTCAGGCTTGCTGTGAAGTGCTCCAGAATGTGTTAAAGCAGAGTTAGTTCAAATTTAATTGAGAAACTCATGGTACTTTCAGGAAGAGGGGAAGAGAAGGCAGTTTGAAACCAAACAGCCCCAGGACATGGAGCACCGTGGGAAGTTGGTGTCTGTGTGTTGTGATCCACCGAGGATAAAGCATCTTGCTTGACATTTGCCCCTACCATGGGGAGGGATGCCTGGGATTGCCGTGGCGAATGGCACACCCTGTCCAGTTAGGGAGGCCGCCCTTGGTGTGGGTGACGACCGTGCTGACAGGGAGACCTGCAGTGGACCGTGCGAGTGGACTGCGACCCCAAACCAGTCCCACAGCGTGCTCTCTGCCACGAGACTGCACATTCCTAGGCCGGGGCTGAGCCTTATTCACTCTGATTTCTAGGAGGGGCTCAAGAAATGCTTAGGTACCTGTATGACGCACAGATTACAAATCCAGGACGACCTGGGAAGTAAAACTTAAAAATGGGGCAAGTACTGATGGAGACATTCCCAGTCTCAGAAGGGGCAAGTCACTTGCCTTCTCTCACAAACTGCCTCCTGTTCTTTGGAGCAAGCTGAGCATGAGGTGTTCACCAGTATGAGGTGTTCACCAGGTGTTCAGCCAGGCTATCACCTGGCCGCACTGATGGACTAGGAAGGGGGGGGGAGGGAGGAGAGGGAGGAGCCTTTCGTGCACCTGTTCTGGTTAGGCCAGTTCAGCTTCTACCTGGGCTTTCTGAATTTAGATCCTGGTGTGGGGGGCGGGGGGATTCTTTTCCTACCCTCTCCCCACCATCAGTCTATATTTTATCACTTGCAAAGGTGGTTGTAAACTAAGGCTAAATGACCAAGTATCACACATTCAGATTTATGCTAATGAAATGATTGTTCAGATACAAACTCGCCCTTTTTTTCTTGTGAAATGATTTCTTTCTGAGCCTTAGGGGTTTGGTTGCATTGAAACACAGCAGGGCCCTGATATATTTTTGGAGAGAATGGAGATGAACCCCTACAGAATAGAATGTCCTTAATATTGGTAGCTAGGGCCATGGTTTCATGTGTCTTAGAGGAAAGTTTCGAAAATTGCTCGCTCTGTGGGGGCAGAGACCTAAATTCTCCTCAGTGCCAACTCATGGTGCTTAATTCATATTTGTGGATTGCTAGATGTGCAATTAATTAATAAACACTCTTAGTTGCATGGTTCCACAGAAACTTGCTAGGATACCCTGGTGTATTTTACAAATTCAATTAGGTTTTGTGGGAGTTGTAAAAATTATATATGTATATATATATATATGTATATTTTTAAATCTCAAATGCAAGAATAATATTTCTGAATTTGTTTTTGCTTCCTGTCTTTAATTTATGGTTTCCTTTTTTTTCTCTATAGCAGTGCTATTTCTTTGTAAGTATAGTCCAGGACTAGTTTAGAAATTACATAATTTTGTTGACTCTGTAATCAGAAAATACTTTGATTTGGTTTTCAGGTTCTAGATAATGAGCAACATTAGAAAGATAAAAAGAAACTCATTCATTTTCTCACCTTTTATTCTTAGCCTTATTAATGTCTACTTAATAATATTATTTAATATGGGTCCCCTTAAACATGAACCTGAACTATTGTCTATATAACTGTAGGGGTGAAGAGAAACTTGCCCCTTCCCCCAAACTCACTGAAAGATCAACTCACAGTTAAGGCAGATTAATAAGAAAAAGGTTTATTTACCATGTGTATAGGGAGAAGCACAGAGTGAGTGATTACTCAATATCCCAGTGGGATCCAGGCATTTTATACATGCCTTTTAGGGGGAGGGGGGAAAATGAGAGGTATAGGTGATTCTGTTTAGAGGCAATGAACAGTGATTAGGAAGGATGAAAAGATACTTGGGAGAATGAATGGATGGGGGAAATAGATTGACTTATAAATTAACCTAAGAGACAGGTATCATGTTTTAAATGATTTAGGCCAGGTCTGGTTGCATTCTGCAATATATTGAGATAACAGGGAGAGGAAGGGAAGTCCATTGTTCTTTTTAATCTTTTGATTGGTCAGTCCTGTTTATGCAGATAGAGGGAAAGCCCCTTCCAATGCAGTTTTTATCTGGAAGGGCCTTTAATTCAAAATATTCTTTATACCAAGGAGTCATATTTTGGGGTAAAATTTCCTGAGTTCCTTTGTAACCCATATAAATTTTACTTTTACCTTTCATCGCTGATCAAGAATTTGCACATTTGGGGTAGGGGGGTGTGGGATATTGTTGCAGGGTGGGGAGATGGTTCTGAGCCCGAGAATGTAGATGTACACTTGGTATAGAGCGTGAAATTCAATGGAATTGACTCTGCAAACAGAATGCTAGAATTCATTCAGAAATACGATTTTTGCATCTACAAATAGCCTCTATTGAAGGGAAATAGATTTCAGTTAAAATTGCTTGAACCAGGGTGTGAAAGCTTGTGAGGAAGAATGGTGTTTTTGTCCAAGTCGAAACTCAGAAATATCACAGCTTCAAAGGCTTGTCCTGCCTCCTGGCCCAGCAGAGGCCTGAGGAACAGCCTGAGGGGGGACATGCCCAGCCAGGCAGGGGACCGTCCCAGGAAGGATCCCCTCTGCACAGAATCGCTAGGGGTCTGTCCCTTGATGTGTTCACTCAGCTCTCTTCTGGGGAGGGGTCCGGGGTTTGGCAGAGCCTGAGGAAGGGAGAATTCTGCCTGGAGACCTAAATTAAAGTGTTCTCCTGGGGGAGGTATAATATTATTACCAAAAGAGAAAGAAAAGGAGAGTTTTAGAAACTAAGTGTATGTTCACTGGACTCATTAGCACCGCAATAACCTCTCGGTGTGCGTGACCTTCCCACTTCTCAGATGAGGACACTGAAGTTTAGGGGGGTTTAGGAATTGGGGGAGGACAGAGCTTTGAACCCAGGACTGTAGAACCTGCTTTTTCTTGTTGGTGTTTCTGGGCTGCACAGCAGATCATTTCTGTCATCATCATTATTTTATCAAAACTGATTAAGAAGTAGGCAAAGACATATTTTAGAAACATTTCCAGCCCAGATGGACACATTTTATCAGGCTTAGTACTTAGCTATCCAGAAAATTCGGTTGGTTAGAGTGGGATAGTTTTTGAAGTGCTGAATAATTTTGGCTTTATGTTTAGGAGTGGCCAGATAACATTTAAAGAGATTATGTTGTGAATTAACAGTTTAAATAGAGGAGATTCCTGGCTAGGGATTTAGGAGACCTGGGTTTATTTTTCATTATAATTTTATTTTATTTTTTTAGAGTCAGGGTCTCACTATGCTGCCCAGGCTGGTCTCAAACTCCTGGCCTCAATGATCCTTGTGCCTCAGCCTCCTGAGTAGTTGGGATTACAGGTGTGAGCCACCACACCAGACTATAGGTTTAATAATAATAATGGCAACAGTAATAATAAATAACAATGATAGCACTGTTTGTCAAGCATTATCTTGGTGCCAGACACTGTTTTATGAATTTTACAAGTATTGATTTACTTAATTCTTATAAAAGTCTCTGAAGCAGTTTCTATTATTATCCTTATTTTACAGATGAGGAATCTGAGGCACAGGGAGGTTAAGTAATCTGCTCAGAGTTTTGACAGCTACCAAGCAGCAGAGCTGGGCCTTGAACCCAGTCCCTGAGGTCTGCCTGCAGAACCCACCTCTCCTCTGTCACTGTCTTCATCTATCTTTTCCCTTCTCTAGGGCCCCGCACTGTGACCCTCAAAACATTGCTTCATCTGGGACATCATAGGCTCATAAAATTGCAAAAACATTTTGGAGAACTACATAGATTGCCATTTAAACTTTTCTGATGAGTAAGTACCATTTACTCTTGCTATCATTTCATAAAGGAAAGGATCATCTTAACACCCCACCCCCAACAAAGAAGGAATGACACAACCTCAGATTACAAAGCAATCCTTCCCAAGAAAGGAGAGTTGTCCACTTTATTGGCACGTATACCCAGTTGTTCATTTGGCAAATGTGCCTTGAGTGCCTGCCATGTGTCAGGTGGAGAACAAGACAGACCTATTTCCTTCCCATGTGGAACTTGCATTCCAGTGGAGGAGACAGTCATTTAAAAAGTAAACAAAAGCCAGGAGTGGTGGCTCATGCCTATAATTCTAGCACTTTGGAAGGTCGAGGCAGGAGGATTGCTTGAGGCCAGGAGTTGGAGACTGGCCTGGGCAACATGGCAAGACCCTGTATCTACAAAAACTAGAAAAATTAGCCGGGCATGGTGGCGCACGCCTGTGGTCCCAGCTACTCAGGAGGCTGAGGCAGGAGGATCACTCGAGCCTAGGAGTTTGAGATTGCAGTGAACTGTGATGATGCCACTGCACTCTAGCCCCAGGCAACAGAACAAGACCTTGTCTCAAAAAAAAGAAAATAGAGTAAACAAAAATTGCATAATAAATTTGCTAAGTCCTTAGAAAGAAATGAACACAGCCCAGGGATAGAGAATAAAAGTGGGGTTGAGGGGGGGGCAGTGTGCACTGCTAAGGAAAGGCTCTTCGCTCTTTGTGGCAGGACAGCCTGTGGCAGGGGTGGGGCCCAGGCCGGGCACAGGGGACAGCAGGTGTGAGGCCCAGAGACAGGGCAGAGCCTGGGGGCAGGAGGAAAGGAAAGGAAACCACAAGGCTGCTGGAGTGTCCGGCAGCTCAGGGCCCCAGAGGAGGCTGCAGAGAGCAGCGCTGTTCAGTGTGGCCCTCGGAAGTCAGAAAGGAGCTTTGGTGTTACTAGAGGTGCAAGGGGAAACCACTGCGAGGGTTTAGGCCAGTGTGTGACAGGATCTGTCGCACAGCTGTTTCATGGGCTAACTCTGCACGCTGCTTGGGAGAGAGGATGAAGGGGGGCTGGGAGGGAAGCCGGGAGCCAGTCAGGAGGCTATTGCAGCCATTGGGCCAGAGAGGCGGATTAGGATCAGGATGGAGGGGGAGGTGACTCCTGGGAGGAGTCAACGCTTACCCCAGGAAACAGCACTCTCAAATCAGGGCGGTTCAGGAGGCACCATCTACAGAGGCGGTGTCGGGGGGAACCACAGGGTGGGGGCAGACAGCAGTGGAGCCCTGCGGGGCTGAGGACAGGGTGGGCACTGGAACCCCTGCAGGATGACCTTCAGGGGAGTCCCAAGCCAGGCCAGTGTTCTGGCCCTCCTCTCTCGTGGGGCAGGAGGCTGGGGATGAGTTTGCTGCCCTCTGCCCCATTCCATACCTCCCTGTGGTCTGCCGGGTGGCCCCGCTGACCACCGACCAGACCCCGAGGTTGCCCATGGAAGTGGTCCTCCCAGGTGAGCCCTGGGCAAGGGTGGAAGGCAGATCTGGTGGGAGACAGGACATGGCTGGCACCAAGGCCATCCCCAGGTTTGTGTTTAGGCAGCTGGGTGGACACAAGCCCTTTTCCAAAGGTGGAAACACTGGGAGGTAAAGGTGGCTTGGGGGCAGAGTCAGAAGTTTATGTCCCCATGGAGTGGCACTTGGGGACCACTGACCGAGTCCCTCAGAGCCTCTGTGTTTTCATCTGTAAAATAAGCCGTGGGACTCAGCGACGTCCACTGTCCCTTCCAGCTGTTTTCTATCGGGATCCTACGGAGGGCTTACTGAGCGTCTGGCCCCGTGGAGTCTCTCTGCATCCTCTGGGATCCAGTCTTCACCCGGATACTGGGGCGGGTGGTGAGCTGGGCTCTGGCTTTCTGCAAGGCTGGGAGAGCATTTGGCAGCTGTCGTGCTGGTGAAGGCCACCTCTCGAGCCTGTGCTGCTGTGACTCTCCTAGACTGTGCCTCTGAAGCCCCGGGTGGTAGATACACCAGGCCGAGGAAGAGAAAGACTTTTCTCTGTACAAGGTTATGTTCTAGCCAGCCAAGCCTAACTCCGGCAGAAGTCTCCACATGAAAGGAAATCAGTGGGCAATCTCCATGCCTTTGTTTTGCCTTCCAGACGAGCAAAGCATGAATATCCCAAGTGAAATGCATTCCCTCTTCCCTCCCTTGGCTTCTTTTAAAAACCCAATGAGTAAGAACAAAAAATGCAAATGGCACTTCTGCGATCTGTTCATTTCAGTGATAAGGGAACTTTGAGGCACAATAACTATATTTCTGATCGCTTTCTAGGGCAGGAAAGAAGGGTTTCAGTGAAGCCAAGGAAAGTCTGCTGTACGCAGGAGTCATTGTGAGCCCAGGCGGGTGGCCGTCACTGGGGCCCCTGCCTTCCTGGTCACCTCCTGACCGTGTTTTCTGTACAGAGTTGGGGGTGGATATAGGAGAAGGGGAAGGAGGGAGAGAAGGAGGCCCCACAGCTGATTCCCAACCCCAGAATGAGGGGAGTCCAAGGCTGCCTGGGCCAGTAACTCTGAGAAGCTTCTTCACTGTCTGAGGGGTTCTCATTTCCCTCGGACCCCACAGTTTGATCTCTTTCATCCCTCTCTTGTGCACTGACTCATAAATTTACTTTAAAGCTGCAAAGCTCTGAGATTCCCGGCCTTGGAGGAGCTCTAATCCCTCTCCTTCTGTGTGTCCTCTCCTTCCTCCTCCCTTTCTGAAGGTGGTGGGGGTTCTAGAAGAGAGTTAAGGAGGGTTCGTTATCTCTCAGAAACATCGAGCCCATGTGAAAAACATAAAACAGAGAGAGTGCAAAAAATCGAAATTTATCTAATTTCTACTCAATGTGTTAGCAAGTTATCTCATATAAAGGAATGATGACTTCGGAAATAACGTAGGTAGCTGTTCATTTTGTAAACATAGAGATTTTTGTAGTTTTGATAATATTTATGTGACATGACATTAAATGATACTTTTATTGGCCTCAGCTGAGGGCCACAGCCAAGGACAGTGTGTGTGTGCTGGGATCCCCCACATCCTAAAGGGCAGTGCTAGGTTATTGGTTCCTGGGTGAGCTGGTTGCATGTCCCTGGGTCCAATGGTCCCTCCAAGTCCTGACTCTCCTAGAAAAGTCTGCTGGGGACAGGCCAGTCAGGAATGCCCCTGAGGGCAGAGCGAGGAGAGGAGCCCTGAGGGGGCTGCACAGCCACCGAAGATGGGGCAAAGGTGGCCCTTTGCTGTGGGTGAAGCGGGCTACAGGGCAGGTGTCTGGCTAGAGCTGGCCCGAAAGGACCCTAAGCAGGGACCTGACAGCTTCTTCAGCAAAGAAGCTCCAACGTGCCTTCGGATGCACTTCATTTCCTTCCCTACTCTGGTTTCCTCTTTTATTTTTAAAATGTAGTAAGTACTTTACGAGTGAATCAATTAATGATTTCTGTTACCCAGGATAAAGCTGGCATTTTCTTATAAAGTTAAACATACACAACATGTGACCCAGCAATTTCACTCCTAGATATTTACCTAAGAAAAATGAACACATATGTTGACAAAAGGCTTGTATATAGACGTTCATAACAGCTTTATTCATAATAGCCCTAAACTAGAAGCAACCCAAATGCTCATCAGCTGGGAAATAGAGAAGCCACTTTGCAGTGCACCTAGAAAATGCAATACTACTCAGTACCACGAAGGAACAAACTGCTGATGCATGCAACAACACGCATGGATTTTCAAAGTGTTACACAGAAAGAAGCCAGATATAAAAGAGTATATGTTGAGTAATTCTATTCATATGAAATCCTAGAATAGGCAAAACTGATCTATGAGGGGGAAATGAAAACAGTGGTTGCCCTGGGCTGGGTAAAGTGAGGTAAGAGCGAGGCCTCACCTTGAAGGAGTGTGAGGAAACTTTCCGGCGTTACTGGAGTTTCTGTATCTTGATTGGGGTAGTTACTGGGTTAGTTACTGGGGTTACTGGGGTGTATACATTTGTCAAACAACTTCATGCAATACTTCAAAATGAAAATATATATTATCCAATTGCTTTGGATGAATCAACTGATACTACTGACTCAGCACAGGTTTTATACTTCATTCGGGTCTGTAACAGAAGATTTTCTTTGCTACAAAGAGTAACTCGCTTTGGGCACTTTGCAAACAGAACACAGGGAATAGATACCTCTTCAACAACTTTCAAGATAAATGTGAAGTTGGACTGAATTTGGTAAATTTAGTGAGTGTATGTACAGATGGTGCACTTTCCATGACAGGAAAACACAGAAAAGTTTATTGCACAGATAAAAAAAGGTATTAACAGATCCAGATGCTCTCAATTCTTTTCATTGTATCTTGCATCAGCAAAACCTGGCTAAAGCTACTATTTTAAGTGACACTTTGCAACAAATTATAAGTATTGTTAGCTATATTTGTGCAAATGCAACATGGCATGGTCAGTTTTGTAACATGCAAAAGTTGAACAATGAGGTATTCACTGTGGATTTGCCTATCATTCTAAAGTGCGTTGGCTATCGCAGGGGCAGGTGTTAGTCAAAATTTTATCTCTGCGAGAACAGTTGGTTAAATTTTATGAAGAACAGAATCAGCAATGTGAATTATTGAAAGAAGACTTCTATAGGAATGCAGCATTTCTGTGTGATATCATGTCAAATCAAAATGACTTGAATATTTCTTTGCAAGGTAAAACAAAGTCTATATATGATATGTGGCAAAAAACACTTCTTCAAAAGGAAATTTTGGATGAACATTTTCCACCATTAGCAAAGGTCATCGATGAGCAGGATGATATAGGCAAACCATTTGAAGAACAGAATGCAAGCTGTTATAGAACTATTAATTGGAGAATACAATGAAAGGTTCACTGACTTTGAGAATCATGACATCACACTCAAATTAGCATTTCAGCCTCACCTAGTTGATAGCACCAAGGCACCTAAAGAACTACAGATGAAATTGACTGAGCTCTCAGTAGATGACATTTTAAAGTCATTGTTTGATGCTAAGAAAAAGATCCAATTGAAATATGAAAAAATGCAGTAGAATACCCACACCTTCAGCAGCATGCCCAAAATATGCTTTCTTGCTTTTCAACCACTTACTGGTGCGAATCTACATTCTCTTACCTAATCCAAATCAAGATGCCCTAAAGGTCACAAATGACTGATATCCATCTAGAGGATCAACTGAAACTGTGGACTTCCATGCTGCAACCAAATATTCAAATGCTTTCCAACAAAAGCTAGACACAACAAAGTCATTAAAAGGTTAGTTAACTTTAAAATAAACAAATAGTTTTCATTTTTTGAAATTATTAAGTACATAGTAGTTGGAGTTTTGCAAAATCATGTACATTTTTTAGTATATCTAAGTTTCTTGAATGTGGCATTATTTTATTACAGCTAAATTAATGTGACCTTCCAACATGAAAAGCTTCCCCACCCACCCCTGGTTTAGGCTGTGTCTTCGTTGTTTGTCCTCTAAATGTGTTACTTAAAATGTTTGTTCTTTAATAATTTACATTTTCATAATGTCTGGGACCAATTTGTTTTCTCCAAGAGGAACACATTTTCAACCTCATGGTGAAAGCTAATGGGAGAAGCTTCTCATCCAAAAATTTACCTTATTTTTTCAACTTTATTGAGGTATACTTGATATACAAAAAGCTGTACATGTTTAATGTGTATAATTTAATGAGTTGGACATATGCATACACCCATGGTACCATCACCACAGTCAAGGTAATAAACATATCCATCATCTGCAAGAGTTTCCTTGTATCCTTTTGGTTTTGGTTTTTGTCTTTTTCAAAAATTCACTTTATAGGTAGGATTATGGAATACCATGTACTCCTTAAAGAAAAATGCTCATGGGTGGAAAGAACAATCAGTTATATATAGAAACATCTGGTTGAATGTAGATTTTGCACTTTGGTGTCCCACGTGGACTTCATCAGTCTTTGCTGCGTCCTTGGCGTCACTTCTCAGGTGTGGCTTCCTTAGGCTCTGCCGTACCCTTAGTGGGTGCTGGTCTTGGGCCTCCGTGGTGTGGGCTCACTCACACTGAGCATGGTTTCTGTTCCTCTCTTGGTGAAGGAAGGCAGTTCCTTCAGTCTGTGTCTCTTAGGGACAATTAGCAACCAGGGCAGGTGAATTCTCTTAGCTTTTTTTTTTTTGAGACAGAGTCTCGCTCTGTTGCCCAGGCTAGAGTGCTGTGGTGTCAGCCTAGCTCACAGCAACCTCAAACTCCTGGGCTTAAGCAATCCTCCTGCCTCGGCCTCCCGAGTAGCTGGGACTACAGGCATGCGCCACCATGCCCGGCTAATTTTGTTCTATATGTATTTTTAGTTGTCCAGCTAATTTCTTTCTATTTTTAGTAGAGATGGGGGTCTCGCTGTTGCTCAGGCTGGTCTCGAACTCCTGACCTCGAATGATCCTCCTGCCTCAGCCTCCCAGAGTGCTAGGATTACAGGCGTGAGCCACTGCGCCCAGCCTCTCTTAGCTTTTTGATCCCTCACTGTGACACTCAGATTTCTCCATGTGGTGGGGTGACCCCTTTAAGAGTGTTGTCTTTAGTAATGAACATTAGTCCAGCACGGACTCATGGACTCAGCAAAGTCTTTAACAAGCAGGTTGATGGGAGAGCCATCACTTGCATTTATTCTACTGACAATAAGCAGGGTTTAGAGTATGGAACATGAACAGGAGGGAGGCCGGATACTAGGAAAAAAAAATACACCAACAGAAATCATTGGTTCGAATCCCACCTTTGCTATAGAGCGAGCTCTCAGACCTCAGGAAAATCATTCGGCATTCTGAACTTTTGCTTCCTCACTTATAAAAGGAGGAAAATTACTATTTATTGAGCAATTACTATGCATAGTCATTATGAGTTAGCTGTCAGTTTTGTTTTTTAATTGTTCATTTAAGGCCAATATAAGAACCTTGAGGATGATGAGGGGTTGTTTTCATTGCTCAGAAACATTGGCTTTTATTCTGAGTGAGACAGGAAGCATTTGGGGACTTTTGGGAAGTGGAGAGTCCAGATGGGAGACTGTGGCCATGGTCCAGGGGAGAATAGGTGTGATCTGGGTGACAGCAGTGGAGGGATGGGAAGTGATTGGATCCTGACTCTACTTTCAAATAGGCCTGACAGGATTTGCCATACCCTTGGTCTACCTGCCTTGAACCTGCACAGGACGTATAGGAGTAAGAGCCCAGTTGAGCCATTACCAGTTGGCACCCATAGCAGGGAGATGGGAGGACAGGGTTGCATGAGTTTGGGCAGGTAAGACCTCATGGTGCAGGGTGGGGCCAGCAGGGCCTTGTGCTTCTCAAGGTTATGCACAAGGGAGACAGAATAACTCATGATCTGCACAGCGTGTTTTCTCGATGAAATGCATGCAGCAGGGAGGCCAGCCTGGGGCCGGGCACAGGTGCCCAGTGCAGCTGGAGTGGTGTCGGGGAGTCCTTGGGCATGTAGAGGGTCTGGAGGGGTCAGGTCAGGGAGGGAAGGTGGAGAAGGGCTATTTGGAGGGGACCAACGCAAGACATTGCAGCTCCTTCCTGCAGGCTGGGGTTTGCAAACTGCAGCTTGCCTGCAAGCTAAATTCACCTACCACCTGTTTTTATATACCCCCTCAAGCTTAGAATGGTTCCTATATTTTTAAAGGGCTTAAAAAAATTAAAGAAGCATATGCAATAGAGATGGCCTGTAACCCTGCCAAGCCTAAAATATTGACTCTGTGGCCCTTTATGGAAAAAGCTTGCTGACCCCTGGGGTAGGCAGATGATGGCTTGGGAGAAAGAATGTAGGGCCAGGACAAGGAAGCCCCCCACACCCCACCTCATGCCATTCCTGCAAGATTGGGCTTGGACGCTGGGTCTCGCAGGCTGGCCCGGGGCCATGATGCCCACTGCAGAATGATGCTCTCCCTGGAGTCCCTGCTGGAGTGTCCCCTCTCTAAGTGGGCAAGTGCCAAAGAAATTGGGAAGACTGGCCCTGGGTCTCTATCATGGTCGTGGTAAGGATGTTGGAGGCTGACAGCATATTATATTTTGTAAAAACTTTAAAGAAGATGATTTTGCCTGTGGTGCCTGAAATACTCAGAAGTTCCTCTTGCTGTCATGAGTATCCTGACATTGAGTGCCCTTGAGACACAGTCAAGGTTTAAGTGAGGACGTAGGTGGTAAGCTGGGACATTAGAGTCTTGTCCAGCTTTTTCAGTGATCTGCAGATGACATGTGGCATGCCAGGAACTCCGTGTGCTCTGGAGCTGCTGCCTGTGCCGGGGTGATTTGCTGGGGGAAGAGACCAGCCTTGTGCTCCTTTGAGTGTTTCATTAGGGGAACACCCAGCACACCAGTGGGCAGCAAAGGTCAGAGAGAAACTCAGCCAAGAAAAGGCCAATTTGGAGAAGGAAAGGTAGCCAGGAAGAGAAAGGACAGGAAATGGTAAGGGACAGGGGATACCGGCTTGAACCTACCTGACCTTCTGCTCCAGGCAAGCCAGGCTAGTTCTGAGTCCAGACCCAGTGAATACTGCAGGGAGCAGCCAAGTGCACTGTCATCCTTGGCAAGTAGCCTGCCCTAGAAAGCAGGTCGCACTCCACAGAGAGGCCCAGGAGTCAGGGCAGGCGGTAGCCTGGCCTGGCGCTGACCCTGAGCTGCAGGTCAGCCCAACCTCTTTGCCTTCCAGCTCTGGCTGGAGAAGGGAGGGTCTTTGGCTCTGAAGGGTTGCTGGTCCAGTGGCAGCTATGGTTTCCACCACGAAGCCCGTGTCCCTGGGACCAGCCTCCAAGGAGCAGTGGCCTGTGCAGAGGGGCTGGGGCCTGGCCCCTTCCCTGTGGATGTGTCCACCCCCACTCTCTCCATCGAGGACATCAGCACCCCCGACTCTGATGACTGCCATCGTAAATGGTGCTGAAGATTCCTAGAGAGTCAGGTTTGGATCCGCCTGGCATGGAGGAGTTGGGCCCACCTGGACAGCGACCCATCTCTGTCTCGCTGACGGACAGCAGCCCTGATTTGCCAGCTGCAGTCACAGTAGTGGGGAGAGAAGGCGGGAAGGGGCTTGGGTTTTGATGCTCGATGCTCTCTTCTACCATAAAAGCCTTGTTGGTTTACTTGTCAACTCTTTGGGGCCTGTTTGTGAGCTCAGAGCTCCATGATATGTGTGGGGTTTTTCGTTGTTGTTGTTTTGGTTTGTTTTGTTTTTTGCTAAATCCTGAAGCTACATGGAATGAACAAATGGCATTAACCTAGGTCTTAGCCCCTAGTTAAAGCTATTGCTCGTCCTCATCCTTCTTGCTGTAGCTGTAAATGTTAACTCAACATTTTTTCTTGAGTTAAACACAGCAAGTGTAAGGTCCTGCCAATTAATTAAACCCAATTCTATGCCTACCTTATAATTCATAGACTGAATTCATAACTAGAGTTTCATAGTCATTTCTTACTTTGCTTTAGAATAATTCTCATCTCTGCAGAGTACGTCCAGTTTCCCCACAGTGCTCCTAACAGGGCGCCCAGTACCCCGAGTTGCCCTTCGTTAAAGACAATTGGAGGAGACGAGGTAACGCCAAGACCAGAGAGCAGCGCCAGCCTCTCGTCGCTCCTGCAGTTTGGGATGTGCAGCTCCACAGAGCATCTTCTGAGGGAGGGGCCGGATAGCAGGGGTGGCTGTGCTTCTGTGAGGCCTCAGGTCTGGAGGTCCAGCCCCAGCTTCCCGACCACCTCTGCCAGAGCTGGCAAAGGGCATTCAACAGGAGGCTGCAAGGGGGACTCACTCCTTGGGGGCCCCTCTCGATAGGGCCAGATCTCCTCGCTGTTCCCATAGTTCTGATTCCTTACTGCCCCTCATCTTGTTGAATCCCAGGTGCTGTTAGGGCTCCGACTAAAATATGGCTTCAAGGGTCTGAGCAAAAGACTTAATTTCACTGGATACCAAGGGGAGAGTGGATTAAAAAAATGATCCGCGGATTTACATTGAAAAGATGCTTAAGTTAGCCTCTACTGGGGTCAAGTCCAACAATGGGAGAGTTTGTGCACTTTATGACAAGTCCCTTCCCTTTTGCCATTTAACTGCCCCAGCTCAAAAACTGGCAGGAAGCACAGTGCCCCCACTAATCTCTGCGAGACTTCTCTGGGAACCCGGGTGCAGTGGCTCTGCGAAGGGAATCTGCTTATCCAGACACTGGCGAACCGGCTGGGAAGGGTGGGAGTCGGAGCCAGCCAGCACTGAGGCGTAAGCCCTTCGGATTAGAGTGAGTTGCTCTATCTTTGTGCCTGTGTTAGCCGCTAAGTCAATTTGCAATCTGGCCCTGATGCTCCTTTGATAGTCTTTCTCCTCTGGAGTCTTTCCGTGGCCCAGCTACCACACGGCTGTGATGCTGGGTGGCTGCTGTCAAGACATTTTCTGTGAGTTCTTTTCCATCCCGGCAGAAGCCATTGCTTCATTCGCATTTCTGCAGGTTATCCTGGTGTCTCAAAGCCTCTCTGAGAAGAGAAGCAGGTGGTCCACCTGCACATGTTTCATGCCTGCCCCTCTGTCTGAACGTCACTCGTGAGAAACCTATCTGTGTGGAGCAGGCAGGAGCATCTCCATGTGAGAGGACCAGCCTGAAGCCGTTCTGTTGGGAGCCTAGAAATGGCGAGAAGTCACACTAGTTTTCTGGGTCTTGGTTTTCTTATCCATAACAAGTGGGCCGGGGAGATGATTGCATGGCTCTGACATCCTCTAAGTCTCTGTGACCCTTCACCTCTCTCTGCGCGCTGCACACACCCAAATGCAAACTGATTCCCCCTTCTCCTTCTCCCCTCCTGGCCAGGGTGCTGTAAACCCAAAGGGAGCTTGGAAGGAAGGGAAGGAAACTGCCTGCCCCAATCCTGAGGCCACTGGGGGATCTCGAGCGGAAGAGTTTAGAGAACCCAGAGGAGAAAGTAGACGCAGAGCGGAAACTGCAAAGCTGGTGTGGGTCTGACGCTTCCTTTCCATGCTGGGGATGGTCTTTTTACCTCTTTCCACCTCTGGTTCCAGGATGGGTGATTTGGGGGGAATTTTCTGCAGATGGCGTATCCATTCAGACGTTCTTCTCAGCTTCTATCAAAGGTTGTGGCCCTTCGTAATCTGGATGTATCTGCTTATTTCCTGCTATAATCAGTTCTCACGATTGGAAATTTTAGAGCCGGTGAGAAATTTAGAGGGCAGCTTCTTAGTTTCAGCTTGACAGATGAGAAACTATGGACTACAAAAAGTTAAATGACTTATCTGAGGTCACACGACCAATTAATTGGGAGAGCCAGAATTACTGAGGTCTAATTTACATACAGTGAAATGCCCAGATCTTAAGTGTACCAGTAGATCAGTTCTGACAAACACACACCTGTGCAACCCACACCTCCTTCAGCCAACCAGAATTAGAATCCTTCTTTGGCTACAGATGCAGTGTTACTGGAAGCACAGAGCCTAATGGGATTTCAGTTTCTCTTTGGGAAGACTTTTGTTTCCCTGCTTGTCCCCATTCCCTGAAATGGCATGTGGCATCACCTCCCCTTGCCTGTCTTCCTTTTGTCCCATTCCCAGAGCATGTATTGTTTTTGAAATGGAAGTCAGACTTCTACCTAGTTTAGGCAGGGTTGTCTAGGAAACCAGAAATCACTGCAGATTCTAGGCCGTACAGATTGGATGATCCTTGGCTCCCCTCTTCCGAGCCATGCTAACTGCTGCCCTCCTCTTACCGGCTTTCTCTGCCTTTCCACTATGCTCACCTGCCCACAGGTGACTGGGATCATCCCCGCCTTGCCCAGTTTCCTTTCAGCTCCCCAGCAGAACCAGATCTGACCCTCCAGCTTAACTTGCGAGGCGGCAGGAGCTGGTAGCTGTAGATGCCGGTGACATGTGCACAGATGATTTCTGTGTCTGGGAATGTGTGTGACAGCGGAGGCGGGACGGCTGTGAAATTCAACTTCTGTTTGACTCATCTTTATCTTCTAGGAACTGGAGGAGGTGTGCATTTCAGACTGTTCATGTCCATTTTACCTTGAGCATTGGTGTTTTTTTTTTTTTTTTTTTTTTTGCATTCATTGTTTACAAACCTCCCGCTGTCATTCAGAGTAACTGCAGCTGTGAGCACTGCACTGGGGGCTGCTGCTCTGCAAGGGAGCTGCTTATCTTCCATCTGTATCTGTGGAGGGAGAAAACTTGTCTCTCCGTCAGCAAAGCTGGGTAGTGATGAGATCCCCTCGTCTCCAAGGATCTTTATCTGATTCCCTTGCCTGACTCCTAAAACCTAAGTTTCCAACCACCCTTCAGTGCTCTTTTCACGGCCAGCTGCCTGTCTTCGTTGCAGTCTGCGGCCCTCTGTCCTGCTGCATCTGCAGCCCGTCTCCTAGACTCCAGCCTTTCTAAAGAAATAGGAGGCAAGCTGAGGGGAATGGGAAATGTTGAGAGCTGTGCAGAAATGGGATGGAGAAAGATAATGCCACCAGGCTGCTAGCAGTGATCTGGGGGGGATGGAAGAGGAGGAGGAGGAGGAAGAGCAGGAGGAGGAGGAGATAGGAAAGGAGAGGGAAACAGAGAAGGGAAAAGAAAGCAGTGACTCAGTACTTACACATTGAACTTACACGTGGCAGCATGTGCGTAAGTGTGAAAATAATTAAGTCCTACAGTATTTCAGCAGAGGAAAGGATTAGAATTCTGGATCGCTGAGTGTTTTCATCCCTGTTCTCATGGCTGCTTTTAACCTGTGGTTTGAGAAACTGTTAGGGGAGCCCCAAGAGCAAGAAAGGCAGAGGGGAGTACAGAGCCGATGCTGACCGCTATTCGTTTGGACAGACAGCCAATTCACTGATGTTGGGGAAAACTTCAGCAAGGTCGTTAATTCTCCTTTGAACAGAAATGAGGAAGCATCGGTCTGTGGCCTCCTGCGTCCAGTTGATGCCTGCCCTTTGGATATTTTGGCCTTTTTAAGTTCTTATAAAACTGCTCTAACTATCCAAGTGCAGGCTCATCATTTCTTACCTCTTTGCTCCAACCTGTGTCTTTACATCGGACGATGCCACCTCCACCTTGAGGCCACCAAGTTTCAAGATTCAGAATTACCTCTGACCCATCCTTAATCCCCCTTACCAAATTCGTTTCCAGGCCCTTTAGATATTTGCTTTGTGATGTCTTCCAGATCTTTCTTTCTCTCCTGTTGCCAACACCTCCATCCAGCCCCTATCACTGCTAGCCTGGGCTGTTATAAAAGCTTTCTGATGTTCTCATCACCTCCAGTCTAGTCTGCATCCCCACAAAAAACTAAAGTCTTTAAGATTTTTCTTTAATTATGTTAAGCTGCTGTTCACAAGTCTCCAACTGCTCCCTGCTGCTTACTGGAAAAAGCCCAAGCTTCTCTGTGTGGGATTCAGACCTCTCCAAAATCTGGCCTCCGTACTCCCTATCAATGTTCTCGTCTCTGCCTCCCTTATACAAGTCCTCCTCCCGGGCCAGGAATGCAGGCAGCATGTGCCGGACTCGGAACCTTTCTCCTGCTGCTCTCACAGTTTCCCCTTGTCCCCAGAGGCCAGCCCACATCTTAGCCACCGGCCTAAATTTTCCCCACCATTCACGGTTAAACCCACCCATTTTTTCATAAAGATCAGCGTGCCCTGTCCTGAGTATGCCAGCTGTCCTCTTGGACCCCTAGTGGAGCTCACTGCTGGAATATTTTTGTCTTGACTTACTGTACTGCCAGCTACCACAGTGAGTGACATCTCCTTGGTTAAACCATAGCCCTTAGAGCAAAGCGACTAGGTCTTGCGTTTCTTTTTTATATCCCCAGTGCTTGGGCCAGTGCAATATGTTCACAGGCCTCCACGAGTTCTTTTGGAGGGATTGGAGTGGACTTCTCAGATGAGCTACAAAGGGACTGAGTATGTTCAGCTGTAACATGGTTCCCAGCTTGAGGATGGCATATGAATTTTCTGTGGGGTCCTTAGCCATTCTGCCCATTCTGAGGGACACAGGCAGGGCTACAGGCTCTGCACAGCACACTGGTCCCTCCACCACCGTGCCTTGCCTGGAGTGTGCCAAGGTGCTGGCAATAAGGCCTCTCCCCCTCTGAGTTTGAGGTTTTACTCATGTTGCCAAGAACCCGGTCCTGACTGTGCCTCAGTCTGATTCCACCTCCCTCCTGGAAGATGTTCTTCTTTTTGCTTTATTTTGGCTGCCAACTTGACCTCTCTGCTGCTTTCAGGTCTGTGAGCTTCAGTGCACCCCCAGGAAAATTAGCCAGGATCCTTACCCGACGCGTGACTCCTTCCTTAGCAGAGTAATTTAAGAGACGTGAGCGTCCGTTGCGAGCTGGCATTATGCCTGTGGGAGCTGAACCCAGCAGGGAACTCCAGCTGCAACGGTGGAAACGGTAGAGATTTTAGGGGAAAAATCCCCTTAGTGAAAATGTAGACTGTCCTCTGAAAACACTGCAAAATTTTTTCGAAAGGAGGGAGTCAGATATATTCAGACCCATTTCTCATCCAAGAACAGTTTATTCTCTAAGAGCAGACAACTAGCAAATCCGAGTCCAGGTATCTGCTTACTGCAAACACAGTGGAATTCTCCAAGTCCTAGCAGGGTTTTGACCAGCTCAGGAGAACATTTCTATGTAAACACTTGTGGGGGAAGGGGGGAAGGAGGGTGTTATATGTCAAATTACTGTACCAAAGCCAAATGCAAAGCAAGAAGGAAAGTTATACAAATATGGCTTGAGGTAAACAGGCCACCGGCCACACCTTGGAAGCCTTTGTGTTGCACTAGCTTTGCCTGTGAAGGTATTTTTTGTAACAGGATTTGGTCTGTGGCCCTGGAATGTTTTCCATCTTGTCAAGGGGGAGATTTAAGCAGTTCCCCACTGTGGCATGTCCTGTCTACTAGAGGCATGCTGTGTCGACTTGACGTTTCTTTCTGCTATAACTGGGGTGTCCTCATGCAGAGGCTCCTGAGAGATGTTTAGGCATCAAACTCACCTTGGAAAAGCATGGGGGGCTCCTGACACTGGAGGGTCTCCAGAACCCAGCTACTGATCTGCAGGGCTGCTTTTCTGTGGGGTTTGCTTACTGCCTTTGCTGGTGTGGACCAGAGTCAAACAATCCCAGAGGAAGAAAGGACCTCAGAGCTCATCCGGCTCGGCTGTCCACAAGGTGAAGAGATGGCCGGTTCCCGGGTGGGCCACCGCCCGTGCCTGCGCGACCCTTCCCCGGGGGAGGGAGTTCACTGCGAGGCCACCTCTTCTGCTGCGTCTAATTATGAAAATGGGCTTCCTTTTAAACATGAACAGACAATTCACAAGAGAAGCAAGACAAATGAAAAACTGTTCGACATCCCTGGCAATTAAAGAAAGGCAGATTAGAACAATGAGATGCTGTTCTTTCCCTTAACAAGTTGGCAACGATTGTCTAAAAGGTTAGCACTCAGAGTAGACAAAGGTTTGAGGAGATGGCCTTACACCTATTTTTTGAGTGGCCAGTGGGGGACTGTGCCTTCCTGCCTCTCCTAACAGACACATGAAGTGGAAAATATGAACTAAGTGGTCTGTAGACTATGACCCCATTTTTGTTAAAATATTGAAGACTCCCAGAATATACATGACATTACTTTTATAATTAGAAAAAATCTGGTTTAAAAAAACCTGTCTTTTACATTTAGCCAAACTCTGATTTTCTGTAGCCATTACTGATTTTTAAAACCCATTTATTTACCAGATTTTCACTGAGTTCTTCCTATAGGTTGGGCACAGTGCCAACCACTCTGGTTTCACAGGGTAGAAAACTGGCCAGGCCTGGCATGCGTGAGCTTCCATGCCATGGAGGAGACTAATGATAAACAAACAGACACCAAGGGCTGCTGTGAATATTTATTGATGTCAACTGTGTGCTGGGCATTTTTCTAACTGATGTTGATGTTTCATTATGTCCTTTTTTAGTCCTTTACATAGCTCCTTTAATAACCCTGGGCAGCGTGTGTCATTAATCCCCAAGGTCACTCAGCTAGTAAACAATGGGGCCAGGATTCATCTCCAGCAGGGACTCCCCAGCCTGAGCTCCCAAACTCTCCAGGCTCTCCTCCTAACCAGTATTACAGTCCAGCCTCACTGGCCTTCCTTCCTGCCTCAGGACCTTTGCACTGGACACTGTCTCTGCCCAGACACTCACTGTACCACTAGACTTTTGCATGACAGCTTCCTCCTCATGCAGGTCACTGAGGACATCTGCTGGTCCAGTGTGACTTCCTTCTTACCCCTACGGTCACTCTCCATACACCTTCTGTCACATCACCCCTTGTTTTATTTTCTTCGTGGCCATTATCACCGTGTGATATTATCTGACATTATGGCCCCCACTGGATTGTAAGTGCCATGGAAAACATGATCCTTGTCCATCTTGTTCCCCGAGTGTCCCCAGGCCTAGCACAGTACCCAACCCAGGGCAGTGCTACTGGAGAGGGAGGAAAATGAATAAATGAAGGATGACGAACACATCGCTTAGGACTGTGGTCTCCAAAGTGGGATGTGCATGTTGGAGGCCATGGAAGGGGAGATGATCCATGTGGGGCAGGAAGAAAATATGATGGATAAGTAGACAGATACATAGGTAGATAGACCCACATGCATCATCCCTTTCTTCTATTTTTGTGGGTGACAGGATATGAATATAATTTATGAATAAACAAATATACACATAGGCGGGTATACTCAAATATTTACTGCTAGGGTGTATGACCAGGAAACCTTGGGATCACTTCCTAGGAGGAGAGACAGAGGGACAGGCCATTCCAGTGTGGTGTAGAAGGCGCGGCCACAGAGTGAGCAGAGTGCCCTGGAAGCCTCTGGAGGTCCCTCACCTGCCTCAGATGGTTGACTAATTGGTAAAACTTACATTTTTCATTATTTTGCTAATAGTGTGACTGCCGTTTTAAAAACTATCCAAAAATACATAAACTCTCATTTTTAGACCTTTACAATGGTCTAAAATAGCCCCTGTGGTCACTGTCCTAATAAATGGTGAAAGAGAGAATGGTTGAGGTTGCACAGTTAACTGGTTGGGGAGGTTCACTCCAAAAAGGGTCAAGTACGGCTGTTAATGAACTGTGGTTAAATATTCAAGTTGGCCTTGCCTTCTGAGCTGCAGAATTAATTTGAAAAATAGAAAAGTAAACATAGCCTTAAACTCCCATCTTCCAGCTACAGGCAGTACGGGGTAGGAGAGGAAAGACCCTGGGCTTGAACATCACTCTTAC
Source organism: Varecia variegata (assembly GCA_028533085.1). Classification (NCBI taxonomy): domain Eukaryota; kingdom Metazoa; phylum Chordata; class Mammalia; order Primates; family Lemuridae; genus Varecia; species Varecia variegata. The sequence goes on from CM052444.1 coordinate 80,695,517, forward strand.
CTCTTTCTTTCCGTGTGACTTTGAGCAAGTCCCTTGCTCAGGTCCCTCCTCTACAAAACGGGCACAAGGATCATACCTTGTAGGCTTCCTGTTGTGAAAATGAAACGAATCAATGCTTGGGGTGTAGTGGGTCTTCCTGAATATCAATTCCCTCCTAGTTTCTTGGTTTAAAGAGAAAACCCCATGTCACTGAGAAAGGACCTAAGCATACATCCTTCAGAACACCATTAAGAACATGATTTTTTTTTCTGTACTTGATTAAACAGAGTTGTACTTAAGTATATTCTTCCTTAAGTCACTTAAATTGATTTCACGTAAACCACAGCCGTCCTTCCTGGGGCTGTAGTGACCCTTGATATTTTACCAGTGATACCATCAGGCCAACCCTCTTTTCTTCCCAGGCCTGACCTCAAATGATGCTGCGGCTGGATTTCCGCAGTACAAATAACTCTTGTCTTCTGAGCGCGGAGGGCTGCAGTTGGATGGAAGCAGAGTAAACACAGAGAAGCCAGGATCTTGGCTTGGGAGCCACCTGTGTCCAGGGAGCGGGGCCTCCTGTGGAGTCGGGGAGGAGGGCCCGGTGGCCGGTATGGAGGAGAGGAACTGGATCAAGAAGGGGAGCACTGAGTTGGGCAGAACTCAGCAGATTCCTTGGCATGCACTGCAGAAGGATTCCCTGAAGGGCTGCACAGAAAAGAAATGTGCTGTGTGCTTGGCAGGCCAGAAACCACAGAGAACCTGGCAGTGCTTTTTGAGGATTTGGGAGCAGAAAAGCAGACTCCCTAGGTGGTTATTTATAGAGCCGACAGCAGTAATGATCAGTTAGAAAAAATAAATTATAACTCAGTTGAACCTGAAATAACTTTTCTTTTGCAACCCCGGGCATTCCACGTGGGCCGCTCGTCCACCGCTCCCTCCGAGCAGTGTTCCTGGAGGCTGGGGGTCAGTCCCACGCCAGGCGCGCTCCTGCCCTCCCCAGAGCTTCGGAGCAGTCAGCAAGGCAACAGGGAGGGGGTTTCTGGCTAGAGATGGGGAGAATTCTGGCCAGATGACTCCTTTCTTTTCCCCCTTGCACCTTCCAAATTGCTATGAATTATCTCTTCCTTCCTCCCTTAACACATCTGTAACACGAGGCGTAAGGTGGACTTGGAGGGAGTGTGGAATCTGCGGCTCACTGAGCCCCAGCGTCTGTGCACCTTGTGCACGGTGCGTGTGTGCACACCCACTTGCTTCCGCATCTGTGTTTTGGCTGCAGCAAGAGCTTCTGATTACAATGCTTTGGAGAAGCCGGTTGCTGACTCTGAGTTCACAGAGCCACGGGCTTTTAGCCTCCCCTTAGCCGACGAGCGAGACCACGCCGATGTTCACACTGACAGCTTGGCAGCGGGGTCACCTTGAGCGTGCCCAGCCCGTCTTGACTCTTGGGCATCCATCCGGTTCCCCCTCTTCTGCCCATCTGCTCCTTCTTTTCTATTCATTCATTCATTCGTTCATTTGCTTTTCAGTCAACACGCTTTTATTGCATCTGGCTGCGGGTGCATTTTATTTGGCTCACACATTGAGTCTTAAATTTGAATTTGCTGCTGATACATAAAGATGGGGTGCTTTCACATGAGAGCGCAGGCACCTGGCTTCTCCCTGAAAATCTGGAGTCTGGCAGGACAGGCCCGTGTCCTCACATGGCAGTGGTCTCCCCACAGGCACCCGCGCCGTTTAGATGAGGCACACGGAGAGACATCTGGTTCCCCACAGCTCTGTGACCCCTGCTGTATGGCCAATAGCAAGACAGTTACCACTCATGTCCCATAGATGAGCCGCGTCACCTGTTTACGTTACCTGCCTGCCCTGTGAGCATTTGAATTTGTGACCCCTGATGCAGCCCCTAATCTGAGGAGTCTCATGGTCCAGTGGGAGAGAGAGAGCCATACGTAATTTTAGTCTGTGAAAAGTGCTGTGAGAATTGTGTACTTTGGGAGCACGGGAGAGGAAAAGATTGATTTTTTTTTTTTAATTCTTTTTTTTTTTTTTTTTGAGACCGAGTCTCACTTTTGTTGCCCGGGCTAGAGTGAGTGCCGTGGCTTCAGCCTAGCTCACAGCAACCTCAAACTCCTGGGCTTAAGCGATCCTTCTGCCTCAGCCTCCTGAGTAGCTGGGACTACAGGCATGGCGCCACCATGCCCGGCTAATTTTTTCTATATATATTTTTAGTTGGCCAGATCATTTCTTTCTATTTTTAGTAGAGACGGGGGTCTCCCTCTTGCTCAGGCTGGTCTCGAACTCCTGACCTTGAGTGATCCACCCGCCTCGGCCTCCCAGAGTGCTAGGATTACAGGCATGAGCCACCGCGCCCGGCCAAAGATTGATTTTTGACTTGAAGAGTCAGGGACTTCAGGGAGACGGAGAGCTTGGAGCCAGGTTTTGAAAGTGCAGTGAGGACATGCCAAGAGGGAGCTGGGAGGTGCCCAGACAGAGGGGTCGGCAGGCACAGAGCCCAGGGGAGTCCTTGGATGGGGGAGGTGAGTCCCAGCAGAGGGAGGGGTCAGGCTCTTCTGTCCTCAGTGGGATGCTCCATTGCTAACCCTGCCCGACCTGAAACCAGACACCTGGGCCCTTCAGACCCAGCCCCGCTCTGCAGCCAACCCCTCACAGAGGTCCCTCCCTGGCGCCTGCTGGGTGGCCCTGCGTGCAGGTCCTGGCCCCACCTGTCAAGATTTGCCTGAAGTGACAGCGTCCTGCTGTTCTTCCCTGCCCCAGCCCAGAACCCAGGGAGAGAGAGAGAGAGAGATACAGATAGACAGACAGAGACACACAGAGAGATGACGAGGCAAGTCTGTCCGCACCCGAGAGGACCATAGGTGGCCCTGGGTACAGCCTGGTGGGTGGACAGGCTGAACAGGCTCCATGGTTTCCTGATCCTTCCCCTGCCTCTCTGGTGCCTTTCTCTCCTCATCCCTTGAAAGCCGGCGGTCCTGGACGTGTGAGCTCCTCTGCTCTGCCCCCGTGGCATGTTCACACGTTCATGATCATCCACTGGCAGGTGTCTCCCCAGCTGGCCTCCTCAGCCCAGAGCCAGCTGCTGAGGGGCAGCAGGTGGATTCACCTTGGAGAGTTCACAGGTGCCCCAGACCCCACCAAGCTAAAGCTGCGGGCGTGTCCCTTCCACACCCCACTTCTGGGGACACCCTTCACTCTTCCTTTTCCTTATTCACTCCCCTCAGCCTGGGACTCCCTTTCTCTCCCTTGCTACGTGTTGAAATCCTTCCATTCTTTAAGCCCCTCGGTGTGTGACGCCTCCTGGAAACTTTCCCGATTCAGGCAGCGACCAGCCCTGTTGTGTCGTGGCAACTTTGCCAGAAATCAAAAAACTCACCCAGGATCCAGCTGCCCCGGGAAACACAGCATTTCAGCAGAGAGCTCAGCCACCAAAGATGACCCCGTCCAGCCCCCTCACTTTACTCCCCGCATGCCGCCCCGTGGGGTTCTTTCCTGGCAGTGAACTTCGAAACAGCAGTTTGTGGTCGTGGCGATGATTCTGTGCCCCCAGCCAGACTGTGTGCTGCTCAGTGACAGCAACCGTCCACAGGTTTCGCGCTCCCGAGGACGCTGGAGCACACAGTTCTGCATGGAAACTGCTCAGCCCTCTGTGGTCAGGAGCCAGTTGCTGGAGTGAATTGAACTCTCGCTAGAAATGATAAGAAGTTATTCTTTGCATGAGACTTGTCATTAAGGTTATCACTCAAGGAAGAGTAGGAACAGTTTGGGAGTGACTGGGCCAGAGGAGGTGACTTCTGTAACCTGAGGACACCTTAAGGCCAAGAGCCTCATTGTCTAGAGCATTAAAATGTGGTCAACGGGACATTGGTCATGCAGCCCACTAAGGTCAGGAAAGAGACCTAGGGTGAAGGAGGGAGCATAGAGCCTTTGGGAAGTGTAGTCCCCGCCCTGAGGAGCTGAAGACGCCAGGGCCTGGTGATAAGAGGGAACCTGGCTGCCCTGACGCTCCTGTCTCTGGGACTTTGTGTTGTCCAGAGCATTTTGGCCGGAAGTGGAGGGCTCCCGGTTGTCTCCCACGGCTTGCCGTGGTTCAGTGCCACTCACGAGGACCCTGTGCCTCTCTGCGGCCTCTCACAGTGGCCTCTCCTGGGCTTCCTGCTGGTTGCACTGCCTGTGGCTGTTGCCACTGGCCACGGTGCCACTGGCAGCTTCACCGGTGCTCGGGGAGCCAGTGCCAGCACCCAAGGGCTGCTGCCATGGAGCTGGGGTTTCCGCGCGGCAGCCTGGGGCTTGTGGTTAATGGCAGAACTGAGAGAGGTGGAAGAGCAGGACCGAGGAGAGATGCACACCCTGAGAAATTTCACCTATTTGGATCCCTCCAGACACTACGTGGTCTTATATTAATAATCATTTAATAGCAAGTTATAGTCTTTTACTATTCACAGAGTTTCTGTATATGCTAACTTCCTTGATCCTCACAAACAGCCTATGCCTCGGGCATTTTCAGCCATTCCATTTTACAGATGAGAAAACTGAGGCTCAGAGAGATTTAAATGACTTGCTGGGGTTCCAACCCAAGTCGTCTGGCTCTGAAACGTCTCATGCTTCCATTACACCTTGTGCGTCCCAAACCCTGCTTCCAGGTAGACCTGACTCGCACCGTCCTTCCTGTGGGAAAGGAGGCAGAGCCGGGAAGTGACTCAGCACCACCCCCAGCCCTGGAACTTCCTGTCTCCTCTTTCCTGTCACTGAGCATGCCAGCCTCAGGCACATTTTTCTCCTTCCACATCCAGTTAAAGTCCAAGGAGTCCAGCTTCTGCTATTGAAAATGAGAGAAATAGAAAGGAAAGTCTTGAATTCCAACCTTGGGAACCACACTGGAAGAAGATGCTGCTGATGTCTTAGGTTCTTTCATTCCTCTGTATGTTCAGTTGTTCACTCAACAGATGCTAATCTGTATGGAGAACCTGCTGGGTGCCACGCACTCTTCTAGGTGCTGGGGCTGCAGTGGTGAACAAGGGAGATACAGTCCCTGCCCTCTCCGAGCTCACATCCTAGTGTCAGGTTGTTATAAGCAAGTAAATGATGAATAAAATGTTTCGGATAGTGCTGGCTACAGAGAAAACAGAGAAGGCTGATGAGATGCAGTGTAGCTGGCAGGAGGAGGGAGTGAGAACTGCTTGGGTAGATGGCCAGGAGAGACTCCGGGGGAGGAAACAGACAAGCTGAGACTTGGGTGACAGAAGGAGCCTGATGTGAGAAAACTGGGGGCAGCAGTTTTCCAGGAAGAGGGACCAGCAGGGGCACAGGTCCAAGCTGAAAGTCAGAGTGACATTTTGGGAAGTGATGTTCTTCACAATGGTTAGATCCTGTGTGCTGTCATCTCTGTGGTTCGGCAACAGGGTCTTCGTGGGAGGAGTTATCCAGGGACCCTCCACATGTGTCATGGAATTTCTGAGAAAACCAGCTCTGAGGTCTAGGCAGTTGAACTTGGCGAGAACCAGGAACTGCTTCCATCGTAGCCTTACTGAGAAATGACTGTGGCGTGGAATGCGTGCTTTGGCATTGAGGACGGGAAGGGGAAGCCTAAATTCGCTGATTGCAGAAACTCTTGGCCCTTATGACTCCTGTGTTGGCCAAAATCAGAAGGTTTTCTAAGATTCTGTATTTAGGATTTCGAGAATAGTGCTGCTGAGGTTTCTAGTTTGGGCTCTGCTATCAACAATCTGTGTTTCATTGTTTCTTCCAACAAGGTACTCGTCCTCTCTAAGCTTAGTTAGGTAGATTAGATGGCTCTCCTCACTCTTTAACCTTAAAATGAATACTTTTATCCACAGTTTTCTTTGTGTCACAGTCTTTTCTCTGCCTCTGCTTTGGGTGAGGTTAGAGGGTGAAGTGAAAGTGGGTTGTGGGTGGCTCCAGCTAGAGGACAGGTGCTGCTGTTCACCGAGCACTCTCAGTGCAGACCAGAGGGGCTCAAAGTGTAGCTGCTGGACCAGCAGCTGCAGCAGCAGCACCTGGGAGCTCGTTAGAAACACCAACTGTCAGCCTCCACCCCAGGCCGACTGAATCAAAAACCCTGGGGATGTAATTCCAAATCTGTGTTTTAACAAGGTCTCCAAAAGATTCTGATGTACACTGAGGTCCAGGAACCACAGGTGTAGAGTATGTGCTTTAAGACCGGGGCTCCCAGTGCTGCATTCCTACATTCTAGTCACTGTCACGGCCACAGCACATGGTTGCATTTATCCACTTGTTTACCCAGCTTGGCTTGGCTCCGAAGCAGAAGGGAAGCTCCTGGCCTGTGCGGGTGCTGGCCCCAAGCTCCCCTGTCCAGGCCACCCCTCCAGCAAGCTCCTGCTTGGAGGAGAGGGTAGGAAGGGGGCAGGCTCACCCTGGAAGTCTCAACAGAGAGAGCTGCTGGATGTGCTTCCATGGAGACTGAAATATTAATAAGTAGAGCAGTTTGTGGATTATGGTTGGTTTTCACACATTTTTAGAGTATGAAACCATCCTGGGTTTATAAGGCTTTGGAAGATAGATCTGCCTGCTCCTGTGTTGTGAAGATCGATGGCGAGGAAAGGTCTCAGGTGCCACAGGAAAGGTCTCTGGCGCCCCTGCCGCACACTGAATTTAGAGTTCTGATCCGGTGTGGTTTCCCTCGTCTAAATGTCCACGCATAGACTAGAACGAGGTGGCCAGCCGGTCCAGGTCACCCAGCACTGCCCGTGTTTCCCCTTCCTGTCCCTCTCAGTCTGGTGTCTCGGATTTGGCCCTGCGTTGCCCACCCCTGCTGGATCTTGTCCAGTCGAGGGACAAAGTCCTGAAGAATGGGAAGACAGGAGGTTCTGAAGCACGGATTTCAATACCACGCCAGAGGCCGAGGAAACCGACGCCGGCAGGGAGGTGCTCACACGCCACCAGGAGCCCCGAGGAGAGCCGGAGCTGGAGGCGCACAGGCCCGTGAAGGGGCAAAGTGAGTTTGCTTCTCTGGCAGGGCTTAGGGGAGGGCTCGGGGTGGGGAGGTGGGGCAGGAATGGCCCCCACTGGGCCAGAAGGCGGAGCCTGGGAGGCAGATGGGCAAAGCAGGTGGTGGCGAGGGCACGGCAGGAGTTCCAGCGCCCAGCCCAAGCTGGCCTCGAGCTCTGCCCTCGCTTCTGCCCCCTTTCGGCATGGCATCCTTCCATCTCTGGCGATGCCCTTCCTTCCATCGCCCCTCCCACCCCCGTTAACCCCCTGCCCTCTCCCCTCCCCAGGCTCCTGTGTGTCCTGCCCACGGCCCACCCCACCCTCGTTATCTCATTTCTGTCCCTAATGGACGTGATGGAAACATAGAACGGTAGAGCCCGATCGATCGTGACAAGTGCTCTGTCTTCCGCAGCTACGGCAGTGACCGGGAGCCGCCGGCATCAGCCCGAGCAATCCCTCTAGAACCGTGGAAGGAGGACCGCACAGTGGGGTCTCTCTCACTGCGGGGAGAAACAGCTGCAAGAGCTGGAATAGGAGCCAGAAGCTGAGGCAGCAGCACGAGTCCAAAAGCTTTCAGATTAACGCTGAGAAAATTGTCTGCTGAATTGCGACCAGTTCTGCGGACAGATGCTGCGAGAAGAGACCTTCCCTCCCCGGTTAGATCTCGTGCCTGGACGCCGTTCCTCATGGGACTTCGCCCGTCTCGTGTCCACCTTTGAAGCAGGCTGTTCCCATCTCAGCTGTGGTCGTTCTGGTTAACCTTCTCCAGGAGAAAATGCCAACTTTTTCTCCCTCTCAGTTCTGGATTAAATAAACTATCTTACCTGAAACGGGATCACTGTAGGCTAGAAGCACCACGAGACATTCCTGTTTCTCAGAAGTTGCCAAGTTCATGTCACACCTGTTCCATCGTGAATGGGGGTCCACTTCTGACAGAGGCCACCTGGTCAGCATGTCTCCTGGCAGCTCCCGGGGCCTTTCTCCCCCTCCTCCTGCCCCAGCCCACGTGAGACTTGCACAGAGGTGACAGTTCCCTCCTGGCACTTTGATTGATGTGTGAGAGGAGGCATGGTCTGGAGGAGCTGACATCTCTGTGAGTTTGGGGGTGACAAGCACAGCTCTAGCCCTGGAGGAAGGTGGCGGGAAGCAGACGGGCCTCGTCTCAGTGCTCCACCCCTCGTCACTCTTACTCCCACCTTTGCAGTATCTGTCCTACTCCAGGGTAGTTGTGCTTGGCTTTCTTCAATTAAAAGTAACTTTGGTTGTTATTTTTCATTATTGCAAAGCAGCACATGCTTATTACAAAAAAATCAGAAATACAAGTAAAATGAAGAAAAAAACCACCCCAAGTCCTACTTACCCTGAAGACAACCATTAAGTCATCTAGTCATATAGTATCATATAAATAATATGTACGTTTATATATTTCAATGTAACTGATGTCACAATACCATGTGTATTCTTGGATAGCACACACTGTCATTTGATGTCTTGTCACGAACAGCTTTCTGTAGCAACAGGCTCAGTTGTACAGCAGTTGTAACGGAAGGGGGCTCAATTATATTCTACACCATCATTTATTTACTTAATCTCTTCCGATTTGATGTTTAGGTTGCTTCCAAGTTTTTTCTATTTTAAGCAGCATTCATGATCATGGTTTTAGTGTCATCATCTTACAGTCATTTCCTTAAGGTAAATCCCCAGAAGGGGATCGAAGGATAATTAGGGAAGGTTGCAAAGACCTCCAAGTATGGAGCCAGCATTCATTGCTTGGAACCCAAATGCATGAGAGACGAGGCCGCTGGGAGGGCCACACGTGTCCTTTCTTAGATGCCTTCGTGTGTCCACACCTGGGTAGTCCTGGCTTCCTTAGCCTTGCCCAGAACAGAGAATACCCATGAATGACGGCCGAGGTAAGCAGGTGGTGAGTGAGGGCATGGAGTTGTCTCTTTGGGTTAGTATTTGGGTATATGTCATGATTCCTTATTGGATGCTGAGAAATAATCACTCATTCATTCATTCATTCTCCATTTATGGAGTAGCCACTGTTGGAAAGTACCAGACTGGAGGCTGTGAAGACAGACTCTATCCTTAGGAAGATCACAGCCTAGAGAAGCCCAGTGACTAATAACACATTCACTCCATAGTATGGTAAGAGGGAAAATAGAAGTTCAATAATAACATATCTCAGGGCAGAAAATTTGGAGCAATCTGGAAGTCCCAAGGGAAAAATAAGAAGATAATCTGTTGGCCCATTCATCACAGCTAACATTTTTGAGTGTATCCTTTAGGTTGTGAGACTTGCTTGCTTGTGAAAACTCTCATTGGATACGACCTTGAAGGCATTGCCTGTGTCCTTCATTTGCACCTCTAGCAACCTGGCACCCTCTTATTCACCTTATTCTGAAATCTGTTCAATGGATAACCCAAATAAACAAAATTAAAGGTAAAGGGATTCATGAGTTGAAACAAAGTCTCAATGTTTTATGTATGTAGGGAAATTTGCATTAATTCATATCCTTCTGCCTGATAGAAACTTTTTCAAATATTTCATTATAAAAGTAATAATCACATTTCAGAAAATTTGGGGACAAGAGAAAAGTAGAATCTCACCATCTGAACCAGGGCTTGTAGCATTCTAGTGACTTTCACCCTGAAAAATTTATAGTAAGATGGTGTTGAGGACAAGATCTGAGCAATATGTGAGTGTTGTGCATTTTTCCCCCAGTTTTATTTTAATTAAACATGTTTGATAGGTAATTGCATTCACATAGTTCAAAATTTAAGTAGAACAAAACCATACAGAGGGAAAAGTCAACATGCCCCAGCCTTCTAGTTCCACAGGACACCCAGTGATAGCAGTTTCTTGTGTATCCTTCTATTTTGTATATATAAACCCATATGTGCATATAAATGCATAAAACTACAGATGTACATAAAACAGGAATTTTTGATGGAGGGCTTGGCAATATTATTACTGAATGTTATAAGTTTAGCCTAAACTTTCCTTGTTGATCCTAGTTGCAGACCTGGGGCACAGAGGGACAAGAAGAGAGGAAAGGGCAGAAAGGGGCGTGTGTGTGTGTGGTGTGTGTGTGTGTGTGTGTGTGTGTGTGTGTGTGTGTGTAGGAGGTGAGCAGGGGGTTGTTGCTGAAGGAGAGAGTGAAGGAAAGACAATCATTCATTCATTTATACAGCGAGTATTTATTGAGCACCTGTTATGTGTCAGATACTATTCTAGACCCAGGGGATGCAGGAGTGAGCCCAGACTCCTCATCCTTGTGGATATTATTTACAAATGGAAGGTGGTAGACAATAAACATAATAAATAATTATATAATCTATAGAAAGTGATAAGTGCAATGGAAAAAATTAAGTAGGATGTAGGAGGTGGGGTGCATCAGGGGACAATTTTACAGTGAGTCGTCAGGGGCGGCTTCATTGAGAATGGTGTGTATGAGCATAGACTTGGAGGAGGTGCGAGAGTGAGCCCCATGGACGTCCAGGGAAGGAACACCTGCCGAGGGAAGAGGCTGTGCAAAGGCCCTGCAGAGGAACTTTGAGGCCCGGAGGCTGCCAGCAGCCTCTTGCCCCATCCCCAGGCTGCTTCTGGTGACCTCTGCACTGTGGCTGGCCTCCCTCAGGTCCCAAAGAAGCCCAGGTCAGGCTGGTGTGTTCTATCTATACGGCTGAGATTATTCTATACTAGATGTTGGTTTTTCCTTTCTTTAAATTTTGACGCTGATGTTTCACTTTACCCCTTCAAGATAATTTAGTCTGAATAAGGAAAGAAGGGGGCAGCATTGTTACAGTAGGTAGACTAAGATTGAGACTTGAAGGTCCTAGATTGTAAACCAAGCCTGTCACTTCTTGTCAAGCCTTTCATATTGGGCACATTATTCAACCTCTCTGGTCCTCAGTTTCCTCATAAACGAAGGGGATGTACTTAGATAGCTTTTGGGCTGTCCCCAACACTGTGGTTTTCAAGCTGCGTGACCCTATGTGCAGTTCAAGTAGGAAGTGGCGTTGGACAACGTCCAGGGCTACTACAGGGAAGGCGGAGGGGGCCCCTGCCTGCAGAGGACTCTGTGCATGATGATATGCGCTGCCACCTGATTTCCCTCCTGGACTAGCAGAGCTCGGCTTCATCCTTAAAATAGAATATTCCATCTGAGTAAGTCCAGAATCCCCGGTGTTAACAGAGGAGACACGCGGCCCTGTTAATTGCATTCCTCTCCTGGCTGCATTCCATGTGCTGTTCCCTCTCGGCCCTGGAAGGGTCAGTTTTCTGTGTGCCCCTGGGCTAAACGGATTCTCAGTCTGCAGCAGAGGTGGACGTGATGGGGCTGGGTCTCCTTCTTTTGTTCCTTGGAGCCTCAGAGGTTCCTTCCTCTCTTTACCATCCTTGGTGGGTCCTGGAGTCTTTCATCTGCCCTGGTGAATGAGGCAGTGGAGGGCGGGAGGGAGTCACTGGCATCACTGTTGTTCCATGTGGAGCAAAATCACTGTGAATTTAAAAATCAGAATGTGTGTGAAAGGTTGTGGGGGCAGAGCTGGAGCCTCCAGAAATGTCATTTGGGGGGGAAATGTTAAGCATGAATAGAAGCCTTTTCTCTTTCACTCTTAAAGGGTGAGTCACCTTGGTTGTAGTTACTTTCTTGCATATTCCTCAGTGTTTTCTTGTTTTCTTCCTAAACTACCCATATTTAGTATTCTTAGCTGCTGTTCGGCAGGGCAAGAGGAGAGTGCCTTCCAGAATTGGGCTTCTCTCACCTTCCTGGAGTTGATGGGGGGACATTGTGTTCCCCGGGCATTGTGGCGGTAGCAGACATGCCCATGCTCCTTCCATTGAAAATGCATCCTGAGATATTTAATTTGTTGAAATCAAACTTCTGATTTACGCTATTTTCCTGATGCCTTTTAAGAGATACATATGCAAAAACCCCTCTGTTACTTCTTACATTTCGTGTGATGCCCTTTGTCTCCATCAAGTGTTGTAGAGAGAAATTTTATTTGGAATATTCATAACAAGTCTATCACTAATTATCACTTTAACAATGTGTTATGGAGTGTATCCATGCAGTCATCTGGAAAAGCACATATGCCGTGAAATTTGGGATTTGCCTGTACTCTGTGCCCGCTCTCCCTGTTGCTCAGGTCTCTGCGCCGGGAGGAAGTAGAGGTGCTTGGTGAGGGAGAGCACAGCGGAGTGTCTGCATCCTGCATTCCTGTCCTCATGGCAACAATTTCCAGGGTAGATTGCTTTCGAGTGTAAGAAAAGCCTTAATTTGAAACAAAAACCCTTCTCCACACTGAAGCCTCATTTCTGAAAAACGACAGAGATTGGATTTGAGGTCACCCCAGGTCAGTGCCAGGTGGACAGATCCAACCATAGATCTGATCGCAGATGAGGAAGAGGCTGCAGGTCTTAGTGTCTCCCTGATACCCTGGGAAGAAGGATGGGGCTAAAGTTGTTACCTGATTGGCAGACCTCAGCAGCAAATGGAAAGGAACTTCACCGTCTTGGGAGAGGAAAAGAAAGAATGCCTCTTCCTTTTCTTTCTTTCACTCTGCTCTCTTTTCTCTTGGGAAGGAGAATAAATTCATACTGGGGTCCTTCAGGATTCTCAGAGCTTTGGGAGGCTAGAATTATATTACCACAGGGGTGTGGAGCTCTTCCCACCAAGACTCCCTGATTGCCGTGGTTGAAGCCCCAGAGGCTGCCTGCAGATGAGGCCAGAGTAATGCAGCATAATGGAGCAAACCTCCTGGTCGAAGAGTTCAGTCCTGCCGCAGTAATAACTCAAGTCGCCTTTACGAGGGGCCAGTAATGGGACAGTAGGGAATGAGCTGCCAAACCCAGCTCCCTGTGACTTTGTGGATCCTCTGTGCGTCCTGCTTTTAACACGAGTGGGGGATTCAGGCTCAGTCTTTTCTGGGTACCCTTGGAATATTCTGAGGGATGTAATTTGGATAGTTGTAGAGTTGCATCTGATATAATGAGCTTTTTATAATGAGTTTTTAAGGCACTTGGAGCCTGGTTTTGCTACACGCTACTTTAGAAATAATATAATAACAGTACTTATTATTTATTGAGTGCTTACTGTATGCTAGGCACCTTATTCATCAGAATCATTAACAGCTAACATTAATACAGCATTTATGATGTTCCAAACTCGTAAGCACTTTAGATACTTCCCTCGCTCGGTCCTAGAAGAAAGCTCCCTCTGGAGCCATCATTTGCGTGTGAGGAAACTGAGGCTCAGAGTGTTAGGTAACTTGTTCAAAGTGGCCCTGCTGGTAAGCTGCATGAAGGAAGGCGGTGGTTTTAGGCCCGTCTTTCCATCAGTTTCAGGAAGAACAGTACACAAGCTGTCCCCCCCCCTTTTTTTTTCTCATTTTAAGAAAGCAGGAGAAGCGCCAAGGAACTTTCTGGAGGAACAGCGAGAAGGTGGGGTGAAGGCAATAAACAGGGTGGTTCCTGGCTCCGCGTGCTCAGAGGGCGATGCAGGTTCACGGCCGGGCTCATCCGTGCCGCGCGGCATCGGCTCTGGGGGCTTTGCACCTGTTTATAAAGCGCTGTAGAAACGCAGCGTTGGCTGCTTCCTTAAAGAATCGAGTCAATAAACTACATTTCTGGATGTCTGATGTCTTTGTTTTGGTTTGGGGTCGTGGTGGGGCTCTGGAGGAGTCGGGTGGGAATGTGTTTGAGAGGGAAAATTCTGTGTGTGTTTTGAAAAACAAGCCACCACAAACAGATTCTGATGCAGCCTTGATCCGAAGGCAGGTGCGTGTGGGCAGGTGCGCTGGGGCAGCAGCAGGGGCAGAGGAAGTGGTGGGTTTGTAGGTGGAAACGCAGGGCTGGCTTTGCTGTTGTCCTTATGGCCCCGCTGGGCCACAGCCACTAACTGCACCGACACCACCGCTAATAGGTGGGTGATTCAGCTCCTTCCTGCTTTTTATTACCGGACAGAGACTTTAACAGCTCTTTGATTTAGCAAGTTAATAAAGTAAGCTATCAGGCTCCACTGCTTAACCACAGACTGGATGGCCTGGGGCTTGGTGCTTTCTCGGAACCCTTCTGATATTGTTTTAAAATTGAAAGGAGAGAAAGTTGTGGGATGTGCAGGCTCTACTGTGTCTCCTGGTTCCTTCCTGGCCTCCCCCACTCCCGAGGGCCAGGCTTCCCTCTAGTCATCTGGTCCAGTGACTGGCTGGCGAGTGCGGCCAGGATCCAATGTGGCCGTGGGTGTCACTGCCTAGAGGTTAATGTCAAGGATCAGAAGGTCCCGATGTCTTTGAGGGAGAGAGCGAGTTGGACGAGAATGTGGGGTTTCCTGACGGGCCCTGTATTAATTTCCCAGGGGTGTTGTAACAAATTAGCAGCAACTGGGTGGCCTAAGACAGCAGAAGTTTACCATCACGGTTCTGGAGGCCAGAAGTCTGAAATCAAGGTGTTGCTGGGGCCATGCTCCCTCCAAAGGCTCTTGGAAGAATCCTCTGGGCCTCTTCTAGCCTCGGGGGTTACCAGTGATCCTTGGTGTTCCTGGGCTTGCAGACACATCACTCCAGTCTCTGCCTCTCATCCATGGCCTTCTCCCTGTGTATGTCTGTGTGTGTGTCTTCTTTTCTTATAAGGACACAAGTAGTATTGGATTTGGGGCCTACCATATTCTGGTACGACCTCATCTTAATTAATGACATCTGCAAAGACCCTATTTCCAAATATGGTCACATTCTGAGTTTCTGGGCAGACATGAACGTTGGAGGGACACCTTCAATCCAGTCCAGGCTCTTCAGGAACATGTGATAAAGAGGCAGGGACCCCAGCAAACTGATTCATAGAAGGAGAACTGGGCTCGGGTTCCCCAAACAGTTGTAGGTGGCACTGTCCAGTCAAAATTTCTGCGATGATGATGATGGAGACCTTCTGCAGCCGTATCACTTAAAGTGTGGTCAGTGTGTCTGAGGAGCTGGATTTTAAATCATATATAATTTAAATTAATGTAAATAGTCACACGTGACTAGTGACCACCCTAGCAGACAGTGGCTCTAGACCCTCCCGAAAATGAAATGAGAGGAGAGTAGGAATGTTTTAATAGTTTGGGCAGAGTCATTATCATCTGGGTCACCAGGGGTTTATAACATTGAGCAAGGTAGACTGTTGCTCTGTTTCCCTCCTTGATTGGGAGAAATCCTCTGTGCCACAAAGTCAGCTGTGCTGCATTTCACCCAGGATCCGCCAGTCCCCAGGCAGTGGTCTTTAGTCCGGGCTGTGAGCGGTGCCCTCGCTCACGGGTATTCACACACACGAGTGCTCCCACGCCCTGCTGCTGGGTGCTCATGCCCTGGGCTCTGCAGTTCGTTAGTTGCATCCCTGGAATCCTCCTATGGGCAAGTAAGGAAGGAGGTGCCATGGGGGTGCCCACAGGTGTCCAGGGGCAGAGAAGGCTTCCTGGAGGAAGCAGTGCTCAAGCTAAGACTGGTTTCTGCTGCAGAGAGCCCTGTCTGTGGTCCGCACATGAGTGCGAGCCCAGTACTCAGGACCACAGGACTTAGAGCCAGAAGGACCGTGAGCGATCATTGGGACAGTGGCCTCAAAAGTTCTTCAACCACCAGAGCCTCTTCTTCGGAGGAAAGATCTATTTGTACTCTTGATATGTGGAACCAATAACGGGGCTTAGGGTGCTGCTTTGTGTAGAGGGGTTGGAGGGAGAAGGTCAGAGACCTTCACAGGGCCCCACCTTGTCCTCTGCTGTGGGCCCTGCAGCGCAGGATGAGGAAACCATAGGTCGAGGCTGGCATCCCTGTGGCAGACCAAGAAATGGAAGTTCAGAGAGGTGAAGGAACTTGACAAGGTCACACAGCAAGTTGTTTGATAAGTATTGTTGATCAGCAGATTCCTGAGGATCCATTCCTGGGTTCTACCCCCCACAAAATCTTGACGCCTTTTTTGAGAGAAGATAACTCAGTCCAGTTGTCAGCTGCTATAAACAAACTGTGGGAATGTCTGCTCTAGGATCAGATGCTATTCCTGACTTTAGTCCCATCAGGAAATGGTGTTTTGTTTAGTTGCTATTTTCATTTTGTGGACTGGATGAGATTTGTAGGTGATTCTAAGCGGTGCAGGATTAGCCCCTCCTAGCTGTATGCTGGGGACGGGGCAGAGACCTTCATCTCATCGTGTCATTCATCTCCATGGCTCGGCAGGGTTGATGTTACCGACCCCATTTTACATATGAGGAAACCGAGGCTCAGAGAAGTGGAGAGCAGGGTTTGAAGCCCATGCTCTTTGCACAGGGAGATGCTGCCTCCCTCAGAGGGTGGTGATAAATGCGGAATACTCTGGGCGAATTAGCAAGAGGGTCCTAAAAATCAGTGTGCCATTTACAGGCAAAGATGAGACAGTGTGACTCAGGAGGGATGGGGAGGCCAGGCCTGAGGCTGACCACAAGCGGAGACGAGGCCGCCAAGCATCCCAACAGCAAGGCTGTGGGGTCTGACAGTGTGGTGAGAAAGCCAGGATGAAATGACAGAATGATGGGAAGGGAGAGCAGCTCCATGGTTGTCAGGGCGGAGTGGGGGCGAGCGGTGTGGCTGTGAAAGGACAGCATGAGGGCTCCTTGCAGGATGAAAATGCTCCATGTCGATGACATTATGGGCTGTGATAGTGCGATACAATGTAGTTTTGCAAGATGTTATTGTCATTGGGGAAACTGGGGGAAGGGCACGTGGGATCTCTCTGTATTATTTCTTACAACTGTGTGAATCTACAATGATCTCAACAAGTTTAATTACAAATACAACATAAGCCCTGAAAAACAAAAAGAATGCAAGGAGTTCACAGGGCCATCTGCGTCAAAGGGGCAGAATTCTGATTTATTTTATGCACTGAAAGAAGAGCTTGGACATTGTCGTCGAAGCAAAGATGTATTCTGATGTCTGTGCTAGATACATCTAGGCTCGGCCCGGGCCCCTGCAGGGCTGAGAGGGACCCCCTGCCAGAGAGCGCTGCTAAGGTAGCGGGCAGTGGGAGAGACAGGGATGGCCAGAATCCCTAGAGGTGGCAGAATGCAGGATACACATTGGTCAATCAGGCAGGTGGCACTCACTGAGCGCCTACTGGGTACCAGGCACTGTTCCAGAGCTAGGGATTCTGGGTTAAGAAAGCCAGTATACCTGCCTGTAGGTCTATATTTTAAAATGGGAGATAGAAACAAACAAGAAACAAGTGAATGGGGCAATGTCAAGTGCTGACAGTGCTATGAAGAGGATAAAAGAGCAAAGTATGACAGAGGGACTGAAAGGCTGCTTTTGCTGGAGTGGTCAGGGAGGGCTTTCCTGAGGAGGTGACACTTGAGATGGAGGCAGCCATGTGGACATGGGGGGAAGAACACTCCAGTGGTAGGAAGAGCAGATGCAAAGTCCCTTGTGTTTGAGGAAGAGAAGGAAGGCCACTGGGAGGGGGTTTTGGGGGGTGGAGGAAGGTGAGGCTGAAGAGATGGGCAAAGGCCCTTGTGCCTTGGTGAGGAGTTGGTACTGGGAAGCCCCTGGAAGGTTCTAAGTAGGGACATGATCTGCTGGGTGGGCAAGAGTGGAAAAGCACTATGCTGTGCTACTGCAGTCGTCCATGCAAGATGGTGGTTTGCTGGTGTGGCTAGAGTTCGGCAGTGGGATGGAGAAAGTAGCTGGGTCATGGGGATGCCTTGGAAGTGGGGCCATCAGGGATTCAGTAGTGCCATGTGGGTGGATGGCAAGAACAAAAGCCAGGATGACTCCTAGGTTTGCCAGTCACATCCTACCACAGCTAACTCCGGGGGACTGGACATGTTCTTTTGACTCTTGTGAATTTCCTAGACACTAGAAATAAACGAGGATTCAGCTGAGACCTAATACGTTTGGGTGGTGTGGGAATCCATGTTACCAATTTCTCTGATCTGGTTCCTAGGCTCTTTTGTGCTGCAGAGAACAGAGAACATGTTCAGATTGTTTTGTTGGTGGGTTCATTACAAGGAGATCAAGGAGATGAGGAGTTTCTGGAAAACACCCCAGCAGTTGTCTCATGACACCCAAGGGGAATTGCAGCATGTTCCTCACCACCCTCAGCAGCTCTCAACACCTCCCCACGCTGGCCACTTCTCCGTGGTCCTGACCCAGCTGTGCTCTCCCTGTCTTCCTGCTCCTGCAGCCACGCATGCCCAGTTCTCTCTCTGGGTCTTCCACTCCCAGCTCCCCAGCAGGGAGTCTGCCTGGATTGGCTGGCCCACCACAGGGCATGTCTGCAGGGCAGAGGGCTCAGGCCAGGCCCAGACCAAGGCAGCTGGAGTCCTTGACGTCTCTCCAAAAGGTCGCTGTCTTTGGCTTGTGCACATATTCTTGGCCTAGTCGTGGCCAGAAGACCATGGGACACAAAACGTGACAGCTCAAGTGCCAAGGGCTGGCTGTGATCTCCAAAGACACAGCAGCCAACAGGGCTCACGAACCGTCCTGTACACAAAAGTCACAGAATCCAGAAAGACAAGTGTCAGGTAGATGAGAAGGAGCTCACATGACAGGTTAGGTTAACAGCTGCTTTGGGTGACAGTGTGAGGAACACAGACAATGTCTTTTGTTTGCATCATCCTCTATCTCTAGTGACTTGAACTTAACTTTCTCTTTGGTGCTGCTTCTGAGTGTGGCCCAGGGAGCTCTACATTTGTCCACCGTCCCTCAGTAGCTCAGAGTTGCTTGTTAAAATGCACTTTCTTTGGGACCCACCCCAGCGATTCTGCATGAGAGTCACCCCAGGGTGGAAAACCACTGCCCTAAGGGACACTGCTGTGATCTGCTCCCTTTCTCTCCACGCCGACTGACTCTGACTTTGCCATTGATTTTCTCCATCCGTCCCTCTGAAGTTACCCTTGGAGGAGCAGAAAGGAATGTTTTCATCTAATTCTATAGGAGTATAGTTGCTATGGACTGAACTGCATTCCCCCAAATTCATATTTGAAGCCCTAACCCCCCTCTGAAGTTAACCTTGGAGAAGTAGAATGTTTTTCATCTAATTCCATAGGAGTATAGTTGCTATCGACCTAATTGTGTTCCCCAAAATTCATATGTTGAAGCCCTAACTCCCATGTGAGTGTGTTTGGAAATAGAGGCCTTAGGAGATAATTAAAGTTAAATGAGGTGATAAGGTCACCAGTAGGATTGGTGGTCTCATGGGGAGAGGCACCGGAGAGCCTGCCTTCTCCCTCCCATGCACACACAGAGGAAAGGCCACGCGAGGACAGGGAGAAGCCAGCCATCTGCAAGCCAGGAAGGGAGCGCTCACCAGACACCAAATTGGCCAGAACCTTGATCTTGGATTTCTAGCCTCCAGAACTGTGAGAAAATACATTTGTGTTGTTTAAACCACCCAGTCTGTGGTATTTTGCTGTGGCAGTCCAAGCAGACTAAGACAACAGTATTTTCCAACAAGCTGCTTTCCATGTACTTAGGGTTTCTTTAATGTGTCTAGATTTCCTTGAAGCTCACTTGCTAGGGGTCAGTCATTCTGGTCCCCACACCATGGAAATCAGATGGCATCATGCTGTGCTCAGAACCCTCCAATGGCTTCACGTGGAGTTTGTGATAAAATCCAGGGTCCTTACCTTGAACGGTGTGACCCGACCCCTACCTGCTGCTCCAGTGTCACCTCCCAACTCTTCATCCCTGCTCATTGCTCTCCTGCCCCCAAGCACATTCCCACCTCAGGGCCTTTGCACTTTCTGTTCCCTTGGCTTGGAAAGCCTTTCCATATCCCATCTCGAGCAGCATTCCCTGACACTCTTTATTCCCTTACCTTTCGTGTTATTTTTTCAGAGCCTTTATCACTACCTGATGCTACATTATGTCTTTGTCTGTCTCGTCCACTGGGATGTAACCTCCATGGAGGCAGGATTTGTGTCTGTTTTGTCCATTGCTGCATCCCCAGTTGTGGCTGGCACGTAGTAGATGCTGAGTAAGTACTGAATGAATCAGTGAACCCCACTAGAGCTCTCATGAACCCTTTGTGAGGAAGCCCCCACCCTGTTCAGTAAGAACTGGGGAGCTGCTTTGGCCTTAATACTCTGCCTGAGTCAGACCCTTTACACTATCACTGTCGGTCACAGCCAACATTTACTAAGCACTAGAGGTACCAGACAATGACGAAAACTGAATTTTGGCCCCTGTATTTTATAGGATAAGGAGCAGCCAGACCGAACTCACAGAATGGCAGCAGTGCCAGGGTGCTCTGGGGCGTGGAGGGCTTGTGGCTAAACCCTTTCCCTGGAGAGAGCTGTCTGCTCAGAGTGGGATGGTGGGGGTGTCCACAAAGATGTCCCCTATCTCTGCAGAGAACTGGGGCTGATGGGGTGCCCAGGCGCCCACCACCCCTCTGCCCCCAAAGGCTTCCTGCTTCTCTGACCCATTTGTGCGAAGGATTAGATGAGGCCATCTTATGGTCGGCCCAGACACAGGCCCAGAGGGAGTAGGGCTACCTGGTCTCACGAGGCCCTTTCCAGTCTCTCGACCTTTCTTATTCCATGTCTGTGCTGGGGCGTCCTGATCACACCTCTGACGGGCAGGAAAGCGCCCCTGGGAGCAGGGTCCTTGCAGGGTTGCACCAGGTGCTGGCGTGGTCCAGCCTGGGCCACAGCCCTGCCCTTGCTGCTTCACAAGCTGGAGGCTCCCACACGGGGCAGGCACAGTGTCACCTTCTCTGAAGGGTTTTCCTTTGTGTGGTCATCGGGTCTTGGGTTTCCCACCGTGGCCAGCTGTGTTCAGTCATTGTCCAGGTGAACTGGGCGCCAGGAGCAGAAGGCCTCAGGGAAAGAGGAAACCACTGTGTGTGCACCTTAGCACTGTGGCCTCAGGTGAGGTACTGTGTCCACCTGCATGCTTGAAGCCAGCAGAGCTCAGGGGAGGCTCTAGGGTCACACTCAGCTCTTTCCTGAGCCTCCGGGTCCTGCCACTCTTTTTGTTAATGGCAATTACAGACCCTGGGAGGCAGAGGAGGGGGCAGTTTTGGAGTCAGGGAGCCCTGGATTCAGGTCTTACCTCTACCATTCAGACCTTCATGCTTTGGGATAAATTCCTTAGTCTCTCTGGGCATTGTTTCCTTGCCTCTAGGATAGGGATAGAGCCGTCCTCTCACTGTAGTTTTTTCCTTCTCTAAGGCACTGGGCCTCAAATACAGTTGGTTAGTGGACTTCAAAAACAGCCTTCTTATGTGGCTTTGCATAGTGTGGGAAGCAGACTCCATGACCTCTGAGTTTCCTGCCAATGCTGGAGCTATAAATCGTGTTAAGAACAAAATACTGTGGTCAGCAGGGCCATCTGGAGACCCTGACCCCACTTTGAGAACCACTGTTCCAAACATTTGCTCCTTTTAACTTGTTGAACCAAAACATTCTGGACGTTGGCTTTAGGGGTCCTGAAAATAGAAAGCCCTTGACTTTGTTTCTCACTGAAAAATACTTGAAGAGTTTATTTTAGCTGAATTATTGTTTCTGTGCCTTCTCGCACCCCTGAAAGGAAGAGCCTCTACTTGCATTTGTAAGATTTATCCCCAGACCAGAGCCCACAGTTCAAGGTCCTCATTTGTTCTAAGAAGGGGTTAGGCGTCAGTGCCCACGTGGCAGGTGCAGAAGCAAAGTCTAGGTCCATGTGTAGACCTCAGCCCGGCCTCTGAGCTGAAGGAATAATGGGAGTGAAGGGTATGAACAGCATTGGTTTCGGGACTCGACAGATCTCATTCAAAGTCCAGGCCTCGGCATTTACTGCTTGGACGGTTTGGGGTATGTTGGGTAATGTCTCAGTTTCCTTGTCTGTAAAATGGGAGCCAGAGATTGTTGTGAAGATTAAATTCCATGACATGTAAAGTGCTTGGCCCTTTGGTTTCATACTTGCTAATTACCTAGGCATTGTGCTGGAGACCCCTCAAAGACTCAAATTCTAGAAAGAAATAGACCAGGGGACAGGCAAATCCCTGCCCCCTCACTTCTGAGTTTTCTGGTTTGTAATGAGCTTCCACACACACCCTGTGACACCACCACACCCACCCTGTTGCCAGTGTCGGCCGGAGCTGGACCAGAGCGTAGCCGCTGACGTGTAGCAGGAGTCCCTCCTTCCCGACCTTTGCTACTCAAAGCCTTGTCCACGGAGTAGCAGCACCAACGTCCCTTGGAAACAGTTGGAAATGCAGATCTCAAGCCTAGTCCCAGATCTTCTGATTCAGAATCTAAATGTTAAGAAGATTGCTTGGGTGACTCGTGCACCTTGAGGTCGGAGGAACTTGGCATTAGACAGACACACTACTTCTAGTTGATTGTAGAATGGGGACTTGTCTTTATGCCAGAATTCCCATCTTTAAAAAAGAAAGTGTCACTCTATTGGGTGGCAACTTAGTGTCGTGGCTAATGGCAAAGCTCCAGACCCCTACTGTTCAGGTTCAAACCCCGGCTCCATCACTTGTCAGCTGTGTGACACTGGGGTTGGGGGAGTGGATAGGTGATCTCTCTGTGCTTCAGTGTCCTTAGCTCTACGATGGCTGGTAAGTGTGCCTACCTGAAACTGACTGTTCAGACTGAACGAGACAGATGTTAAGAGCACTTGCTCCAGGCCCGCAGAGTGCTCAGTGCTTCCTAGGAGCCTAGATTTATGCCCGGCACTCAGGCAGCCTTGACCCATGTTTGCTTTTTCATTACCTCGTAGGACTTGAGAAAGAGACTTCACACTTTTCATGGTCTTTGTGCAAAGAGGAGAACGGTTATTTCACAGTGCTCTAAAGCTTTGATGAACCCCACGGTGAACATATCCGCAAGTGCAGGATCTCACATGAAGGTTTTGCTAGCACTGGCATAATGAAATTGGCATCCGAAAGCCAGCACTCATTGGATATTGTGAAATGCTCTGGGAAGCTCCTTTTTAGCTAAAACAATTCTATGATTGTTTACAGACAGAACAGTTCTGAACTGATCAACCATGTACAAAATTATAGGAGGCTAAAACTGTCAAGATTTCTAGTGATCATCACATTCAGCCACCTCATTCTGCAGATGAGAACACTGAGGCTCAGAGAAGTCAAGTGGCTTGCCTGGGTCCCCCCGCTGGCAATGGCAGAAACAGAGCTAGCAGTGAGGGCTTCTCACCCTCAGCCCAGTGCGTCCCACTGTGGATGTGTGTGCGTTTTCTCCTTCCTTCATTCGACAGATATTTCTCAGGAGCTTACGTTGTGCTGGGTGCTGTTTAAAAGCTGGAGATACAGTGGTGAGCAGCCTAGCAAGGCATGTGTCCTCTGCAGCTCACATCCTGGTGCAAGAGCAGGGGAAAGACCGTGAGTAAGTCAGAAAGCAAAGGACAAGACAGTGTCTGCTGTGGGTGACTGCATAGAAGGAGACAGAACGGACTGATGCGCTAGCAATGATTTGGGCTGGGAATCACTGGACAGGACTGCCAGAGAAGTCACCCCTGAGATGGTGCGTTTGAGACAAGCCATGAAACACGTGAGAGACAGTCATGAAGGTTTGGGGATAAGAAGCTTCCAGCAAGAGCCAACCTGCTCCCACCTCCAGGCTGCCACTCCTGGTGCCCACTGTCACAGGTGGGGTTCCTCCAAAACAGACTCAGAGATGGAGATCGATTGGTGTGCAGGAGGTTTACTGGGGAGCGAGGGTTGCAGGGTTGGGCAGCGGGACAGTTGGACTGTGGTGTGATGGCAGCAGGGGCCCGAGTCAACTCTACGGTGTTCTGGAGCTGAAACGGCTCTTCGGTGTTGTCCCACATTGAGGCGAAGGGGCCACGTCTTTGTCCCCGTGCAAGTGATCAGTCACTGGATACAGACTGCTCTTGGGAGAGGTGTGTGGTCTTGGGCAATGCAGCTCCCTTCAGAATTCCTGGGGAGGGACCCAGGTGTGGGCTGGCAGCTGGCAGCGGTCCTGGCAGCTGGGAGAAAGAGCGGCTCCGTGCTGGGGGGATCTGGCCAGCACCGCGGCATCCACCACCACCGTCACCGGGGCACCGAAGATTTACTGCTGGCACGATGATCCCACCGAAGGAAATAAGAACACCCACGTCTTGATTTATTTTTGCCCTGTCTGACTATTCATTTATTGGTCACATAATTGTTACTATTTACTGACTTCCAACTAATGGGCTGGGCACGGAAGGGGCAGAAATGAATTAGGCAAATTTCCCACCCTGGAGTTTACAGGCTTGGTGGCGAGAGAGACACATAGATGGAGAGACAGTAGACAAGGATTTCCATGAACCTCTTCCAACCGGCGTAGCGCACAAAAATACTCTTCTGTGCTGGATACGGAGGTCACTTCAACGTTCAGATCCATGGTGTCAATGAGAGCTTGATGTAGATTGCGCCACACCTGAATATGTTAACCTTCATTTGATGGACAGAGGTCATGGAATCTGGTAAACCCATTTGATTAGCTTCTTTAGGGAAAAGGAAGGAGTTAAGGGAAAGATGGCCCGTTACACCCAACTAATCATGAAAGTAACACTTACTGAGCCCTTACTCTGTACCAGGGACTGCTCTGAAGACTACATACAGGTACTATTGGTATTCCACTTTACAGATGAGGAAATTGTAAGAGAAAGTTAAGAATTTTTGAGTCTTTTTTAAAAAAAATTAGAAACATAAAGGCAACATTTTAAAAAAAAGGATAATTAACAAGTCTAAAATTATGTGCCCCCTTCAAATTTCCTTCTGACCTTTGTTAAATGTATATGAATATATTTCATAGTTTCTATCAATTTGTATGCTATATTTGTATGTGCTTGTTTCTATGCTTTGTATTTGCTGTTTTATTATATGTATTATTATATTTATTTATAGTTTTATTTATTTTACATTGGGGTCATATTTTCCTCCGTAACTCTGCATTTCTGAGGGACAATAGGAAAATGAAAAACAATAGGAAAGATGGCTTTCTGTGCGCAGAGGTCTCTGTGTTGGCTGTCTAATGGCCACCAATCTGGCTTCGTATCTAGGCTGCCTTCAGGACCGGGGACAAGCAGTAGGCCCAGGTGGAGAAGGAAGGTTGAGATGAGTTTCTAACTTAGTAAGGTGATATACATAAAAGTAATTGGGAAACAATGAAACACTGTGTCAATGTGATATTTTCATTTTATCATCATCATCTGGATTTCAATACAATCAAAATCTGGATTTGATAAATCCAGATGATTTTTGTTCTGTTGAATGTGTGTGCCAGATCTGATTGAACCACCTTTAAGTAAAAGCAAAGGCCGATTTTTCCAGGAAGCATTTTGTATCTAAGTGGGTGTTGTTCCCATTTAATAATCCCCCTGTGACGCTTCCCTTTTACTTGTGACGTAGTGCCGTGTCACACATGTGACTGCACCATGGCCAGGCAGGTCAAGTCCACAGGTCACAGGAATGGGGTGGGGAGGTGGTGGCTCCCGGAGAGCCTGGACCACCCAGGGAGGGCACCACTGGGCAGCGCCAGGTGAGCTCTGCCTTGTTGGGGGGTTGCACAGCGTTGGCCAGAAATCCAGATTTCAGACTTTTATGAAATACTGTGTGTGCCAAACAAAACATACCCATGGGCTATATTTTAAAGGGCTGTACTACCTGCAGTCTCAGGCACAGTGGGAGGGATCCTGTAAGGGGAAGTAGGAGATTGACTGGGGTGCAGGGTGCTGGACAAATGTCATTCAGAGAGCCTGAGTTGGTACTTTCAGCTCTAAGATCTAGGATGAGCCACTTGTCCTTTATCAGCCTCCGTTTCTTCACCTGTGATGAAGCCTTTGCAAGTTTTCACCATGTGTAGCTAAGCACCTGACACCATCTGAGTGGGGCCCCCAGTACAGGAATGTGTGGCCCCCCTGATTCAGCCGGTGTTCAGCAATGGTTCTCGACCTTGGCTGCATGTTAGCGTCACCTGGGGAGCAAAAATATCCCCCCACGCTGCACCTCAGACCTCCTACCTCAGAATCTCTGAGGGTGGGATCTGACATTCGTATTTGGTTTTTAATCTTCCCAGTTGTGTCCAGTGGCAGCCAAAGTGGAGAACCACTGCCTTAAAGTGTATCTTAGAAATGCCTTCAGAACCTGTGGTCCATTCTTAAAAATCCCCAGGGAAGACTGTTCTTTACCCTTTAAAGAAGGGGTCATATTTTGGAACTAGTGGTCTCCAATCAGTCTATAGCCTCGGATACCTTCTCCAAATAAAGCCCAGTATTCACCCAAAGCTGGAGTGAATGTTTGGGGGCTGGGGAGTGGGCCTGACCCAGTTCATTCCTCACTATCCCCCAGAGCCCCCACCAGTGCCCCAGGCATCTTTCCTGGAACCTTTATGATACCTTGAAACAATATACAATCCAACTAATCTAGCATTAGTCATAAGAGGGGCATTAATTTACAGGTGATAATAAATTGGTAAGGTTGGCAGACAGCAGCAGGGAAGAGGTGTCACCAAACCAGCCAAGAGGGTGAGGAATAGAAATAATGATTCAGAAAAAAACAGCAGGCTATTTGTATGTTTTAGGTGACGGCCGGCCGTGAGGATACCCAGGAAAGGGCTCTTGGTGACTACTGGAATCGGTGAATTTCATGCAGATTTGTGGTGGAACAAGAAAGCCCCTCTCCATGGGTGCAAGCTCATGTCTCTTACCTGTTTCAGGAAGAATTTCCTGATCTTTGCTGTCAGCAGCCTCCTGGGGCAGCCTGGTCACCACCTTTCCTGGGTGTTTCTCCTGCTCAGCTATGATAGAGGTAGCAAAGAACTTCAGGTAGAGAAAAGAGCTGGGACTTCAGAGTCAAACAGATGAATGTGGGTTCCATGTCACCTGGGGAAGAAGCCATACCTCTTTGAGCTTCACTTCCTTCATCTGCAAAGCAGAGGTAATAAGTGCCCATTGAAGGACAGATGAGTTAAGGTGGCCAGCACAGCGCCGGGGCATGGCGGGGCTCCGTCACTATTACTGCAGTCTGCTGGTGCCCGAGCAGGTTTTGAGGTCAGTAGTGTTTCTCCCTGATTTCATTACAGTAATACAGGTTCATGACGGAATATTTGAAAAAGATATGCATATATAAAGTGGAAAAAAATTACCTATTATTCTTCCACCTAGCAACAGCCACTATTAATGTTTTGGTGTATTTCCTTTCAGTCTTTTCTCTTTATGTATTTATACATATACTGATAAATGAATTTCACTCTACATATAGTTTTAGATTCTCTTATTTTTCTCTTAACATATTATGAATGTTTTCCCATGTTAGTTATAATTTTTTTAATATTATTATTAGTAGCTGCACGATATGCTATTATTGGATCTACCATAATTTACTTAGCCATTTCCCCAAGAGTCATTTAAGATGTTCCTTATTTTCTGCTATTACCAATGATCATTCATAATAATATCAATTATCAATGTTGCAATGAACAGCCCTCTACATTTTCTTTAGGTCCATCTCTCATTATTTTATATGAATAAATTCCTAGAAGTATATTACTGGGTCAGAGGGAATATAAAGCTCGTGACAGTTATTGCCAAACAAAAAGGTCGTAATCACTTTACACCCCTGAACTTGGTTTTGAGAGATGAGCAATTTCCGAGGCTACATTTCCTCCTCTGTAAAACGTAGATAATAGCATGACCTTGACAGAGTTGTCTTCCGCACAGAATGGGTTTGTGTACATGCGTAGATAAGTCCCTGGCGCGGTGCCTGGTGCTCTTTTCCCTTTATCTTCTCGAGTGCTCAGCCTAACTGTCTTACGAGAAGAACCGTATTATAATTACACTTTCCTTAAAAGCCCAGGGCACCTCACACCTCACACCTGTGCGAGCAAACTTGAAGCCCTGAATAAACGCTGCCACCAATCCAAGACCAAGCTCTGTTTGGAGCCCCCCGTTTCCTGGAGTTCCTCACTCACCTCCCCCAGTGGCAGACGGTTCTCAGCCCTTCACCTCTGTGACAGGGAACTAGGGAAGCAACCACACAAAAGAGAAATGAGTCTTTCACAAAATGTTGATTCATGAGTGATAGTTATGCCAATGGCTCACAGATTCTGAAAAAGAATGGGGGCAGCCCCACCTATGAGAGAGAAGGCCTCAAACCAGCCCATGCCAGAGCAGGGGGCTAGCAGTGGCACAGCCCAGCAAGGCAGCCATGTCCAGTTGTACGGGTCGTGCACTGCACAGCCTTGGGGTGCATCTTCACATCGTAGCCCATCGCTCTCTCACGGCTGCAGGGAGATGGAACTGCTCAGGGGACCAAGGGTCTCTGGAAGTCAGGTCAAAAGCAGTGAGAATTACATAAATTAATACACGTAAAGCATTTAGAACAGGGCCTGGTATCTGGTAATCACCCATAAATGAATAAAAGTTAACTCTGATTCTTACTCATGTGAGTTTATGTTCCTGGGAAGGACTAGCTTGTCGCAAACAATACAGACCAGACACAAAAATACCTGTTCTAGTTGTTCAGATAGCTTAGGTATGTGAGGGTTTTTTAATGAGGACTGGGTTGTTGAAATTATCAGCATGCAGGGGGGTTATTTGGGTCACAAGGAAAACGCCAGGGCTAGGGTCTAGGCCACTTCTGACACCAGCTATGTGATCCTGTCCTCAACTGCAAAGGGGGTATTACCTTTATCTTCTAGATCCAGTTGTTACAAAGTTACAAAGTGGTAGATAGTAGTTCTGATAAAGCAAGAGGATTGGTGAAAAGGAAATGATGGAAATTTGTATTTGAAGCAGTTGGGAAAAGCCGATGTACATCTCCAGGGTTATGCAGCCTTTTGAGATGAAAAGAGTGTGACATGCAGAAGCAGCAGCCCTGGGGTGGATTCTCGGTGTTTCCTTGGGCTAGTTTCTTACACTGTCTGTGTTTTCATTTCCTCACCTATGAAATGGGGATAAATACTACCCAGTACTCACCCGGTTGACTTCTGACGTGAAGATAAAGCCTTGTTGCTCTAAGTGTGCTCTGAACACTGAACAGCCCTGTACAATGGTAGTTTCTACTGCGGCTGCAATCTTATCAGAGTTCACAAACCAGCTTCTTTGCTTCTGCTGCCTACTGTGAAATAGCAAGTCACCAGGCTTGTGTGCCAAGACAGAAATAAATGGATTTTTTAAATATTTGGTTTCGTTGCTTTTGTGTCATTGGCATGAGTCTGCTAGTGTCCTAGCACCCTCCTGCAACGATCCAGGCCTAGAAACGAGGCTGTGTGTACTTCCAGTGACACTGGGAGGAGGGACAAAAGCTGCTGTCTCCTACCCACCTACACACTCCTGCTAATTGGGCTTCTTTGTTGGCCTTGCCAAAGGCTGGGGAGGAATGTGCCGCCCAGGCAGAATTCCTCTCTGCCCTGCCCTCCCCTCCAGGGCACCGCTCTGGAATTGCCTGCATCTAACGGTCTAACGCGAGTGTAGACTGAGAGAGAGGGCAGAGCCTGGAGCCACCGGCCTCCAGCCAGGAAGAAGTCGGGGACCCTTGCTCCTCTCCCACACTGCAAATTAGGAGGAGATGTTCAGGAGGGCTCTGGGCACGTAGCACAGAGGAGCATGGGCTTTGGAGCCAGGCGACCTGGGTTCCAATCTGTCACTCACCATATGATCTTGGTCACGTTACACTAACCCAGACTGGGTCTCAGGTTCTTCATCTGTGCCAGGGACTTTTATACCTGCATCTTGGAGTTCTTACGGGGAGATTAAAGTAGATTGTGCAGTCTTGGGTTTATCGGTCTGCTTGGGCTGCCGTAACAAAATACTATAGACTGGGTGGATTAAACAACAGAAGTTTGTTTCGGTTCTGGATGCTGGAAGTCCAACACCAAGGTGCTGGCATGGTTGGGTTTTCTGGTGAGGGCTCTCTTCCTGGCTTGCAGACGGCTGCCTTCTTGCTGCGTCCTCACCTGGTAGAAAGAGAGCAAGATCTTTCTGTGTCTCTCCCTCTTCTTATAGGGCCATAGTCATATTGGTTTAGAGCCCCACCCTCATGACCTCACTGAACCTTAATCACTTCCTAAAGACCCTATTTCTACATATAGTCACATTGGAAGTTAGGGTTTCATATATGAATTTGAGGGAGACACAATTTAGTCCATAGCAGCAAGGAAAGTGGAACTGGACAAAGTAATCAAAAGGAAGTGAAAATAGCAAAGAATAGAACAGGAATGCTTACATGAGGGATGGGTCCCAACAGCATTCTACAGACATCAGCAGCCATCTTTCAGGTCCAGAGCGATGTGGACTGAACAGTGGGAGGTGCTGGGAGTTGACAGGAAGCTCCCTTCCCAGACAGAGCAGTTTTGTGTGATGCAAAGTAAGTGTAGGAAATTTTGAGAAATCACACTGATATCGTGTGATCTGGGGACTCCAGCAGTACAGCTGGACTGGGGGAAAATGCAGAACAGCCTTCTTGGAGCTTCTCCCACTTGGCAAACGCTAGCATCCCAAGGCCTAGGCCAGAGGAGCCTCTAACCAGTTCATTATTCTTTCTTTATCCCCATGAAAAGGATGGGAAATAATCGCTAAGAAATGAGCAAGGAATGTGAGCAGGAAGATGGCCAGTGGCAGTCCTTCTAGATGGCCGTCAACCATTCCTCCCATCCAGAAGCAGGTACCCTTGAACCTGGGCTGGCTCCTGACTTGCTTTGTCCGTCAGGTGTGGTGCAAGTGACATTGTGCCAGGTTCAGGCATAGACCTTTTGACACCTGGCAGCTTCCACTTTTGTTCTCTCAGAGCCCAACTATAACGTGAAGAAATCCAGCTTATCCTACAGGACGGAGAGCCAGTGCAGGGAGCGAGGCCCTGGCGGATGAGAGGCCACAGGAAGAAAGAGGACCACGTAGAAGAGCACCTCAGTGCCCAGCTAGCCGCCTGTGAGGAGGCTGCCACGGGTCCGCAGCCCCGGTGGAGCTGCCCCAGCCCCACCACATGGAGCAAAGACAAGCTGTGCCCGCTGAGCCCCACATTAATTCATAACCCACAGAACTGGGAGTTGTTATTTTAAGGCACTGCGTTTTGGAGTGGTTTGTTAGGCAGCAATAGATAAATGAAGGAGAATCTTCACGTCGAAACAGCCCATGCCCGCTGAGGCCAGCACTCCACCTGGGCTGGATGTACCCCTGACCCAAGGGAGTGTCCGGGGCAGAACAATGAACAGAACTAAAGCAAGCGAGTGCCTGGAGACAGGGTGAATGCAGGCTGCCCAGGGCCCAGTGTCGTCCTTTGTCATCGTGCTCAGGCAGCCGAAGGACTGGACGAATCATGGGCACCCCCCCAGGTCCTGTTCTGAGGGAAGGATTCAAACAGTGCCCAGGAAATCGGGGAAGTGGGGCCTACGGAGAATCTACCCATATGATTTGGGGAATAACAAGCCCAGAGAGAATTAATCTGAGCAAAAAATGAGGCAGGAAAAAAATGTGAGATTTCTGTGGTCTGAATGTTTGTGTCCCCTCCCTGCCCAAATTCATATGTTGAAACCTGTCTCCAGTGCAAAGTATTAAAACGTGTGGCCTATAGGAGGTGATTAGGTCAGGAGGGTGGAGCCCTCGGAGATGAGATTAGTGCCCTTATAAAAGAGACCTGAGGGAGCTTGCTCGTCCCCTCCACCATGTGCGGACACATAGAAGGCATCATCTATGAGGAACAGGTGCCTTGATCTTGGGCTTCCCAGGCTCCAGAACGATAAGAACTAAATTTCTGTTGTTTATAAATTATTCAATCTCAGGTATCTTGTTGTAGCAGCACAAACAGACTAAGACAGAGACTAAGACAGAGACCCAGGCAAAAACTCTGCTTCCCCTCTTTTGCCTCCCCCTAAAAGAAGGAAAAGAACATTGTAAAAAGACAGACCAAGAAAGGGCCCATTTTTGACAAGCATTTCCTCCAGGATAGAGAAGATAATTTTCTTTGCCAACTACTTTTGTGGTGTCAAGTAAGTCATGAGAAAATGGACTCTCTGAAATAAGAGAACAAAGGTGAAATAATAAACAGTGAGATGAAAAGGGAGCTGGACCTATTAAGGCAAGAAATTGATGGTGTCAGTGACACTGCAGAACCCAGAACCCTTTGAAAATGGTGAGGAGTGGAACTATCACTCCTTTTTTGGTGGCATCACCATGTATCACCATATCACAAAAAATTAGTGACCTGGTGGGAAAGCTTGGGAAAATTACATAGAATACAGAGGGAAAGGGCTAGGGGCAAAATGATATAACAAGATTAATATTAATTGTTACGGAGAAGAGGTGAAGGAGATACAGTGTTCTATAGGTGGTGATCTTCAGAAAGATGAACAAATAGAAGAGAAAAATTATTAAAACACTGTTACAGGAAAACATATCTGAAATTAAGGACTCATCAATTTGCTGAAAGGATCACCAATGGATGATAAGGGTCAATTAAGTTCAACCAGTATTTTTTAAGCCCAGCTCTGTATTCAGGCAGTGTGCCAGGGACTCAGAATACCAGGAAAAGCAATATGCAAAAAAAGCCTGTCGTCACATGCTCACAGACATGGGGAAAGACTGGTCCTGAACAGGCAATCACCACAGCCACCCAGTGTTACGGGAAATGGAGAGGTGTTCTGGGAGCACCTGGTGGGGAGGGCGGGGTCAGCTAGCCAAGTCTTCATCCCTCTTGCCCATTTGTATTTAATCTCTGTTCCTGTCCCCAGCCCCAGCCAACCACTAAGCAACTTTCTGCCTCTAAAAATTTGCTGTTTAGGGATATTTCATTTAACTGGGCACATAGAGTATGTGGCCTCATGTCTGATATTTTTTCCCCTTAGCATAATGTTTTGGGTCACCTTCATTCTCAAAGGATGTTTTCATGGAATTCAGAGCTCTGGATTTGCTTTTTTTTTTTTTTTATTTTTAGCACTTTAAGGATGTTGTTCAGTTGTCCTCTGACCAGTTTTTTCTAATGACCAATTATGTGAAATTTTTTTTATGTGATGTGTCATTTTTCTCTGGTTACTTTCAAGAGTTTCTCTGTGTCTTTTGTTTTCAGCAGTTTTCTATGATGTATCTAGGCATAGTTTCTTCACATTTTATCTGCCTGGAGTTCACTGATATTCCTGAATTTATAATTTATATCTTTTACAAAAACTGGGGAGTTCTCAGCTGATAGTTCTTCAAATATTTTTTTCCTACCCCCATTCTCTTTCTTCTGTCCTTCCTGGACTGTAAATAGATGTTTGTTAAATCTTTATATTTTCTCTCACTAGTCCCCAAGACTGTTCATTTTTTAACAATATTTTTTGTCTCTGTTTTTGAGACCAGATAATTTCTATTGATATACATTTGAGTACACGGTCTCCTTCCTCTGTCATCTCCATTATGCTGTTGATCCTATCCAGTAAATTTTTATTGTGGATATTGTGTTTTACAGTTCTAGAATTTCCATTTGGTTCTTCTTTTATCATTCGTGTTTCTCTGCTGATATTTCCTATCTTCTTCTTCATTGAGAGTTTATTTTCCTTTACATCATTAAACATAATTATAATATCGGCTTTAAAATGCTTGTCTGCTAATTCCAATATCTAGGTTATCTTGGGATTGAGCTCTGTTCATTGCCTTTCTTTCGGATTACATTTTCCTTTCTTCATATGTCAAGTAATTGTGGATAAGCATGCCCAGAGTCCTGGACACTGTTAATGTTTTGTGGTAGAGACTCTGGATTCTTTTATAATCTTCCAAACAGTGTGTTGATTTTGTTTGTTTGTTTTAGCAGGCAATTAACTTGGTTCAATTCAAGCTGAAAACTCAGTCTCTTGGGTAGCAATTTAAATATCAGACCATTCTTTGTTCTGAGCAAGGCTTCCTGGAGTCTGATCTGCACATGCATGGTTTAGGGTCCTGAGATTTGGGTAGAATTTTTACACAAAATTTGGGGTTACTTTTCTGGATCTCTCTTTTCTGGGATTTTCACCTCACTTGCTGATATTGCCACTATTGTAGTTTTAGTCACCCCCAAAGTGCTGTGGTCTTCTATTAGTTTAAAAGCTGCAAAGTGGAGAACTCACCCCATGTAGCTCCCTTTCCTGTGTC
The DNA here is from genome assembly GCA_028533085.1 of Varecia variegata. Taxonomy (NCBI): domain Eukaryota; kingdom Metazoa; phylum Chordata; class Mammalia; order Primates; family Lemuridae; genus Varecia; species Varecia variegata. The sequence goes on from CM052444.1 coordinate 80,729,528, forward strand.
ATCTCCCTTCCAGAATCTGCCTCCTTTAGGCTTTCATTCTCCAAGTTTTGTAGATGCTTGTTTTTTATGTTTTGTTTTGTTTTGCTTTTTGAATATATAGCTGTTATCTGAAGGGTGGTCAGTCCAATAGGAATTTACTCTGCTATACCAGAAGCTCAGTCAGTGCTTTTACATCTGGGTATAGTTATTAATTTTAGAAATCAGTGGATGGTTTTAAGCATTTGGTAAGACACAGAAGAAAAATTTATTGGTAAACTAGAAGGTAGAACTGAGGAAATTGCCAAATTATCCAAAATGAAACACACAGAGATGACAATATGAAAAATATGAAAAAAGGAGAAAATCTAGAATGTGTCTAAGAACAAGTCAAAACAGAGAAATTTGAGAAAATGGAGAAGAAAAATGTACAAATAAAAAATGGCTGAGAACTTTTAGTAATTGAAGTCATCTATAAAGCTATCACAGTGATCCCCAAACATGACGAATGAAACTAAAACTATAAAAATTGTGGTGAAACTGCAGAAAAACAAGACAAAGAAAGGTCTCAAAATAACTGAATAGGAGCAAAGCATCTACAAAAGTAAAATGATTAGATTGACACAAATATCACAACAACAGAAGCCCAACCTCTACTACTCCCATGGAATTATACTTCAATTGCTGAGAGAAAATAACTGTCAACATAGAATATTATGCCTAGCTAACCTAGCTTCAAGAATAAGGACAAAATAAGACATACTACAGGATAAACTTCAGGAAGAAAGAAGTTGAAAACAGAAGGGAGAAAAGGGAGAATAACATTGGGCAAAGAAATTGGTAAACAGATGAATAAATACAAATAGGCATTCACTTTTTAAAACATCAATAATCACAAATTTGAGGGTATGAAAACCAGGTAGAACTAAATTATTGAACAATAATGGCTTTAAGGTACAAAGGATTTTGTGGGGGGAGCATTTAAACATTTTAAAGTTCTGGTAATATTCAGTGGAAGAATAGAGCTAACTTCAGACTTTGTGTGCATTTAATATTTTTAAGGTTAAACAGTAAAGAGAAGCATTAGAATAAACAATTAAAAACAATGTTAAATGGAAGTTTTGACAGAGGCACCAACATATAATAAAATGCTACTTTCAAAATAGGGTGCTGGATCCAAATGAAGAATTTACAAAGGACATATTTGACACCCAGTTTCCATGACTCTGAGACCCAGATACTGACAGCCAGATCCAGTATGTAAAAATGGATCTGGGTGAGTATTTTGATGAGAAGGTTTTTTGAGAAGGATTTTTGGAGATTGACTGAAGTCCAGTCCCCTAAGACTGGCAAGAGAGAGAGAGAGGCAAGAGAGTGCCTCATCTCTCAGTTCAGCCTATGGTGGGTACGGGGTGGGTGGTGGGGGTAACTCTTCAACTGGACGGACGACTCAGAGAGCCTGATTTTGTCTCCCGCAGTTGGGGGACATCTGCTCTGATGGTTGACACAGGCCCAAGAAGCTCAAGTGCCTTTGGCAGGGAAGACAAAGTAGAGGATGGCATTTGGGAAGTCCCTCCATTCCCACTACAGGAGGACAAAGGACGCGTGACTGCTTCCCATGGATGAGAAGCAGATCATGCAGAGAGAGTCAGATGGGAGCCTAAATATTTAAGACCTGCCAGAGAAGATGGGGTGAGGCCCTATGGTGAGGATCTCTGGGGCTGAGAAGCTGTCCAACCAGAGGGACAGAATGCAGCCCCCACTCCAGGGCATTGGCAGCCAGAGCTTGACTGGGGAGTCTCTGAAGCTGGAGTCACTTAATCAGTCAGCAGCCAAGTGAGGGCTTTACTGCCTGCTTCCAACCCCTCTCTGGGTTCCAACCCTGCAGGGGCCTGGAGGCCTGCTTAATAAACTGAGGGCAAGAGGGTAAGGGGAAAAAGAAGCTCAGCATACCTTGTTTCCCTGACCCCGAGTTCCCACCTGTCACAGGCCCTAGCTAGGAAGGGGAGGAACCACCTGCAACTTGCCTATTTAGGGGTAGAAGATATCGTACCTTGAATTGAAGATGCAAGTGTTCGTTCATGTAATAAATATTTGAGTGCCTACTCTGTGCTAGGCATTGGTTGACACTGGAGATTTAGCAGTGAACAAAATACGTAAAAGTATCTTTTTTCATGGAGCTAACATTTTAATGGCTTCATATTTTTTTAAGTTGATATTTTATGTTGTGCCTTAAAGTGACCATAAGACTATTACCTAAAAAGTAAATATAAAATAATTATTTAAAATATTTGAACTTAAATGGATGGTTATGTACTAGACACACACTACCAAAAGAAAGCTGGCAGGTCCATGTTAACATCAGAGAACATCCTGTTAACAAAGAATGTGAAAGATAAAAAAGAAAGTGACACTGTAATCTATTGTTCAAATGGGAATTCTTTTCAGAGTTAAAAGAGGTACTATTAATAAGATCTATGAGGACAACATGTGTTAATATGAGGTGCTATTAATAAGACCTGTTAGAACAACATGTATCCATTAGACTGTCTCAGGCAGACTGGGACCTATGGTCATTCCAGGGACAAGATCACTGCACAGGGGCAAGAGGGCTTCATGAAGCTGTAACAATTCAGCAAAAATTGGCAGAATGACGAGGAGAAATGGACAGATCCATTATCATAAAGGGGGATTTAAACACAACTCTCTACAACTAGCAGAGTAAACACAACAAAATTATTAGGGATACAGAATATTTTAACGACACAATTAACAAACTTGATCTGAAGCAGGGGTGGGTGAATTACAGCCCATGGGCCAATTCCGGCCCACCACCTAGTTTTGTAAATAAAGTTTTATTGCAACACAGCCACATTCATTTATTTACTTACTGACTATGGCTACTTTGGGTTTACAGCAGCAGTGTTGAGTAGCTGTGACAGAGACTGTGTGGATCACAGAGCTAAAATTCTTTACTTTCTGGCCCTTTGTAGGACATTTGCTAACCCCTGATCTAAAACATTTATACAAAATGCTGCCTCTAGCAATTAAAGACTGTGTATTCTTTTCAAATACATGTGAACATTTGCAAAACTTGATCATGTAGAAAATATAAACTAATTAAAAAAATCATAATATCATATATATGTATGTACATATACATGTATATATATAATAAAAACCTCCTATGTATCTCTGACCACCAAGCAATTAAATCAGAAATCAATAACTAAAAGATAACAAAACCCATAAGTCAGAAATTCTTAAAATATCTTCTCAATAATTAATGAATCAAAGAAGACGTCTTAATGGAAATTATATATTTGAATTGGATGATAATAAAATGTTACACTTCAAAACTAGTGAGAAATGGCTGAAACAATTCTGAGAGGAAAATGTAGAGCTATAAATAGTTATATTTGAAAAGAAAACCCCACACAAAAAGTAAGAAAAAGAACAAAAGAGTAAATTCAAAGTAGCAGAAAGGAAATTAACAAAATAGAAAATAAAGAGAACAGAAAAGAGCAACTAAATCAGAAAGCAAAAGATAAAGAATCTTTTATCCAAACAGACCAAGGTGGGGGGGAAGACAAAAGGAACAAATAAACACTATTGAGAATGAAACTGCTTTGTGGCTAAATGGCAAAGGACTGGATAGTGCTGAGAGATGGGCACAATGCATTCTTGTTTTCTTAGTCTCTGTACATTTCTGTATGTTTGAAAGATTTCAACACACGCGCACACACACACACACACACACACACACTCAAATCTGCAAGCAAACAAACAAACAAAAAGAGTATGGCCTCTGAATTCAACTGCCCGAGTTACTGCCTGAGCTCTAATACCGGTTCTACAATTTATTATTGAGTGCTTTGGGGACAGGTTACTTAAATTCTCTCTGCTTCTGTTCCCTCCACTCTAAAATGGTGATGCTAATAGCTTCTGGCCCATCAGCTCCATGCCACCCCCCTGTACAAGGCCCTGGGAATTCAGGATAAGGTTTCCTTGACTCTGATTTTTAAAACTCTTTCTCTAGAGTTCAGCTTGCCCCAGAATCCCTTAACACCTCTCCCTCACCTTAAACTACCTGGAGACCTTGAGATGCCACCTGTGGGGCAAGGAGGGAATGTGGGGGAGGGTGTGGAGGAAGGGCCAGAGCTTGGAATGTACAAGGAAAGGAAAACCAGTCGTTATTAAATCCTCCCGGCACACGGGCGACTGCACTAGTTGTGGTGTGGAAAGTAATAATAATGTCTGCCAGTGTTCGTGTCCATTTGGTGTTGCGTGTCAGATGTCTCCATGCCCTTGTGCATCCAATTCGCTGCTTCTGAAGACTGCGTGGTGGGCTAGTGGTGTCCCAAATCCCACCACGACCTCTCCTTATCCTTTCCTCTAGTCTAAGGCACTTAGATTGCCTTCAGTTCCCTACTACGAGAAACAATACGTAAACTAATCTCTTCATAAATGGCCCCTTATAGAATCCTGCAAGCAGTTTTCTGGGATTACGTCTGGGAGCGAACTTTCTGGGTCACAAAGTAGATAAATACCTATTTAATGATACACTGCCAGGTTGTTTTCAGAATGGCTGCACCCATGTGCACTCCTACCAGCAGGGCACGAAGAAACAGGAATCTTCACACCCTGATCACAAGCACAGGCTTTAACATGTCCTTTTCTGATTGGCTCTCAGGAGTTCCTTGTGTTCTAGAAACTGAAGTTGTGTTATCTTTAGACGTTGAGCATATTTTCTCCCAGTCTTCATGTGTCTGTGACGTTGCTGTGATGTGCTTCACTGGAGGGTAGAGCTGGCCCTTGGTCACTCAGCTCCAGGGCAGGCTCAGGATTGGAACCCAGGTCAGTCTCCCTCTGAAGTCCATGCTCTTTCCGTTGCACGCCTCCCACCACCCCAACAAAACCTGTTTTCTCCGAAGAGGGCAGTTCTCCACTCAGTCCAGGAAGCATTTTGATATTTGGAAAGGAAATTGCACAAGGTAACCTCCCACTAGTGCTGCAAAAGCCACGTTGATGCTTAAAAGATGAGGATTCGTGATTTTTAAAAGGCCTTTCCTGGAGCTGCTGAAAGCTCTCTCTTCTCTTTGCCCACCTTAGCATGGGGTAGCATCCCCTTCCTGGTTGTATGGTAATTATCGGGCACTCAGCATACATCTAAATGGAGCATTGAACCACAGGTCCTCCTGGTGGCCTGGGAATCCCACTGGCAGCCCAAGCTGAATATGCACAGAAGGCCACCCCAGTCTGTCTACGTCCTCTGCCCAGCCTTGCCTTCCAGCAGGCAGTGCCCTCATTTCCCCGGCATCCCACGTAAGGAACCTCAGGGAACTCACTTCTGACTCGTTTTCACCCTGTTTTCTGCCAAGTCCTGCCCATCCTTTTCTCCCTGCTGTGCCAGGCGTCCCTGCAGTCTCTCTGATCCAGCCTCCTTCTGCAGCATCACATCCCTCCACCCCAAATTGTTGTCCCTCTGATGTCTCCATCACCTTTGCCCTGACCGAGCTACTTTCATATAGCCATTCCTCATGGCTGGAAATGTGATCTGAGGCTTGGCTGTGGGTTCCAGCCTCGCCTCATCAGCAGTGGCAGGAAAACCTTTCTCAGCCAGCCGTGGGTGCAGCAACAAGCGTTCAATAAACGCCTGCTCTGCGTTAAGTGCCATGATGGGCAGGCGCAGTTCTACAGTGAATGGCATGATCCCTGCTGCTGATTTGCTCACAGTTTAGTAGGGACAGACATTTAAGCCATCACAGGCATCCAGTGTGATGAGTTGATAAAAGAGATGTGTTTGGAAGAAGTGATTGATTTGGCCCAAAAGGAGAGAGAGATGGTTTGAAGACTTTACGGGAGCTGACATGGGGCCGAGTCTGGAAGGGTGGGGATGAGTTTTCCAGGCTGGCAGCGCTGCAGACGGCAAAAGCAGGGCAAGACGGAGCCAGCGGCACCGTTAGGAATGCAGGTTTCTACCCCGTCCTGCTCACAGGGTTCTGAGGAAAACACAGCGTGGGTTGCTAACAGGTGCTGTAGGGATGGATGCCATTAGTTGTTATTTAATAGACATTTGCTTTCTGGGTTTGATCTGAAATAAGAGGAACACGAGCTTCTTGTGTCACCAGGTTTGGATGGCCTATTCCATGGCTGCCTTCCACATACCCACTCGGGTTGTGCCACGAGCAAAATGCCACATAAGACTATGCTTTCTGTTTGGTGCTGGCCTCAATACTCCTCCTTGTTATCTTCATGTGTGTGACATGCATAAGATTTATGTGGGAGCTCGTGAGCGGCTGGGGTGGAGAAAGACTTGGGATTGTGGAGTCAGTCTGCACAGGGTTCAAATGCTGGCTCTGCCGCCTTCTATTCAGTAATTCTGGCCCTGCCTCCAAGGCCACCTCGGTTGGCTTGGGATGCACCACAGCTCTTTGGGTACTTACTCCAGGACCCAACAGGTGGCTAATTACATCAAGGGTGTGTGGGTTTCAGTGGTTTCATTCTGAAGGCCATCATTTTTATAAGTTTTAGGGGTACATTCTACATGTAACAGGAATAAAATCTAAACCTCTCCTTTGGCCTATGGGCTTGTGCTGGTTAGCCTCGCTCATCTTCCGCTGCTTTCCTGTGAGCTCCCTACGTCCCCTGAACACTGGCAGTTCCCATTCCCACCCTGGGGACTTTGCACTTGCTCCTTCTGCCTAGAACTTGCTCCCACTTGATCTTTATGTGGCTGGCTTCTCAGCAGGTACCGGGTATCCGTTCAAATGTCACCTCTTGTTCCCCCACCCCAAGTCAGCTTGTTTTATTTTCTCCATAGCGCTTCTTGCCTGAAATCATCTTATTTATTTATTTACATGTTTACCATCTGTCTCCTCTGCTGGAACAGAAGTTCTCTTTTAGCAGGGACTTTATCTGTCCTGGTCACTGCTGTATCCCCCAAACCCAGAACACGGCTGAGTTTGCAGATCACGCATATAATATGTATGCATGACACACTCAGTAAATAAATGGTTTTGAATCAATGGGTAGTTGAATAAATGAATTTGCTGCAAGAAATGCTTTCAGAAAGAAGAAGCAACTCTCTATTTTAATATGGGGGAAAGAACTTCTTTGGTACCTATCAATACCTTGAAATGGAAACATAAATATTTGTGGAACTGGAACATATGAATGCATAATAAAGCTTTCAGTTGACAGCGTGATGGAGAGGTGATAAATGAATAATAATTACTAAGATTAGCATGCCGTGAGGTGCACTAGCGATGGAGCCTTGCATAATTTAGGCCAACTTTTAATTCTGAAATAAAGTTTGGAAAAGTGTTTCACCCAGGTTATAAAACCTTCATGGCTATAATTCTCCACTGGCCTGGGAGAGGCAAGGCCTGAGTTCAAATTCTGTTTCTGCATCTTCTTAGCTCTTTGACTTCTGGCAATTCCTTAACATTCTTGGGTCTCCATTTACTCACCTGTGAAATGGGAACATACTAACCGCCATGGTGATATGAGGACTGACCGAGGTGATGGATAGAGTGCACGCGGTGCAGGATGGGGACAGGGCAGGAACTGTCCCCACGTCACTCCACTCTCCTGTGGCTCTGTACTCCAGCCCTGGCAGTGTGAGCACAGAGGTCACGCCAGATAAATGTCTGCTGAGTGCTGGCTGAGGGACACTCACTCTTCTCCAACTTCTGTGGTCAGAAGCCAGCTTTCCACAAGCCTCACAGACATGACGTAGTGGGGCTTGAATTTCATCCATGGCCAAAAAAAAAAGAGAAAAAGGAAAAGTCCCGTCTTCCCGTCTTCTTGGCTCTCATGCGGCGTCTTCTGGGGCTTTCCCTCAGACAGCAGAACTGACAGTGCCCAAGGTCAAGCGTGTCCAGAAATGAAGCCCCCACCACTGGAGGAGGGACCGTGTGGGGTGGGGGCGAGGTGAGGTTGGAGGAAGGGTGGTGCCGTGGGCTGCTGTGGGTAACTGCAGGGAGGCGCCTGAGCCCCAGACAGCCCCTCGGTGACGAGGCCCAGGCCTCCGTGCTGGACAGCTGGGGAGGAAGCTGCTGCCTCCACAAGATGTTGTGCTGGTCTGTGGGACAGCCACGGTCAGGAGTCCTTTCTGTGCGTGCCTCTCGTCGGGGCTGCCTGTGAAGACCCAGTGTCAGACCCTGCTGCTGTGAGCTGGAATTAAATTAAGGAGGAAGTGGTCTGTGGCAGCGTTGGGGCTGGGGTTCCTCAGCTTTCCTACCCCGATGGTCTCTCATGCGTTATGATTAATAATTGGGCATCAGAGAGCACTGCGTGGCTTCGGTGGCCCTGCCTATTTGATGGCTCTGTGACTCTAAGGCTTCTGCTTTTGGCCTAGAAGACAGCTCCCCTATGGCCAGCAACCACAGCAAGTTCTCTCCGCCGTGGTCCCGGGGAGAGAAATCCCACCTCTGTTAATGGCTGGAGCGAGCACGAGGGCTCACGGTCCCTCGGGCATCCTCTGGGTCACTGGGTCTTGCCTGGTGTGATGGGAGGAGGACCAGCTGGTGCACGTTGCTTGGCAGGTGTGTGAGTCGCTGTTTCCAGCTGCCATGACAGGTGCTGCTTCCCGGGATGACTTTGACGCATCCTGTGCCCCTTGCTGGGGGTGCTATAGGCCAAGTGGAAAGAGTGGATAGGGGACTGCAGTCTGGAGGCCTGGATTCGACCCCCACTTCTGCTTCTTGCCAGGATCCCAGAGTCCTCATCTCTCAAGTGAGGGAGCTGGGCCAGGACCTGGAGACAGCTGAGGTCCTTCGCCGGGGCCACAGAACACTGGCACATGGGGGCAGGACGAGGTTTATTTACCCAGGTCTGGAAAGCTGCTCGGCTCCAAGTGCTGCAAGGCCGGGGCCCCTGCCTCATCCGACTGGGCTGCATTTGAGGAGCAGAGAACCTCAATGGCACTAATGTACCTGTCCAAGGAGGGGTTCACTCTCATGTCACAGACGAAGAGCTGTGACGGTGGGTTGTCGGCCCAGTGGCAAGTCTTCTGTGGGCTGAGAAGCCCCAGGTCCCCCCACCAGCCTTGGTATCTGATCATCTCCCTTCCCAGGACAAACTTGTCACTCTCACTCCTATAATGAAGTGTCCAGATGGGAACACGATACAGATGTGGCCCAACTATTACAGAGGGATGCAAGAAAGCTGCTGAGTACTGTCTAGAATTCAGACATGTCCCCAGCTGGCCGTATCCTCTATTTATTCCAAATTCTTGGCATCTTATTAAACATCTGTCCATTGCAAGCCGAGAAAGAGTTGTTCGTTTGTGCGTTTGTAAGTGCGCCTGCCGAAGGCCCCGTGAGAGGCAAGCGCTGCCTCTGGCGCCCCCTGGAGGACACTGGCGGGGGCTCGGCAGCCTCCGCCCTGAGAGCTGCGGTGTGTGCCTTGAGGCTGCCTATGGTTTAATGACCCGGTGTTTTGCATATTAAAACATCATCCTGAAGGCTCTTGATACCACTGTAAAAATAGCTGGACTGAGTGCCTAGGTGTCTTCTTAAGCCGCTGCCTCTGGGCACTCTTCTTTGGAACCTGGGCCCTGGAGGGCTGGGGGCTTCTCTGGGCCTCTGCTTGCTCATCTTTAAAATAAGGCAATTTTCCCAGCTCTAAATTATGACTCTTTGGGAGTTAGATAAAGACCTGCCTTTACAGCTACAATAGCTGATATTTTTGTGAGTACTGCTCCTCTTTTAAGAATTTACTGTAGTCCTTAAAAAAGGACTCAACCTTTTCCTAAGTTGATGCCTTCAAATTCCTGTTTCTCACCGTCTCCTGCTGTTTTGCCATTCCTCACCTCTCCCCATCTCCCTAACTTGAAGGAGCCCCAAGTTCAGTGGGTAGCAGCCTAGCACAGTGGTCAAGGCAGTGTCCCCGGAGGGGCCCAGGCTCGGTGTGCGCTCCGGGTCCATCACCGACCTGCTGAACAGCCTCGGGTGAGGCACGTGACCTCTCTGTGTCTGCTTCGTTATCTGTAAAAAGGGGATGATGCCTTACAGGGTTGATGATTAATAAGACAAATGCATGTAAAGTGCTTAGAAGAGTGCAAAACAGCGTTCAAAAGAAACATTCCTTGTTAGTTCATTGTTACTGTATTTCTATGGGGTGAGGTGGCCAGTAGAAGCCAGGGTCACCACCAGACTCTTGTTCTCAAGGAAATGCAACAAGCAAACAGAAGACATGGATCCTGAAGTTTCCAGTGATTTATGTTCTGAGTAGGAGATTGTCACAGGTCACCGTCCCCACCATCATGAAGAGAGCCCAACTGGCTGGCTCGCAGTGGGCCTTGGAGAGTAACCAAGGGCTTAGGAGAGGGGGTCACAGCCGGGAGGTTATTCATTGTCTGTGCACTAGACAATAGACACTAACTGAGGCCCCCGGTGGGCCAGACCTGGCAGTTGGTACAAAAAAAGATCCCCTCATTGGAGTCTCAGGCCCGTGGGGGAGATAAACAGGTCCCAGACAATCACAGGGCCCTGTGAGGGCTGCAAAGGGGCATCCTAAGAGTCTGAAGGTGATGGGGAGGGATTGGGAAGGGCACAAGGCCAAGATCCAGGACTGGCAAGATCCAAGGGAGTGAGAACTCTTGTGACATCAAAGGCTTCACGGCCACTGTAGGGAAATCCACAAGCCACATGCCTCATAGGCCACCTGGCTTCCCAGAGAGACCCACACTGTAAACGGAGATGAAAAGTTAGAGAGCTGCTTCTCAAAGTGAAAAAACATATACTTCTTTTTGTATGACACAAATGTACAACAATGAAGCCAAATTCATTTTGAATTAAATCTTTTGTAAAAATGTAACCATATACACATACATAAACTCTGAATAACCACTGTTTACCATGATGCCGTTTTTAGGGGCCCAGCGAGGAATGAGGGTCAGTACCTTGGAGAGCTCCATGGGGTTCCAAAAGAGCAGAGGCAGGCAACCAGTTCAGCGCCAGGCAGAGCCTGCTGAGGGGACAAGCAGCCCCCACCTGTGTGGGCATCAGCTGCAACGGCTGGTGCTTCTCCTCTCAGGTGGAGGCCCCCGGGAGGGGGTGGTGGCACATGGGGAGCAAGGGGCCTAAGGTGGACATTTGGTATCTGCCCTCTCTCTGCATGGGGTCTTCCTGGTACCCAAGAGAGATCATTGCACCCCTCCTGGAGTCAACTAGTAGGCCCTGTCACTAGGGTGTTTGTGGAATTTTTCTTTCTTAAAAGTGGTTGGTAGCACTTCTCTTCTTGTGGAGGTGACTTCGGTATTTGAGACAAATGGTTGAAAGGGTTGCTGCTGCCTAAAGGCAGAACCACAGAACTGGGACAAGCTCAGCAGCAGTTCTGCCATTTCAGCCTCATGGATATGTGGATTTCTGCAACTGCCTGATCACTCCAGGGCTTGTGGCTGGTTGAGATGCAGGGGAAGGCCTGACTTGGACGTGTTTGTGGTGGCTTTGACCCTGAACACTGCAGGCTGATTAGATTAGATAGATATATTAATAAAACCCAATTGACTGCAACTGAGAGAGATGTGCCCGTATGCATCTGGTGTGGGCATGTGCACTGTTCTTTTCCATCAGATGGGCATGCTGTTTGGAAATTTCTCTTCTGAAACAAGTCATTAAGGAGTAATTTATAGGTTCAGGAAAGTCCTCAGCCAGGTGTGTAGACTCCAGTGAAATGGAGATGTCAACAGAGTTTATCCTCAGGGCCCCTCTACCTCCCCTCTTTCTGCCATCTCAGTCCTCCTACTATTTATGGGGTGTCTTTTTTGGTGCAGGCCCAGGGTATGCACCCATGGTCAACGGTAACAACTATATGCCCTAGATTTTCTGGGACAATTCTGATTATAGGGACATTTAGTCTGTTCATTAAAAGTGATTTGTTACATGTATGCTTGAATGTGATTTGACTTTATGCTGTTGTAAAACATAAATAAATTCATAGATCAGGAAAATAATCCTCAAACCACACATCAGAATTTTGCATGTAGGAAACATGATCACTGTATATCTAAGACAGAGAAAACAAATAATTCGCACCTCCTGAGCCAGTTCAATTCCTGGAGGAGTCACCTGTATTGAGAAGGAGTCTGGGATCATTATGGATTAGTGATGTCTGCCATGAGCATCATATTGTAATTGTTGTCATGTGGACTGTGTCTTTGGCACCAGCCACTTCTGTTCTGAGGGCCTACTGTCTTCATGCAGTTCCATGTCAATATAAAAAAATCCTGAGCCATTCGATGGGGAAGGGTCATTACCCTGACACGGTAACCATCCCAGAGGCTGGAAGAAACCTGTACCTCAACTGAGCCTTCATAGATACGCCGGGAAAAGGGAATATTTGGGGAACTTCTCAGCATTCCTTGCACAACGCATAGCCAGCTCTGCTCTGAAGCCCGAAACTGGTTTCTTAGCTTGAGATGACCTGATTTAATGGGAAGAGCCTGGTGTTCGGAGGCAGACAGGCCTGGCTGTCAATCCTGAGTCTTCCAGGCACAGCTGTGTGAACCCTGGGAAGTTAACTTTTATGATTCTCAGTTTATTCCTCTATAAAAGGGAAATAATAATGCCTACCTCTCAGGTTTATTATAAGAATTTAATCATATAATACATTTAAAGCACCCACAATGGTGCCTGGCACATAGTAGGTGCTCCATAAACAGGATCCCTTGTAACAACAGCTTAGAAGGACTGTGGACCGCATTGCTTGCTCCAGATTAGCTATTTGAACAATCCTGTTTTAAATAATGGATATCACCTGTAATTTGGGCAATAATTTCATCCCACTTCTACCCCCCAATCTGAAAAATAAATAAAGGAAGTGACCTTTACTAAATGATTTGGAATTTCAGTGGAAGGTTTTATAATTGCTAGTTAACGGGCTCGGGAAGCCAGCTCTTGTGCAGTAATTGGAAGTGTGCGGGTCAGCACATTTAATTACAGCCTGGCCGCCTGGAATAGAAACCTTGCCATCATGACAACACCTTTCTGCATCTGCCTGATTAAGTCAACAAATTGTTGGTTCCTAGCCCGAACTGGACTGCGACAAGGGCTCTATCCCCCTGGAATCTGCCTGTCACGGTGTGCCGGTCAGGTTCCTTTGCAAAGGCCAGGCTGGGGGGAGGAGGAGACACACAGAGCGGGGAGAAGACCCAGCAGCCCTGCTCCAGAGGCTCCTGCAGCCTAGCAGAGAGGACGAGCCCCGAGAAGGCTGCGCCTGCCGGGGACAGGACTGGCAGCGCGTGGTCCGTGGGGCGGCCCAGCAGAGTGGCCAGGAGAGCGTGCCTTTGGGAGCCCGCCTGCCCGGTGTGAGTCCAGCCCCACCGCTTGTAGAAGAGTGCACCTTGGACGAGTGATTTAACCTCTTTGGGCCTACCTTTTCTGAACCTATAAAACGGGGATGATAATCGTAATCTCACAGGGTTGTCGTGAGGATGAGATGGGGCAGTGTTTGTAAAGTGCTTAGGACAATGTCCAGCACATAGGAAATGTCCTGCAAGCGTTTGATAATATTATCAGGGCTATGGCTCTTATTATCTGGAATGAGCAATGACTTCTGGGGTCCGAGGTATAAGGAAAGGCAGCAGGGACCACTGGGTGCCTCCTCCACGGCTGTACCCTTGGCGGGAGCCTCCTGATTCCTGCCCCTGCTCCCACTCCGGGTCACCTGGTGCCTTTGCCCTGCCTTGTCCCCTTGACTTCCTGACCTGTTCCCACACATGCCCCTTCTGACCCAGGATCACAACCATCATAAAATCCTTCCTGGCCCTGCTCCTTACCCAGACGGGGTTAATCGGCCCTTTTCTTGACCTCCCAAAGCCTTTTTCACCTGACAACATTAGCCCTTCCCACACTGTTTTCTGTGTGTCTCCACCAGCCATGGTGGAGGTCGGGACCTGACAACCTGCTGCAGGTGAGACACTGGGAAAACCTCTCATCTCTGCACGTGGCCATCCCATGGTGTGACTGGCGGGTAATTCCGCCTCCATGCAGGTCACTCTCTTCCCTCCCCCTCCCGCCTCTGTCTCCCTGGCACTGCAGAGAGGGGAACGTGCGGTTTCTGATTTCCCTTCCTCTCTGTCCTCTGGGTTCCTGGCATCGACCGCAAGGCCTGACGCATGATGGGGTCAACGTGTGTTTGCGTTTCCTCCTCCCCTGCCCCGCGTCACAGCCTCGTTATCTCGCGCAGGCTGACACAGCGGGGCCTGACTGTCAGGACTGGGGTGGGGGGACAGGCGGTGGCAGCAGCACCACAGGCAGTAGGAGCTGGGAGCTGGGAGCAGAGCTCTCCACGGGAGAGAATGAAATGTGCTCTACTTTTAATTCTGAAACCTGTCAACAGGCACCATCCCTCCCACATCAGAGCGCAGGAAAGCGGTGCGGTGCGGTGGGGGTGGAGAGTGGGAGGGAGCTGGAGGAGGGATGTGTCGGGAGGCAGAGAGGAAATGGAGCCCAGTGGTGGCCCTGGCTGCTCACTTGCTGCCCAGTGCCCCTTCAGTGATTCACCCTGTTCTCCTGAGGGGCGCGGGGCGTGCGTGGGGTGGGGGTGTGGGGTGAGGCGAGCAGTCACGGTCCGGGTCCTGTCTGGCTGCCTTCCTTGGATAAAGCAGGGATTCAGGGACCGTGTTATACTTGGAGCCCCCACCGGTGGAGGTCCCTGCGGTGGCCCTTGCCTCTGGATCTGAGGCAGCCTCTGCCCCACCAAGGCTCCCTCCCCCTTGGCAGTGCTACGGAAGGAGAGCACAGAGGTGTCCCTTTCCGCTCAGCCTTCCTCATCATGGTGCCAGGACAGAGCCCCTGCACCGGCTCTGGCCGTGACCAGGTGGGGAGAAATGCGTCACATTCTCATTACAGCCTCAGAGGGAGCTGGAATGCTTCCGTGCTGCTCTTACCCCCCTTAACACATAAGAAACTGAGGCTCATGGAGGTGAAGTTATTTGCCCAAGGTCCAGCAGAGTCTAAGTGGTATGGCAGGGGCTCATTCCCAGGTCTTTGAGCCTCCAAAGTGGTCAGCCACTGTGACATGCTCTCCTGGGGGGTGGGTGGCGAGGGGAGTAGGCAACGGGCTTTGTGCAGGAGATCTTTGGATCACCTTCCCCACCCCCATGTAGTCAGGTTGGTCCCCCTGGCTGTCAACAAGTTTCCTGAGGTTGTGTCACCCAAGGCTGTCAACAAGAGTAGTGAGGACAAGAAGGGGGCAGCTCTGCAGGGTGGCAGCTGGTCTAGGCTGAGAGGAGCCTTTGTGGAAGAGCGAGGGTGTCTGGAGAACAGAGGGGAGTCCCTGGAACCTTCAGTAAGGGAGGCGGGGTGGGGGGCCCTGGGGCCTTATCTGGCAAGGAGGACAAGGAGAACTGACATTTGGAGATACCTGTCGCGCACTGGTGGGTGCTGCTATTGCTCTCATGAGCGTAGGTGAGTAACCTGGGCTTGCTGACCTCAGCCATGTGCCAGATGCCAGGGGACACAGGGTGAGTGGGGCCCAGCACCTGGGTGCACGTGCTTTACAGAGGAGATGTGCGCGCGCACACACACACACACACACACACACACACACAACACAAGGCATAAAGTGGGCTAAGAGAGAGAGAAATAAGACCCTCAAAAGAGATGCTCTCCATCAGACCAGCGGGCTGCTTTTGTGGAGGGGTGGCTCAGATACCCTTCTCCTCCCTTCCATTCACATCTCATGCCCTGTTCCCCTCTCTCCCCAGCTCTGATTCTTATTTGAAACTGAGAACACAAAGTCTGGAAAGAGGATCCCAGCTCTGGCTCCCAGACCATCTTGCCTGGATGCAGTGATTTGGCAATTCATTGAACACCCCCCTGTGCCAGGCCCGTCCTCACTGCCCCCCTAAGAGGGGGTACCATTATCACTGCCCAGTTACACGTGTGGAAACTGAGGCTCAGAGGAAGAGCCAGCAACTTGGCCAAGGTCATCTGGACTCAGACCCAGACAGCCCTCTGTCATTGTGCCTCCCTCGTTGGATGGTACACAGCTATATACCAGTGGGCGCTTTAATTTACAGGCATTGGACCAATTAGGTTCCCAGCTGAAACATTAAATATTTAAAATCCTTTCATGTAGTTTAATTGTCTAGACACTATAGGGCTGGGGGAATGATTGGCCCTATGGTGTACTTGCTCACCAGGAAAGTTGGCCTCATTTTCTTCTAGAAGCTTCTTGCAGAATTAGCTCTTGTCTTCTGGATATATTTTATGTTGTAACCACTTCCTAGAATTCAAAAATGAGTATGTGTATATGGGGAGGGGTAAGGATAGGGCTGCTCTAAAATGGTCAAGGATGTGATAGTGAAATTCTCCGTCTATCTGCACTAACCACCGGCCCAGAGGGGAGTCATGAGGGTGCCACAATTAAATGCGTGTGAATTTTTCTAGGCAGTTGTAGAGAATAGATTTTTATGAATCAAGCCATATTTTAAATGCTTCAAGTGGTGCAGATGAGTTTGACATCCATAGTAAATTAGCTAATAATCGAAGGAAAAACCTAATTTCCTTCCCTCTTTCTCCTTTTCCCTCTTTCGTATAAAAGTTCTTCATATTTTGGGTGACTTTAGGGAGATGAGCCCAAGATGAGGCTAGGACATCAGAGTTTTATATTTAATATCAGTTCCGCCACTCAATAGTATGTGACCTTGTAGAAGCACCTACTGTTGCTGAGCTTCTGTTTCTGCAGCTGTGAAATGGGCACAGTCAGCCTCATCTGGCAGGTTCGTCTTGAGGATGGAACAAGCTGGTGTACGTGCGGCACTGGGCACAGACCTTGGCGGAGGGTGGGCTCTCAGCTTTCCCCCGGGAGCCTTCTGCCTGGGGGTGGTGAGAGCTGTGAAAACAGAGAAAGCACAGCTGTGGGTGAGTGCTAATCCAGGAGGGTACAGGCAGGGGCTGTGGGATCACCTGGGAGGGAAGCCCATCTTTGTGGAGTGTTTAGGGAGAAATCAGAGGTGGGGACATTTGAAGTGGGTTTTACGGAGTAAATAGGAGTTGTTTGCTCAATTATTTATGCATACCTCATCTTATTCCAAGTAAAGATTTAAAATGGTATACAGACATTCTATATGAAGGTAAAATAAAGTTAAGGAGGAAATCAGACCCAAGGAAAATAAGGGAAGAAAGCCATGGGGCAGGTTAGGACACAAACCCACTAGAGGTGATTAACAAATTTGGGGCTAAGCTTCTTAGCAGTGAAACAAAAAGGGAACATGATCCGTTGGCAGTTCTTAGTCACCGTGTCCACATGCTGTCCAAACACATCAGGTGTGCGGGATGCGCACAGCTTTTCTGGGGGCCAAGACCTGAGATATGTTTCCCCCCGACCCCTCAGCAAGGGGACTCTGCATAACGTAGTCCTTAGCCACATCGCTGCAACAGTCATGTCATTCCAGTGTGGTTGCTTCCGAGGGGAGAGTGCCAGGTGAGGAACACTATTCTGGGCAGAGGGGACAGCATGAACCCAGCTCGTGTCTTGTAGGGGCCCAGTGGGGCGATGTCTGCAGGCCTGTCGTCAGGGTGGCTCTTGGATGGTGTGGCCCAGTGGGGCCTCTGGGTACCCGTGGAGACAGTCTGGGGTAAATGGCATTTCACGCGGTGAGGGACCACGGGAAAGGCAATACTGGGGTGTGGGAGACTCACCTTGCAGACGTGCCAGCGCCAACCATGTTCAGAGTGGGGACCAGACAGGGATCGGGGCTTCAGTGGCCCTTGCTGTTGGAAGCGTCTGTAGCTGGACTGGGGACTGAGGAGGTGGGGCCTCGGCAGTGCAGGCAGCCTGATTGGCGGCCGCCGCCCGGGCTTGGGCCCCAGAGGCCACTCACTTCTATAAAGACATGACAAGACTCTTTCTCATGAAATTGCAAAAAACAACAATGCATAATCTGCAGCCTGTCAGGAAGCAATATGAGAAACCTGAGCTGCCCCACTGTCAGAGCCTCATATTTTGGGGTTTTTGTCTGTGCTATTTTTGAGGCTGGTAAATTGGTTTCCTGTTTGTTGCAAAATGGGTGGTTGTTGCTGTCTGTGCCTGTGCCGGCTCTGGCCTGGAAGGAGGTGGCCTCACCGGCCCGGGCCCATCAGGAACTTGGGCTGGTCTCTTGGGCTGGTTCCCTTCTGCACAAGGGCCAAAAAGGAGCCGAGGGTTGCCAGGGACAAGGAGCTGGGGCACCCTGCCAGCCGCTTCCCACGACTGAAGTCATCACACTCCTTTTGGTAGTGCCTCTCTCTGGAAAGACTGGCTTCATGTCACCAAGAGGGGACATTTTATACTCAACGGTCAAATTAGAGACTCAGTAGAGCAGGAGGACAGGACTTGGAAGAAAGAGCCATCTGTCATTGGGAGGCTGTAAGGGAGAAAGAGAGAACAACTGATTTTAATTGATGCTTGCTATGTGACTAAGTTTTCACGACTTGTGTCTCATTTAATTGTTATTAATATGTCATTCCCATGTTACAGGTGAGGAGCCTTAGGCTCAGAAACATTAAGTTGACTAGAATCACTTGCTCAGGACGTTGGCACTTGGGCCACTCCTTGGAGAACAAGTTCAACATTCCTCTCCTTCACCACCTTTCCATCACCTTTTGGTTGAAGCTGAAAGAGGCAAAAAAGCTTGCAAAAACTCAACAAGCCAGGCAGTAGCTGAATCAGAAAGCTCATGTAATAATTAGTGATATCTAGTCTACTGCTTTCCCAAACTGCCTGAGATGCTCTAACCCGGCAGGGACATGATGCCTGTCTGGCACTGGGCAGAGTTTGAACTCATGGCTAGGTCAGGCCCACCCAGCCAGCCTTGGGGTCTACACTCGCACACTTTGCCTCTCTCCTAGAGCGGCTGGCTGGTGGTGTCTCGGTGGGGACATCTTCCAGTGGGACCTCTGGGTCTAGGGCTCTGTCTCTCCCCTCCCCCACTCCTTGACATGCCTGTTCCAGATCCTGCAATTCCCCCATTGTCTTTGGGGTTAAAGCAATGAAGGCCCTTCTAACAGTGTAGGTCTGTTTTATTGGCCGATTACTTCCTTTCAACAGTGGTTTTCAGAGGTTTCAACCTGTTCCTGGACTCCTGGGGACATTATTGTAGGGAGAGCCAAAATCTATTTTCACATGTGTATTTTCTCAATCAACAGATTCTAAAAGTGTCACTCATTTCTTGCAGTAGTCCTAAAACTCCCAAGGCTGGAACCACACTACCTGGGGGCATTCTCAGGTATTAGTAGCTCTTCTTAAATGATCAGTTTTCCAGAGTAAACCAACCCAGGCTGGGCACAGGATGGGGCAGAGGGATAAGAAAACTCATCAGTCGAGGTGGCATTGCCTTGAGGGACCTTGGAAAGGGGAGGAAGGGAGACCAGCTTGCGGGGAAGGATCACCTGGTGGGGGGTATGCGCTCTTGCTCTCTGCAGTGTCCCGCACCTGGCACCTGGCCACTCCCTCTACCTTAGATCACGTCCTTGCCCTGTCTCCTCCTGCTGGGGGACCTCTCTTCTTTCCAGGCCAGCACAGGTGGCCCTCTGCATCTTCTCCTGCCTCTGGGTCCTCATAAGCTTTCAGTTATGCTGCCTCTCTTCCGACCAGTCTGCACTGTACCTCCTTGTAAGTTCTGTGTGACTTTACTCAACTCCACTTAGTAATTCCCCCCCCCCCCCATCATGGTTCAGGGCCTGATGATGTAGATGAAAGGGGTGGGCGGAGGTTAGGTAGGTAGGTAGCAAATTCCTTCCTTTGTCTCAGGGTAGGACCTGGCTGGAACTTTATGGGAGAGGCGGCGGGGGAGGGCATATCCAGCTCAAGCCCACCCTCTCAGCCCAGCCTGTCACCTCTCTGTGAAGGAGGCATTGCATCACTTGTGTTCCTGAGCCCCTAGGGACTTTGCAGGTACAGTGAAAGGGGCAACTGCCTTGAGTTTGCATCTTCTCCCCTGAGTCCCCTGTAGCTGGGCACATTTGAGTTCCCTGCTGGGTTCTCAGCCTTCACTTCTGTTATCTATTGCTGCTTAACAAACTACCCCAAAAGTTAGTAGCTCTAAGCAATGATTTGTTATTTCTCACAATTCTGGCAGGGTGGTCCCCTGCTGGTCTTGGCTGGGCTGGCAGCTCACATGCGGAGGGTCCTGGTGCTGGCTCTGGACTGCAGAGCACCCTGGTTCCCCTCCGCATGGCCTGCCATCCTCCAGCGGGTCGGACCTGGCTTCTCCATAGCACAGTAGTCTCAGGATTCCAGGAATGTGACAGTGACACGCTTCCAAGCCTCTTAAGGCTGAGGCCAGAACTGGTGCGGCATCACTTCCACTATATCCTTTGGACTAAAAGCAAAAATCAGGGCCAGCCAGATGCAAAGGAAGGGGAAACAGACTCCACCCCCTGGATGGAAGGAGCGGCAGCGTCTTATTGCAAAGGATTTGGGGCAATTTAGCAATAATTTACTGTATTCCCCCTTATTTGCTTTGAAAGAAAATCCTCTTTTTGGAAACCTTTGTGAAACGGCTTCTAAGGAAGCATGCTGAACTTGGCATGGTCAAGACCTTCAGGAACTGATGTTCTGGTCCCTGCCTGCCCCAAAGCTCAGGAAGAGGCTGTTTGCAGAGTGGAGCTGGGTATGGCTGCTTCTAAGGCACGTGGACACCACTGTCTCGATCACCTGCGTGACCGTGTGCTCCACAGAGGACCTTCTCAGGATCTGAGTCATGACAGTATGCAGTTCCCGGGAACCACTCGGATCATGCTACATTTTTTTCCTGGGGCCTCTGAGCATTATTCTCCCTATGAAAATAGACCTGAATGGTTTTGTGGGTTTTTTTGTTTGTTTGTTTTGTTTCGTTTTTTGTCATTTTCAACATGCATTTCCAGCCTTCTTCCTGGGTATAGAAATTAGGACTTTTTGATCACAAGCAACTAACTAATTCTTGCTAACTTTAAGAAAAAGAAGAAATGTATTAAAGGAAATGGAAGCCTCATGGAATTGGCGGGAGGTTGAAGAATTAGGCGAGGAGAGAGCAAGAACCGAGATAAAGAACTCACAGACTAGACACACATTTACAGTCTGGGGAAGTACTGATGGGCGCGGAACAAGTGCTGTAAGAACATCAAGGCTGCTGTGTCTTCATCAGCCTGAGGGAGCTGGGGACATTCCACAGCGTTGGTAGTGTTGACCTCAGAGGACAACAGGGAAGAGCATTCCAGGCTGATGGAATAGCATATGCAAAGGCACTGAAGCTTGAAATAAGACAGTGTGTTTAGGGACCCACAGATAGTTCAAGTGTGAATGTCAGGAAAAATACAGGAAAGAGGCAAAAAAACGATCCTGGAAAGGGAGGCAGATGCCAGACCGTGGAAGCCCTTAGGTGCTTACTGGGGAGCTGGGGTTGTCTCCTATTGGCCAGGGTTTTTCAAACTGGGTTTCTGGAACCCTATTGGCCTGAGAGATATTAATAGATGTCCTTTGAATAAAGTCTTTCCTGACTATTTAAGTTTGGGAAATGTGCATATTATTATGTATTATATTTCCCTCTTGGAAAATCATCAGGATATTAAAGGCTCTGAGAAGTCCTGCAGTAAAGAAAATGAGGGAGGAGACCAGTTGGAAGGCTGAAGTGGTGCTTCAGGTGAGACATGCTAAGTGCTGTCTGTCTGTAGGGGTAAAAAGGGAGGAATTTCTCCATACCAACACCAGGGCAGACATAACTCAGCCCTACGGGTTGTTACGAGAGTAAAACACATTAATTCTTTTGAAAAGCAATGAGCAGAAGAGGGGGCTGGGTTTTAAATCTACTAGAAAGGAACATAGCTCATGTGGAAAGTGAGCTTTCTGACAAAAACGTTAATTTTTGGTAACCAGCTCAAGTGTTTCTAGATGTGTTGTCATGACAAGCCCTTAGTTCCCTTTGGCTTTTGCTGAAAATGCTGGGTTTTCCCAGACTTGTGACTTACGCTGCCATCTCGGCCTTCTTCATTCTAGAAGTACAAAATATTTCTCCTCCTCCTACTAGAAGCTCTCTTTATATATATTTTTTAAAAATTTTTAAAAAATAAAAAGAAGTATATAATTTAAAAATCCTCTTTCCTGCCTCTTCTCAGAAGGAGGGAAGGAAAAATTTCCCAGAGGAATTTGTCTTGGGCAGAAAAACAGGATTTAAGCCGGGGCTGCTGGGAGGGAGACCTGTAGCCTGCAGTCTGGACGCTTTGCTCAGCTTGCTCTGAGGCTGCAAACTCTGCGACCTGCGGCTTCTCAGCGCAGATAATGAGGGCTCAGGGGAGCCACTGGAGCTGAGCCCTGGTTACAAATGAGCAAGAGTTTCCCAGAGCTTGAGCTTCTTGGCCCCGTGCTGGCCGGGGAGGCGTGCTCGCCCAGGTGCAGGTATTGGTAGTGGCTGCTCCATGTTCCTCAAGGACATTTCTGCAAAGAGGCCTCTGAGGGTGTCCTCATCCACGGGAGGACACCAGGGACACCAGGTGGGGAAGACTCTGAGTGACAAAGAAAGGGACTGATTTGACGGGGACTTTTTTGCCATGGCCATCCCTGGTCACACTAGGAATAAAAGGGAGAGAAAGGCTTTTTTCATCAGTTTCATAACACAGCTTCTGGAAGCATCAGCTGCAGAGAGACAAGAAAGAGGGCAGGAGCTTTCGCCTGTTGAGCGCCTACTGTATGCCAGGAACTCGAAGCTTGTGTGTGTTTTCATCCACATGGGCACACCGGTCCTCAGCGCAAGCCTGGGAAGTACTTATTAATATTAGGGAAGAGTAGGGTACATGCTGTTGTTTTTTTAAAAAAAAAAAAGCTAAATCATTTTATTAATTATAAAATAACATGTTTATTGTAGAAAATTTAGGAAACATTGAAAAGTACCAAGAAGAAAATAAAAAATGCTGATTCCTAGTGAGGGTAAATCACCTGCCCAGGATAATGGTGGAGCATGGAATTGAACTAGGGAGAGGCCACGGCATGTGCCTCTCTTCACACTCACTCGTTCAGCCGGTACTGCCCGAGTGCTTTCTGTAGTCTTAGAACACCAGGCCTATACGTCATCTAATTTAGCTCCTAATTTTACAGAAAGAGAATTGCTCAGGAGGCAGTTAGGGGCAGGGCTGGGATTCGATCTCCAGGCAGGGCTGCCTTGTTCTATGTCCTTGGACTGTTCTCTGTCCTCTGTTGCTTTTTCCAGGCTGAGGAGAACGGCTGGAGCTGTCCTGGGGCTGCTCTGTCATCCTAGCAGGTGGCCGTGGGATCAACCACAGCTTACTGAGGCTCTGCTTGATTTGATTTTTGCTCAGGGAGAATAATTAGGTGGGAAATGGAGGTTCCAGACACTGTTCAGAGGTGCTTTAGGGACTTAGCATTTTTCCCCCACAAGGCTTAAATGAACCCTGTGGTGCTGGACTGTAGTCAAAGGTATCATGTGTTTTTAACATATGTACAGATAGATACGGAAATATAGATGTGCAGTTTATGCACGCATGGGTTAGTATACATACGTATATTTCCCAACTCGGTCCACCAAGAGGCCCTAGAACCAATAGCACTCCAGTAGAAATGAGCACACCTACTGCCTAGATCTTAGTTTCTAAATACCATTCTCTGATAAAAGGAATCAGAGATCCCTGGAGAAATGACTGATTCCAGTCCTGGGCAGGGAAAACAACCGGCCCCTCCCCCGCCCCCCCAAAAAAAAACCCATGAGCCTAAAACATCTTATAGTTTCAGAAAGTAAGGAAGCAGAACAGAACAAAGCAAGACAAAAAAGATGGTGGTATGTCTACAGGACCCAGAGGCCAACCAGAAAGAGCTCTTAATGGCCAGAGCTAGAACGGTTTGAGCAGCAAAATGAATAATGATAGTATTGAATTACAGCCCAAAGAATACATGTGTACATTTGTTATAAATAAATAATTGAATAAATAACTAGGGCAGGAGGTGTAAATATTCTTTACAGAATTCCAGATAATATGTATACTACTCCCCTTCCAGCAGATGGAGCTTAATTTCCCCCTCCTGGAGTGTGGGCTAGACTTAGTGATTCGCTTCCAAAGAATAGAGTATGGAAAGGGAAACATAGTAACTTCCCAGTTGGCAAACCGGGCAGGCATCACCTTAACCAAACGATCAAGGTTAACATCACCAGTAACAAGTCTTGTTGATATCACGTGACCCCAGAAATGGGGAGAAGGGCACTTCACTTCTGTGGCATTCCTCCTCGAAACCCATAACCCCAGTCTAATCATGAGACAACATCAGACAAACCCAGATTGAGAGACATTCTACAAAATACTGGACCAGTACGCTTTAAAAATATCATGGTCATGAAAAGGAAAGACTGAAAGACTGTCACTGATCAGAGGAGAGTATGGAGATGTGACAGCTAAATGCCTTATAGGATCCTGGGTTGGATAATGGAAGACAAAAAGGACACTCATGGAGACACGGGTGAAATCCAAATAAAGTCTGGAGTTTAGTTAGTAGTATTTTACCAATGTTAATTTCTTAGTTTTGAGAAATGTACCATTGTTATAGAGGATATTAACATTTGAGGAAACTGGTTGAAGGGTATATAGGAACTCTGTACTATCTTTGCAATGTTCGTATCATTCTAAAATTATTCCAAAATAAAAAGTTTTTAAAAATTCTTCCACAGCAATGCACAAAAGAAATACAAAATAGAGAAGGAAACACAAAAAAGCCTAATAAACATGGAAAAAGTTTAGTTTGCCTAAAAATAAAAAAAAGGCAAGTTACAATAACAAGGTATTATTTTTACCCATCAAACTGGCAGCCATATTTTTATCAAAACGTAATACACAGGTTTCTGTGTAAGGTGTAAGGACCTGGACATTCTAAACACCTGATGGCAAGAGCACAAATTGCTTCAAATATCCAGAGGGCAGTTTGGCGGTATAGAGCAAATAGTTGTACATTTTTACCCACAAATTCCCCTTTCAGGGATTATACTAGTAAACTAATCACTGATATGAATAAGAATTACCTAGAAGGGATGCTCTTTACAGCATTGTTTGCCATAGTAAAAGACTAGAAACAATCTAAATATACAGGAGTGTGGGAATCTATGTTATGGTACATCTATACAGTGACATACCATGTAGCAAATAAAAATGATGTCATAGAATACTGTTTAATAAATGAAAAGATAGTTATGATGTAATAAGTGAGGACACAGAGCATACAGAATGATCTAAATTTAAGGGAAAAGTATGTATGTATATATAAAAATATTTAAAGGGAAAACCACAAAATGTTTATAAGAATGCTTTCTGAGTGGTGGAATTACCATGAATTTTTATTTTCTTCTTTGTGCTTTTCTGCATTTTCCAAATTTTCTACATTGTCGTTCCTTGCTCAAAGGGCCTATATGCTAAGCCCTCTCTTGGGGAGTCACAGTGCCTGTGGCAAAATTCTGAGTCCTGTAGGACAGAAACCTTTCTACTTTCTACTTTGTTAAACTCAGTTTTCCCTGTATTTTATTTTATCCATTATTTTTTTCATTGTTTTATTCCCAGAATTATGCCTAGCACGTAGTTGATGTTCACTACGTGAATGAATGCTTATGACCTGCTGGGAAAGGCACCAGGCTTGAGCCACTAGTAGGGCCACTCTGCAGACAGGGAGCCTCCATGATGAGGTGGAGGAAACCCAGAAAGCCACGTGAGGTGTCAGGAGCAATTGGCATTGCCAGGATCAGAGTATGCGGATGCCCCAGGAAGTCCCAGGATGGAGCAGACCCTAAGTCCCCAGAACCTGAGGTCTCCATGGTGGCATGTGATTCTGGGTATGGCCACTGCTTCAGGGCACACAGGACAACAGCCTCCTAAGACAGCCCACTCCTGTGTAGGCCAGTTCTGATGCTTGGGAGATTCTTCCTGAGGTTGAACTGAAGTCCTCCACCACACACCTCCATTAATTGTTAGCTTGTTGGGGTAGTGGTCCAATCATTCTGCCACGTGGTAGCCATCCACCTTGGGAAGAGAAGAATGCAGGATCCCTGGAACCTTCTCCTCTCCCCACTGTTCATCTCCGGGTCCTTCAAGGATGCGGCTTCCATCCCTGCGGGGCTCTGGCGGAGGCAGGGAATACGCCAGCCAGGCACAGCTACTTTAAGTTACTCTGCATTTCCTGCCACCGTGCTGTCGTCCTGCCCACTTTTCCTATTTTCTGTGCAGATATCTGCGGTGTATGCAATGAAGCTTGAGGGGAACTGCCATGTGCAGGTTTCACTGGCCATGGAAGGTGTCCTTTCTCTAAGTCAAGGTTATGGCTAGAGGGAAGGTGCCAGCCAGACAGCTTCTGCAAGGCTGCTCCATCTCCTCCTGCTCGCTGGTCTCCTCAGAGCAGCTGTTCCATGATCCTTGGTGGTTTGTGGCTGCTGGGAGGGCAGGTATCAGGGCGGCGGCGGCTGCCTGTTTTCCCCGGCACTTCTGAAGCCTCCTGCCTCTGGCCCTGAGTGCCTGCTCAGTATGTCAGGGGAAGGACACAGGACAGATGGCTACAGGCAGGGCCACCGTGGCTGGTGGAAGTCACAGTCCTAGAGAGAGAAGCTGGAAGGGGATTGAGTTGCACATTCCTTCGTCCACTCAACAGACATTTCCTGGGGCCTCCTAGGGTACAGTGTGCCTGAGAGAAAACCCTTTTGCCCTGCAGGACCCGCCCTTCCCTCCCATGGACACAGCCCTGCCCCTGGGCCAGACTCCCAGGCCCAAGAAAATGAAGCCCTGTCGCAGGGGAATGTTCCCTGAGCAACTTTATTTATGCTCAGTGTTGCCAGGTCCTGGGTGGATGCTGGAGACAAAGTCATAGCTCCTGCCTCCAGCAACTCAGGATGTGGGAGGTGTAGACACATGACTAAATGATGGCATGTGAGAGGTGCCATGATAAACAGCTGGGGGACGGGGGGGCATACAGAGCAGGAGGAGTGGTCACTTCTGCCTGGGGGAGGTGCGGAGAGTGCATCTGGAAAGACTTCATGGAGGAGGTGTCCCTCAAGCTGGGCTGGACAGCTGAGCAAGGGTTCCCAGGTGGTCTGAAGAGTGGCATTGAGGAGAGGGTGGAGGGTGTGATGCCTAAGAAAAGCATGATGCATTGAGGAAATTGAAAATAAATTAGTAGGTTTGAGGCATGGGGTATAGGGGTGGGGAGGGAAAATGTTTGTCTGGAGAGGTGAGTAGGAGCCAAGTCAGGAAATGCCTTGTATGCCTGTTATATTGGCTAGGATTCGATTTTCTGCATATGAAAACAACAACAAACTAAAATAACAGTGGCTTAAACACATAAGGGTTTATTTATTTTTTCCTTATAAAAAAGCCAAAGGCAGCCAGCCTAGGCTTGGTATGTAATAGCTCCATAGTATCAGCAATATCCCGGGCTCATTCTCTCCTTTGGCCCCTCCATCTGTAGAGCGTGACTTCCATCTTGAAGTTACCTCATGTTCTAAAATGGCTGCTGAAGCACCAGCCATCTCATCCATTTTTACATAAAGGAACTGGAGAAAGGTAGAAGGGCCATGCAGCCATCAATGTGCCTTTCAAAGAGCTTTCTTGATAGTTCTACCCAGTGATTTGCACTTATATCTTATTGGCCAGGACTTAGTCACCTAAGCTTCAAGGAATGATGGAAGGTGGGAGTTTGCAAGACAAAATGTTCTGTTTCAGCAAGGTGCTAAAGAGTCAGAATTTGCCCAGCAAAGGAATAGGGTGTTCCAGGGAAAAAGAGCACCAGGTGCACAGGTATGCAGGTATGACACAGCACAGGCTATTGGAGGAACAGTGAGTGGACCTGACTGGCTGTTGAATATAGACTCTGTGTGTGTGTGTTTCTGTGCTGTGAGGAAGAGGTTATGGATGACTACAGAGGCTAGAATGGAGCTAGACTATGAGGGACCATGACTGCAGTGACAGGGAGTTTGGATTTTATTCTACAGAAAAGGAATTGTGCAGAGGCTTTGAGAAGGAAGGTTAATTGGATGTGTGTTTTTGGAAGATCAGTGTGAACACCAGTTGGGGAGAGAATGGAGGGGGATTGGGAGTTAGAATGGGTGTGTCTTGTTCATGGGGCCATGAAGGAACATGGGCCATGCTAGGATGGATGTTAGGATCAGGGAGATAAAGTTGGCTTGATGGGAAGGGGCCACGTTGGGCCCTGGAGACTTGCAGTGTTAAGAAACAGTGAGCCTCTGCAGGTTTTGTAGTTGTGGAGTGATGTGTGACCTCACAGATAGATAAAGAGTTTCCTAGCTATGGATTCACCCATGTCTTTGGCAGGGGATGCGTGCTCTTGTTCTTAGAGGAAGGTGAAAAGGAAACTCACTTTTAATGCTTACCTTCTGTACACCAGATTTACCACCTCTCATCTCATTTTGCAGATCTGAAAACAGAAGCAGAGAGAGGTTAAGCAACATGTCCAAGGTCACACAGTGTCTTGGTCCATTTGTGTTGCTATAAAGGAATACCTGAGGCTGGGTAATTTATAAAGAAAAGAGGTTTATTTGCCTCACAGTTCTGCAAGCTGTACAAGAAGCATGGCACTAGCATCTGCTTCTGGTGAGGACTTCAGGGAGTTTCCAGTCAAGGCAGAAGGCAAAGGGGGAGCCAGCATGTGCAGAGATCACGTGGAGAGAGAGAGACAGCAAGAGGGAGGGGGAGGTGCCAGGCTCCTGTTAACAACCGGCTCTCATGGGAATTAACAGAGCAAGAGCTCACTCACTACCTGGAGGACAGCACCAAGCCGTTCCTGAGGGATCCACCCCCACGACCCAGACACCTCCCACAGGCCCCACCTCCAACACTGGGGATCAAATTTCAGCATGATATTTGGGAGGACAAACATCCAAACCATAGCACACAGTTAGGAAGTGGCAGAGCCAGAGAAGCCTGTTCCACTAGCCACCTCTGACCCTGGAGTCAGAAAATAGCACCTGACCCTGTTTTGTAGACTAGCTGCTTTTATTCCGTGGGATTATTTTGTTTTACGTGGCATGGGATTTGAGCTGGGTGTCATGTGTGATCCTGTCTGATGACAAGCTGTGTACTCATAAGCTTCTTTTATATGTGCGTATTCAAATGAGGCCCTAATGAGTCTCTTAGTGAGGCAGCAAGACAGGAGAGGGAGGGCAGGGCGTGGGCAACTGTCCAGTCCCAACTTGGCCGGTGACTACACTGGTGACCAAGGTCTCAGCCCTCTACTTCCTGTTTAGAGTTTCCTCCTCGGTGAACTGCGGGGTTCAGACTAGATGGATAGTTTCCAAATAGTCTGCGTGCTCCGCCCTCACAATTTATGCCACAGTAGCCCATCACCTATGAGAGAATTTATTTAAATTCTTCTCTAAACATATTTACATTGACTTAATTTTCTTACTTAGCTTTGACCTAGATGATAAGGTCTATAAAATGATGGGTTTGATTTTGTTTTCTCTAAGTCACATTAAAAGAAACTCATGAGCATTGCTCCTTGGCCTTTTGTCTAAGACCAAGTATAGAGTAAACTTATAGCTATAAATAAAGTTGGTCTTCATGACAAGGAAAGCTCACGAATGTTGGACTCATGCACTGTATGCATATGAACTCATTTCACCTCCGCAGTGACTTTATGAGCCAGGTACTTTCTTGTCCCCATTTTACAGATGAAGGAACTCAAGCCCAGAGTGATTATGGAACATGCCCAGGATCCTACAGCTAGATCCACCTAAAATAATCTTGCAACCCACCAGTGGTGTGTGCTCCCCACTTTGGCTCCGTCTGAGGTGCCACGATTTTATGTTTAGTTCTGTGGCTGCAGGTGTGGCCATGACTTTGGTCCAGGGAAGGCGGTGGTGGCCCAAGAGGGCACCTGCAGCAGCTACCGTGGCAGGTAGGGTGAGCATGGGGTTGTGCTGACCTGGAGGGACAGGGAGTGGGTACCTGGAGGGACCTGGAGGGACAGGGAGTGGGACGCAGGTGGCTGCAGGGTTTTGCTCCCCCATTCCCTGGAGCTGGGATGGGCCAGCAACAAAAAAGTCACAGGGTTGGCAGGACATACTGGACTCAGCTTCAGGGGAAAGGGGCCGGGCTCGGCTGCCAAGAGAGTTGAGAAGGAGGAGAGCGGAGCAGCTGGCTGGATGGCCCTCCTTTCCAGCGGCAAGCTTGCAGACACTTACTCCATTAGGCGTTCATTTCTAGCAGAAGGATTTACACCATTCCCAGCTTTCTTTGGATTTTTCTCCCTTGGAGGAGATACAAATGAGAAACCCTCATGTCCAGGCGCTGATTACCTGGACCACATCCCAGGATGCCGTTGCTAGCGGGATGCCTCGTGACCAACCTGGCTTCCCTGTAACAAACGGGCTTGGCCGGGTCCCAGAGCGCACCGGAGTGTGGGATCCGTGGAGCTTGCTCCTGGCTGCGAAGGGGAACAGCCCGGCCACTCCCTCCCGCCAGGCCCCTCTCCCCCCTCTCCCCCGCGGGCCCTGGCTCCTGACCTGCTTGGCGTCACTGGCCGAGTGGCCTTGGGTAGCCACTTTTCCTCTCTGGGTCTATGCTTATCTGGTTGTCACCTAAACTGTCTCATAGTTGAGGAGTCTGTAAAGGGGTCCCACAAATGCCCAGAAACTCAGCCACCAGCCGTGGTCGCGACAGACATCTGCTCTCTCCCTCCCTTCCTGCACTGGCTCCCACTTAGGCACACCTGCCACCACCCCTGAAGCTGCTTGGAGAAGCTTCGCCTTTGTCCCCTCTGTCAGGTGGTAGCCACACCTTGTCAGCAGGCTCTGTATAGATGGTCTCAGGCCTCCAGTCCGCAGACCCAGGGCCATCCTGACTTGGACAGAGGTGGGAGGCTGGGCGGATAGAGGCTGGCACCTGGTCACCTGAGCTCTAGAGCAGCTTTGCTGGAGCCCACAGTCACAGGAGGCCCCTTTAAGGAGTTCCCTTGGCTTGCATCTCTGACCTCTCTCTCCGTGGGGGCTCAAAACCACCAGGGGACCTAAGGACACCCACCCCCCTCCTTACTCATTTCTCTCCCTGCCTCTGCCCCCACTCCTCTCCCAAAATTCCCTCCCACTTTGCACGTGACTTTGCATGTGAATGGAGCCACAGAAAACTTGGTCTGCGTCTGCCTGGCAGGGAGGGGGATTATTGCCCAGATCTGCACCGTCCAGTAGGGTCACCGCTTGACCTGCAGCTAGTGCAACTGAGGAACTGGACTTCTAGTTTTCATAGAAATTTGAATTTAAAAACTAGAGCAATGTATAACATGTTTCCACTAAACACGATTGCATTGCTTTGGAAGTACCGCAGTCCACTTTGACGTTTGCGTCCCGTACGATGTTATTGCCGCATTGTGGTACGTGCGTCAGACACAGGCATTGTTTCCACCACTTCATTCATGGTTTTCTTAATATTTATTACTCAGTGAAATTATAGTATTTTGGATATATTGAGTTAGATGAATTACATTATTAAATTAATTTCACCTTTTTATTGGTCTTTTTTAATGTGGCTACTAGAAAATTACACATGCAGCTTATGTTTTTATGGGACAATGTTGGTCTAGAACAGGAGTCAGCAAGCTTTTCCAGTAAGAGGCCAGGTAGTAAATATTTGAGGCTTTGCAGGCCAAACAGTCCCTGTCACAACTACTCAACGCTGCCATTGCAGTGCCGAAGCAGCCAGAGACAATACATAAAGGAATAGGTGTGGCTGTGTCCCAATAAAACTTTATTGACAAAAACAGACAGCAGGTTGGTTTTGGCCTGTGGGCGGCAGTTTGCAGACTCCTGGTCTATAGTAACAGCAGCCAACCAGAAATGGACCATAAGATGTAAAATTGGACAGTAAGGACTAAGTGAGCAGCTTCAGGCTGGGCTGAGAAGGGGGACAGGCCCTCGGCAGAGGGTCGGGTAAGAGAGGTCCTCCAGAAAGATAACAGGACAGGAAACTCACCTTGACTGAGTGCCTAGTCTGCGCCAGACATTTTTCGCGTGTTTTACTTGTAATGATTCCTGCAATCCTCTCAACAAACCTGTAGGGAGGGCACAAGTACCATTATTGGTCCCATTTTCTAGCTAAGGAAATTGAGGCACTGTGGGGCAAGGTAACCTGCCCAGGACCACAGTGTGAGGGCGAGCCAGGATCCACGCCCAGGCAGCGGCCCCTGCATGCTGTGCCACCTGTCACATGCTCTCTTTTCTCGCCATGTCTCCTGACACTTTTATGAGATAGGTGTTAGTAACCTCATTTTACAGGGATAAGAACTTGCCTGAGCCCCACTTATGCTACCTGAGCCTGTCCTTGGTCCTAAATCACCTGCCTTCAAAGCAAATCCTCCTTCCACTGTGCGTCTCCTTCCAAGGACTGCTCTTGTCTGCAAAACTGGGCCTGGATGCCTGCCCTGTTCTGAGCGCTGATTCCCTGGCACCCATGGCAAGGGGGTGTCTCTTGGCGTAAGACCAGATGTTCTCCTTGCTCCTCCTGGATGCTGGTGGGATCCCCTGGGGGGGTTGGAGCTCCATGTCACCTCCTCTCCTTGAAGAAGTTACTTGACTTTGTGCTGTTCAGCTGCCTTCTCCTGGGTTCTTACTCATCCAAGGAGGCTGCAAAAAACTCCCTGTAGGGACACCAGCAAAGCATTTTTCTATGTACATACATACATTGAGACGAAATTGGTATCATCGTTTACATACAGCTTTATATTCTGTTTGCCTCATTTAAATGTTATCGTGGGTAATTTCCTACGCCAATAAATATTTCAAAATCAGAAGTTTTGGTGACTTCTCCACATTCCATTCTATAGCGTTGACAGAATTTATTTAACCACACACCTTGTTGGATGTTTAGGTTGTTGCCAATTTTTTCCTATGCTAAGTAACACTATGATAAACATCTTTGTACGCAAATTTCTGATGTTGTTCTTTTGACCTATCCTAAATTTCTAGAAGTGGATTTACTTGCTCAAAGTATGTCAAATTCTGAATGCAACCCCCACCCCCCATTCCCTGCCTACTGGGTTTTGAGACCTCCTGGGGCTGCTCAGATGATGGGCAGAGAGGAGAACTGAAAGCTGCGGAGAAGCTGAACCGGGTCGTATGCAGAAGGGCCTGGTGGCGTAGGGGGATGAGAGCATATCCCATGAGAAGAGCTTGGCCAGGGAGGAGAGGGAAGTCAGGGCAGGTTTGAGGAGGAGAAAGAGAGGGATTTGAGCAGCTGCTCTGAGGAGTGGTACTTGTGAAAGAGAGAATGAAGTCTACAGATTTTTTAGGAAGCTTTGCTGCGACTTGTGCAAGGCAGTTTCCCTTTGCTGCCTTCTTGGGAGACCTCAGTCAAGAATAGTATTTAACAGTATTTTTGCTGAGGCAGGAGGATGGCTTGAGGCCAGGAGTTCGAGAGTAGACTAGACTGGGTGACATAGCAAGACTCTGTCTATAAAAATTTTTTTTTAAAATAGTGGCTCACACCTGTAGTCCCAGAGACTCGGGAGGCTGTGGCAAGAGCATTGCTTGAGCCCAGGAGTTCAAGGCTGCAAGAGGCTATGATCACACCATTGCACTCCAGCCTGGGCAACAGAGTGAGACCCTGTCTCTTAAAAACAAAAAAAGAAAGAAAGAAAAAAAGCAGTATTTTTCAAAACTTTGGGGACCTAGATTTGTGATGTTTCTTTCAGGTATATCTCCATGTTGAGATAGGCATTTAAGTCCAGTTTTATTTAGGCTACAGGGTTTTGATAGAGATTATTAAATTACCTGCCAGAAAAAAATCTAAAAACTTACACTCTAACCAGGAGCCTGTTTTATGCTGAATAATTGCAAAAGAGCATTTTCTGTGCACACCAGGCTGTGGTCATAAAAGGACTATGCTAGAATTATAAGGCTTGGTTCTAGGCCAAGCTCTTCTCATTAATTTGCTTGAGCAAGTCATTGAAACTCTCAAGCCCCAGTCCCATTGCTTGTGTAATAACCAGCTTGCCTGTCCCAGCCCCTCATGGTTTGGGGTGTTCCTGCTGTGCCCCAGGACACCCCCAGAGTGCATAAGTGAAAGCTCCCCACCCACCAGGCATGGGAACAGTGAGCCAGGAGCAATTGCTATCCCTGCTCTGGGTCCCAAGAATCCCCTAGAGCAGCGCTGTCCGAGGGAAATATAACGTGAGTCCCAGATGTGGACTGCATGTATGATTTTAAATTTCCTGGTTAGCCACATGTTAAAAAAGTAAAAAGAAACTGTTGGAATTAATTTTAATGCTACATTTTCTTTAACATAACATATCTAAAATATTATTTCAACATGTAATCAATATTAAACAATTAATAGCAGATTTTACATTCTTTATTTTTCCATCCTAGATCTCCAAGCAAAATCCAATGTGTACTTTACCCTTGCGGCTGTGGTCCCCAATCTCTAGCCCCTAGTACTGGTCTGTCCGCAGCCTGTTAGGGACCGGGCCGCAGAGCTCCGAACCACCTCCCCCTCCCTGTCCATGGAAAAATTGTCTTCCATGAAATTTAGGAACTGGGGTGGGGGTGGCACACAGCAGAAGCTTTATCTGTATTTACAATTTACGGCTGCTCCCCATGGCTAGCATCACTGCCTGACCTCCGCCTCCCACCCCCACCCCCTGCATGCATGGAAACATTGTCTTTCATGAAACCAGTCCCTGGTGCCAAGGGTTGGGGACTTACAGCAAATCTCAATTTGGACTAGCCACATTTCAATAGCCACAAGTTGCTAGTGGCCTCCGTGTCTGTAGCACCGCCCTAGGGAGGGGAGGTGGGGTCCTCAGCTTCCCCAGGAAGCTGCTCTCTCCCAAGCACAGCAGTGGCTCCCAGCTGCCCCTCGGGAGACCCAGCAGCCCTGTCCTTCCTCCCTCCCTATTCTCTGCAGAGCCAGGCAGCTTTTGCCTTTTAAGCCCTGGAAACCCAAAGTGTCTGATTCTGAATCCATCCCCAGATAATGGACAGTGGGTAACGCCTCACCCCGGACCCTTTCTGGAAGAGCTCCCTTCCATGATTTAACTGACCACGCAGTGACAGTGACATTCACTGACGCTATAGAGGGGCCTTACCTTTCCCCACATTCTACGGGGGGCTGTGCCCTCAGTGGGCCCTGGGTGATTTTCTGAAGAAGAAACACCCATAAGTGTCATCTCCAGCAAGACACCTCCTGTATTTATAAAACAAGGGCAAAGTAGATGACCTTGAAGTTCTCCTCCAACTCCAGCAGTCCTCATGCCATTTTTCTCACGATCCAGTGCTTTCAGGGAGTTTGGGGGAAAGATGATCCGTGTGTGAGAGTGTGTGTGCAGGAGCACGGAGTATTCCAGACGCTGGAGTGTCCTGAAGGGCCCTGGTGGCTGTGAGGTCACCCTCCCCCCATCGTCCCGCGAGCCCTCCGGCCCGCACCGCCTGGCTTCCCTCCCTCCCACTCTCTTTCTGTCCGTGGCACACGGAGATGTTATTTATTGTAGCATTCTTACAAATAAAAGCCATCCCTCTGATTTACAACCCTGCCACCCCCTCTCTTTGAGTCAGCGTGTGATTCATCTCTTTAATGTGATCCTTCCGAAGCTGTGCTCGCTCGGGAATGACTGTGGCACGGATCCTCCCTGCCAGGCGTCCTCCTCTGGCTTCTCCCTGCTCTGCCGACCCCCGGTCCCCCCACCTGACGGCAGTCCAGCCTGTGGCAGCCTCAGCCGAAGGGCCTGGCGTGCTTCTCCCGTGATTCTGTCCCGTGGGTCACTCTGCTCCGGCTTCCCAGGGCAGCTCAGCAGGCCCCTGAGGAGCAGACACCGTCAGAGGTGGCTGCAACCCCAAAGGTCCCATTTGGTCTGGGAGGTCCAGGTTTGGGAACCGTGGCCCGGGCACGTGAAAGCCCTCCTGCTGGTCTAATGAGGGCTGACAGTGACGTGACATGATGGGGAGGGAGGAGCTGCCGTGGCCGCCCCGACCTCTGGGCTCCTCAGTTCTGACCTGGTCGCAGCATCTCCAAAGTTCCTCACGTGGCTCCAGAGACTTCCCGACCAACTCCTCCCTCGTTCATGCAACAAATGGTCTTAAACTCCTCTCTCTGCTCATGCTGTTCTTTTTTAAAATTTGCGGTAAAATGTACATGAAAAATTTACCATTCTAGCCATATTTAAGTGCACAATTCAGTGGAACTAAGCGCCTTTGCATCACTGTGTGACCATCACCACCGTCCGTCTCCAGGACTTTTTTTTTTGCTTTTCAAACTGAAACTCTGTGCCCATTAGTCACTACCTCCCCTTCCCTCCCTGCCACAGCCCCTGGCAACCACCGGTCTGCTTTCTGTCTAGGGACTGCACATACGTGGAATTACAGAGTATTTGTCCTGTTGTGACCAGCTTATTTCACTCAACTGTCTTCAAGGCTCGCACATGTTGTAGCGTGTGTCAGAATTTTCTTCCTTTTTAAGATGGAATAACCATCCAGTGCATGTACAGATACGTCACATTTGGTTTAACGATTCATCCGTCGATAGACACCTGGGTTGTCTTCACCTTTAGACTGTGAAGGTGCCACACTGTTGTTGATGCCAGGCATTTACCGATGCCTAGAACATTCTTTGCCCTGGAGGGGTTTCCGGTCTAGGGGAGGAAGGCTGACTGCTTACAGTGCAGGGAGAGTGCTGCCGTAGCGGTCTCCGTGGGAACAGAGGAGAGGCACCCGGCTCTACCGTGAGATGTCAGAGCAGAGGGGCTGACAGCGGCAGGAAGTGACAGCAGCACTGAGACTTGAAGGGTGACAAGGGACTGACGACATTGTAGCAGAAGGAACATCATGTACAAATGCTCAGAGGCAAGAAAACCTTGGTTTCTTCCAAACCTGCAAGTAGCTGGGCCTTCAGGTGAGGCGGCGTGTTGGGGGACAGTTGGGCTGCTGGGTGGAACAGGGGCCGTCATTAAGGCCAGAACACCTGTGTCTACCCGTTGACCCTGGGAAACCACTGAAGGGTTTTCAGGAGCTTTTAGGAGGGGAAAGTGCTAACTCTGGGGCCATGTGGAAGATGGTCTTAGGTAGAACAGACACCAGCTAGGAGGCTGGAGGGACATTGCCTCCAGAAACAGAGTCCAGACAGAGGCAGTTGAATAGAAAGGATGCCGCTGTTTGAAGAGCACTTTCGGAGGTAGAGTAGACAGGACCCAGGAGCCATCTGGGTGTGGGAGGTTCATTTCATTTCAGCAACTGTTTATTGAGCTGTGCAAGGAGATCATTAAGAGGATCATTTGAAGCCAGGAATTCAAAGTTCGAGACCAGCCTGGGCAATATAGTGAGACCCAATCTATATCTATATAAAAGAAATGTGCTTCTGGTTTAGTGTGGAAGGAGGAGAGAGGAGTTGGGGGTGACTCTGTGGCTTGCAATGTGGACAGCATCGTACCTCTTCACGACGGTGACTTTCCCTGCCCGGTTGTGTGGGCTTGCAGGACAGTGGGGCCCCTTGAGGCATGGTCTGGTCCAAGCTCTGACTTTACAGAAAAGGGAAGCGAAGCTCAGGGAGGCACCTGCTTCTCCCGAATGCACAGCCAGTGCCTCTCCTTCCCCAGGTATAAAGCCAAAGGAAATGTCTGCACCTGCTGCATAACCCTTTTTGTTTTTAGAGAATTTATTGCCAGTCACCGCTGGGAGATCCAGAGCTGTTAACAAAATCATGAACAATGGAGGAACGAGAACTTGTAATTAAAATTCTGCGTTTGTGTTATTCCTGCTCTTCATTCAAATGTCAGTGCAGCTAACTCAGCGGCATTAGCTGCCTGTCTTGGCGGCCTCTGGGGAGGTCGCTCCTGTCCTTGTCTTGGGAATCAGCCTCGCTCTACCTTCTGTGCTCGACTTAACACCACCCTCCTCCCTGCTCCCGAGAAGCCTGGAGATGCGTGTTTGTGGCATTGACCTGGTTGCGGATCTGGGCTGTTCCAACTCCCCAGCCCCAGAAAGAATTGGGTCAACCTCCCTCGGGCCAGGTGGCACCTCTGGTTCTGTCCTGCAGCTGCATCTGCTCGCTCACGGCTCAGGGTTGAGCTCTGTGTGGGAAGAGGGTTCCCCCTAACCTTCCCCTAGAGCCTCCTGCAGGGGTGTTGAAGGGCCTGCTCCGATCTGGGGGATTACGAGGTGGTCCCTGACCACGGCCACTTTAAGACAGACATGGAACAGCCCCAGAGTAAATCTGCACAACCCACTCAGCCTCAGAACTGCCCTTGCCGTGCCCTGTTCCTGGCTCGGCTCTCGCCTGGCTCAGGTGTGACGTGCCTGGATTTGGCCGTGGGTGCCCTGACTTTCCTTCCTGGCATTTCCAGTGGCCTCCATTCCCCCTTGGCAGTGGGTTTCAGCACCTGGCACTTCATCTGCTACCAGCCCCCCCACCACCACCACTCAGGTCCCAGGACTGGCCCAGCTCTCTCCCCAGCGTGGTGGGCCGCTGCACAGTGTGAGCTGGTTGTCACCTCCTTTGAGACTCTGGGCCTCAGATTCTGAGTCTTTTGTCTTCTCAGCCTGGTTCTCTCCATCTTGAGCTCATCCCTAGCTCCATGGAAAGGCTGGTTCTACCCATCACTGAGACTGCTTGTCCTGGGCCAATCTCTGGGCAATCATGTCATTGTCCTTTCATTTTCCCTATGCCATACCCCATAAGGGATGGACCATTATCTCCATGTGAAAGTGGGGGAAATGAGGTGTAGAGAGGTTAAATCACTTGCCCAAGAGCACCCAGCGGGGGCTCAAATCTGCACCTGTCTGACCCCGAAGGCTGTGCCCCTTTTGCTTTCTCCCCACACAGCAGGCACCCATTTCTGGCCACCTTTACCTGGTGAGAAGGGGCTTCTGTTACCTTAATATTTTTTCACTAATATTTGCTGAGTACTGGTCCGTATACACTATGCACATGTCACTCATTTGGTCTCACAGCAGCCCCTGTGACAGGCACTATGGTATCCCCATTTCCAGTTGAGGAAACTGAGTCATGGAGAGCAATTTTCCCAGACTTCCCCATGTAGAGGATGACAGAGCTGGGATTCAAATCCAGGCAGTCTGACTCCAAAGCCAGCACTCCAACCGCGATGTTGCAGCCACCTCTCATTGGCACAAGCAGAGTGCGGGGACATGGGGGACAGACAGATGTACCTGAGCATGCCAGCAGTGGTGGGTGGGGGAAAACCATCTGGGATTGGAGAGTGTGCAGTGGGGAGCCCAGGCCCAGGTCCAGGAGGGAGCTGAGGGGTCCAGCCTCTGGTACAAGGGTGTGAGGTATAGAGCAGGCTTCCCTAGCCACGCTGGCCTCTCGCTATTGCTTGAACTTGCCCAGCGTACTCCTGCCTCAGGGCTGCATGCATATGCTGTTCCTTCTGCCTGTGATGCTCTTCCCTCAGATACACACCTGGCTTTCTTCCTCTCCCCCTTCCTATCTCTGCTCAGATGTCTCCTCCCAGAAGTCTTCCTTACCATCCTATGTGATATAGAGCCCCTGTCATGTTTTGTCTCCTTGCCCTGTTGTAGTTTTCTTCTTGCCACTTACCTCCAGTTGATATATCATGTATTAACTCATCTCCCCCACTAGAACATAAGCTCTATGAAAGCAGAAGCTTGGACTGTTTTGCTCGTGGGATATTCCCAGCCCCTAGGGACAGCACCTGGCTCATAGTCCTGCTCAGTAAATGTTTCTCGTATGCGTGAATGAACGAATGAGGCGAGAGCCTAGCCCCTACAACTAAGATCCAGTGTCAAAGCAGGACCAGCTGTTAGGCTGACCTGCACGGCCCCCAGCAACGTGACTGGATCCCTGAGCCTGGGGCAAGGCTGACCCTATAGCTGGGGACCAGCGGGTCCCAGCTGCACTTTCAGAGATTTCCGGTGCTCTCCTCAGCCACCGTCAGCAGTCAGAGGGCCATGATGTGCCATGCCAGGCAGGCTGGCGGGACCGAGTGGTGGTGTCAGGGACCCTTCTGCCAGGGCCTGGAGGAACACCTACAGCACAATGAAGATCAGCACCACTGCAGTAGAAAAACAAGTTCCCCTCTCTTGCAGGGCTGAATGAGGCCACTCAGGAGGTGCCCTTGTCACTATGGGAGCAGAGCAGATGCCATCCTCTCAAACCCCAGAGAATGACAAGCACCCCTTCGGCTCATCCCCTATGCCTTGCTCGTTACTGAAGATGAGGGGAAAATCAACATTTTGGTCAATGAAGTGAGTGCAACTAATGCCATCATCTGTTCTCTTTGAGCGTCTGCTGCATGCACCAGAACGTCAGCCCCAGAAGGACAGGGATTTGGTTGGTTGTGCATAGTGACGAGCACAGTGGCTGCCCAGAGCGCCCCTGAATGCATGGGTTTGTTGAATGTGTGATGTGGCAGCCCCCACCGCGCCCTGCACGGAGCACTCAGTAATCCGACGTGCACTGCTGTTCTGGGGCCACGTAATGCCCTTTACTGCAATTCCACGTGCAGCATCTCCTGGCCTCCTGCCAGAGGACAGGGAGCTGGGCAGGGTGGACTGTTGTGGCGATTAAGTGAGTGACACGTGTGGGCTGTAGGGCAGCACCTGACACAGAGAAGCCCCCAGCGGACATTGGCTCTTAGAATTAGCTGCCACTGTTCCCATTTGACAGATGACGACCTTGAGGCTTGGTGAGGTCTAGTCCATGAACTGCCTTGACTTTTAGCCCAAAGCTCTTTCCTTTGCACACACACAAAGTGAACACATTTGAGCTGTTACCCATCATTTTAACTACTTGATCAGATGAGGGAAGGCTATGAACGTCTCCAGTGGGCGGTTAGGCGACAGAATAGTCAAGTATCGTGGACCAGGGATTTGGCTTCCCTGGGCGATGGTTTGGGGGTTTGAAAGAGGGCCTGTGACTCTGCTGGCCTGCCCCGCTATGCCCGGAGCTGGAGGGCGAGAGAGCCCCGGGCACACAGCCGTGATTCTGAAAGCTGACAAATGCCCAGTGTTCCTGCAGACAGGCCGAGGGGATGGGGCTGCGCGGCCGGAACAGCTGGGCGGAGGCTGGTAGCAGGAGGCAGCGTGAGTCCCGCTTTGTTCCTGAGCGGTCATGGGGACAATCAGAGGCATAGAGAAGCCCCTTTCCTCTCCCTCTGGGCCACAGCCCAGGATTCGGAGCTTCCTGCTTGCCAGCCAAGGACAGCCTCTGGGAGAGCCCCAGATCGGCCCCTGCACCGCGGCTGGCAGGCGACCAGCCCCCGAGGCTGCCCGGCAGCGGCCAGGGCTGCTTCGCTCCCGCAGCCCTCTTGCCCACTCGGGGAGGAGTGCGGAGAAGGAGGACCCAAACCAGGAGGCCGAGTCCTGGGCTGGAGTCCAGGGCTACTGCTCGCTGCCTGGGTGGCTCCCGGCAGGTCACCGAACCCTCCTCCTCCCCAGTCCGTCACGGAGCTGCTATGGCAGCTCAGAGAAGGAACTCAGCTCCCTCTGGCACCAGTGTACCCACAGTGAAGATTTGCTATAGGAGGGAAGGGAGGGAGGCACAGCAGGTGTCCCCTAGTTATTGGGAAGCAGCTGAAGGGGATCCCAGAAAGCAGAGTGAGGACCTGTTTTCAGAACTCCCTTCTCTGAAGCCTCCAAAAGGAACAAGAGTCAGAAATGGAGAGGGAAACATCTTCTTTACTAAAAGCAGACAATGGCCATGACCTCATGCCCCGACCGCGGAGACTGTCCATAACACCATGAAATCTGGGTAGAGTGAAGTTGGGGTGTGCTAAAAGTTAACACCCAACTGAACGGGTGTCAACAGTCTCATCTACAGCCTCATCTTCTTCCTCTGCTTAAGGACAGGGCCACCTTTCATAGACAGGAAGACAAACCCAAAGACAGACCCAGGTCCCCCAGGGCCAGCAGTGGAAGGAGAATCTCTCAGGGGCCCAGCCTGACCCTGTCCCCCAGAGCATAAGCACAGACCCCCCCACACACACACCACCCCAGTCACCCGCTCCAGTGCAGACAGGCCCAGTGGTGCCCAGCATGGACAGCTCAGGAAATGTCCATGCCGCTGCGTGCACAGCCTGTCTGAAGGGGAGGCTCGCTCGTTTTTCTTCATGGAGGTGCAGCGGGTGTTTAAGTTTTGGGCCTGACCATCAGCGACAAGAACGGGTTTCTTGCTTTTGTAAAACTCTAGGTTGCATTAGATTTTCTTTTATGGACTGCACGGGCAGCCCGACGGCACAGCCTCTTTCCTTTTGTCCACATCCTGACTGAGGGCTTTGTTTAAACACCCAGGGGCTCATCCTTTTATTATTGTTGTTATTTCTACTGCAGCAAGCCCAAATCCTTGCAGATCTCCCCTTGTACTAGCTCTTCTGTGATCTATTCCTCACCGGCAGTGAACACACAGAAACGGGTGTGGGGGCATAAACCTGTATCCACATGCAGCTGCCAGGCAGCTCCGAGGCTGAGGCACTGCCCGTAGCTGACCAGGCAGAGCCCTGGGCTGCTGGGCTGTCAGCAGGGCAAGATGCTGGCCCTTCTGTTGCTCTGATGTTAGGAGCAATGTGGCTTATGTTGCCGTACAGTGGACCCATTAAATCATGGACTTTCCATGTTTGAAGCTCAAGTATTAAAAGCTCTCCTTCCATCCTCTTAGAGTCTTCAGGTGGTCTGAAAGAATACAAGGCTGTTTTTGGCAACTCAAGAGTTTCGTTTAGATTCTGAAGCCAAACAACTCTTCTAGAAAGAACAGTGTAATGTCTGAAGCTCCTCTTAAGGGAATATGTTTTGATTCAGGTTTGCTCCGTATAAACTTCTTTTCTCATAGTGACTAGTAAGAGGAAAGACTTTTCATGTTTGTCTTGTATTCAGACATGATGGACGGGATAGAGAGACAGGGGGAGTTTGTTTCAAAATATTCATTTTTCAACACCAGGACACAGAATGTGGTATGGTTATTCTTTTGACTAAAAGTGGTAGATTAAGATACTTGGGAAAACTGAAGTGAAGATTTACGCCATGACTTGAATTGGATGCAGTGATCCTATCTTACTTTACAACATATTATTTAATCATCCTCTGAATTGAGTAATTCCTTTTATTAGGCAAGATATGATTTATTTTCTCTTTCTGAATAATCTACCCAGAAACCCCTGGGAGTTCCATAAAATATGTTGTCCATGGTTCATTGATTACATGCCCTTCTGAAAAGTGTATGTATAAAAGTATTTCTGGAAAATCAAAATATCTGCTAAGTATTTTCCCATTATGTGCCCAAATTCTCTCTCATAAAATAATACCTAATTCAAAGTTATATAGCCCTTTTTAAAATTTAAAGCTCGAATCATTTTTGTTCTTTAAATTTTCAAAGCATTGTTTTTCCCAGTGTATCAGTCAGCTTCTGCCGCAGTAACAAACAACCCACTATATTCATAACTTATGAAAATAAACACTTCTTTTCTGGCTCATTTTATGTGAGGACTGTGCCAGCTCTGGGCTCTGAAGGCTCTATGTACCTTCCTGCTCTGGGACCTAGGCTGAAGGAGCGTCCAAACCCGAGATGCGCTGTTCTCTAGTTGCAGAGGATAAGTACAAGAACGCAACTGTACTGAACTTCACAATCATTTAAAAAGCTTCTACTCAGACCCAGCAAGTGTCACATCCCCTCTTATCTCATTGTGAAGTCACATAGTCAAGTCCAAAGCCAGAAGCCTATGTTCGCAGTGTGCTCAGGCAGGTCAAATCCAATTGCAAGGAGGGAGCAAATATAGTTGGAAATATTAATTCAACCCATCACACCCACCTTTTCATGTAATGAGCTCTTGGGCTTTTGGTTCAATCTCAGGCCTACTAAATCTTTGCTAATAGCATTGATTTTGTCTTTAACAAATCTCTTTCACAAAGGCTCACCCTTAATCTGTGACATTTTCTAATTTAATCCATTTAAAATTCTTA
Source organism: Varecia variegata (assembly GCA_028533085.1). NCBI lineage: Eukaryota > Metazoa > Chordata > Mammalia > Primates > Lemuridae > Varecia > Varecia variegata. The sequence continues at coordinate 80,773,380 of CM052444.1, forward strand.
ACTCTTCCTAGTATAAAATTTTCTGCTTAAGTGACTAAAGGCTCTATAATGGAGACAGCATCTGACTGGGTATCAAAGGGCTTAGCTTGAGCACAGCTCAACTCTTCCCCAGCTGTGCAACCTTGGGGGGCTTTTGCCTTCTCTGGGCCTCAGCTTTCTCGTCTGTGCACATCAGAGGAGGTAATGACTGTGGAAGTGTCTAGGAAAGAATGAAACACCAAAGAGATCGATGGTCATTAGAGGCTACATTCAAAGGCTTTAACAATTGGCCAAGGCTGATGCAGGTCATAGCACCAGAGCTGCATCTTGGTGGCCTCTGGTAATTCTTCGGATACTGGATTGTGGGGGGTGTCTGGGAAGGAGCCAGGGCAGCATTTGAGGATGCTCAGAGAAGTGGCTGGTTACCAAGGGGTGTATGGAGCTGTTTCAGGGCTTTAATAGCCAGTACAGCCATTTCAGAGCATCCCTGCTGAATGCCAGCCCCATGTGATTTTTCATTCACATCCTTGCAAATGAGGACAGGCAGGGTCCAGAGCGGAGAGAATATTAAACTAGAAGTCACAGGCCTGAGTTCCAGGCTTCGTTCCACTGGTCACTTGGCAAGTTACGTCACCTTCCTGTGCCCCAGTTTCTCTTCCTATAGAATGCAGGAAACAGTCGCCCCTACAAAGCTGGCATTCGGATGTGATGGGGTCATGCAAGTGGCATGCTCAGCACTGCGTCTAGCTCCCTAGTAGGTGTCTGCTGAATTTGCATCTGAACCTGATCATACTGTGACCTGAGTTTGGGTCCCAATTCTGCCACTTATGGGATTCCATGAACCTCTGTTTCCTATAAACTCAATAGAATGGGTCAATCCATGGGACAAGTAAGTGATGCGTATACAGTGTTCAGAACAGTGCCTGGGAAGTAGTAAGTACACAAATGAATCCTGTTCTTTCTCTATTGCCACTGACCCCTGCACTGGTCTGCTGAAACCATCTCCGCCAGGCCTTCTACCCTTCCTTCACTGTCGTTTCTGATGTATTTCACTTCCGATGGCTGCCACCTTCCTCCCTCTTCTTTATTCTTTTATTTTCTGTTGTTCTTCATTAGTTCCTTTCCCTTCCACCTCTCCCGTACATCCTGGGATTGGCTTTGAGAGCTGGGATGCATTTGGCTGCAAGTACCAGAAAACCCACTTCCAGCTGGCGTAACCCATGTGGAAATGGACCTGTCACAGAGCAGGAAGCAGGGCAAGCTTCGTGGCCCCACAAGCCTTGAAGATACCAGTTCGTCCCATCTTGTGCTCTCCCGGCAGCAGGATTCTTCTTGTAATTAGAAGACAGAAGATGTCAATGGCAGCTGGGGCTGAATGTTTCCTTGTCTACATCCAAGTGTGGATTTCCTGGTGTCCAGATATCAACAAAGAGAGAACACACAATCTTGGATCCTTTTTTAGTGACTGTCCCCAAGTGTGTTGCCTGGAGGAATGACCACTGAGAACTAGGAGGTCACGCCGAGCCTGGTTGAAATGGCATCACTCACATCAGGGGGCTGCAGAAAGAGGCCCCTCACGACAAGTGGGAGTCTCTGACCAACCCAAACCCGGCCCAAAGAAGGGAGGATCTGCTTGAACACCTGACCAGCCCTGAGAGACGTACTGTCAACTCCTGAGAACAGCAATCAAATAAAACTTTTCCTGTCTCCTCACCCCTCCAAGCCACTCTTGCCAACACCTCGTAGGTGCCAGAGACAGCCCGGCGAGGAGGGGTAGACACCAGGGCCAGCTCGAAGCAGGGCTGAGCTGGGAAGGGGAAAAGCTCTCATGTGGTTAAAGTTTAATTTTTTTCCCTCCTGTTAGTATTACTCCAGGTCAGCCTTATTAATTACTTCATTAAACTGTTTTATGGGTACAAGTGACAGAGGATTTTTTAGTTAATTAATTTTAGAATGGGGGCTAAGGCCTTCGCAGACCAACTTTTAGAAACATTATTTAAAATAACCTTATATTCACAGAAGAGTTGCAAAGATGGTACTAGAGCAGCACTTCTCAACCTTTTTGATTTTCGCTATTGACCCACCCCCACCCTGGGAATCTTTTTAGGTGTTTATTTCTATAATTGCTCCCCATAAAATTTTAATCCCACAGAAGTGCTGTGTATCTATTTATGTACTGCGGGCTTTTAGAGGGCCACAAACCATTGAAATATCTAAGGGTTTTTCTTCTGCCCAAAACCAAATTTCTGCCCCTTGAGGGTGCTCCCACCCACACTGAGAACGCGTGTTCTGTCTGGTGCATTTGGATACACCATTCACCCCACCTCCCCTAATGTGTCCTTGTTCAATAACTGCTGTGGTATGTTTGTCAAAGCTAAGACGTTAACATTGGCACAATACTATGAACTAAACCACAGACTTTATTCTGATTTCTCCAGTTTTCCAACTAATGTCCTTTTTCTGCCCCAGGATCCAATCCAGTGTCCCACGTCACATTTAGTGGCCATTCCTTCTTGGTCTCCTCCATTCTGGGACAGCTTACTGGGCTTTTCTCGTCTTACATGACCTTGACGCTTTTGAAGCGTAGTGATCTGGTAGACTGTGGAATGTTCCCCAACTTGGGTTTGTCTAAGGTTTTCTCGTGATCAGACTGAGGTTATGGATTTTGAAGGAAAATGCCACAGAGGTGATGTCCCCTTCTCATTGTACTGTATCAGGGGCCACAGACGTCAACACCACGTATTACTTCTTATGTCAGTCTTAATCCTTGCCAGGCTCGTTGTGAAGTTACTGTTTTTCCCTTTCCATACTCTATTAGTTGGAAGTCGGTCAATACATCCTGCCCACACTTATGGGGAGGGGAGTGAAGCTCCACCTCCCGGAGGGAGCAAAATCGGATAATTTGTGGATACATGTTAAAACCACCATAGTAATTAAAAAATATTTGGGGGAGATACGTTGAGGCCGTGCAGATATCATGTTTCTCCTTAAAGTTTTACCTGCTAATTTTAACATTCACCAGTGAATCTCGCCTGCAGCAGGTATTACTGTGGTATTCTAACAGTGATTTTTCTATCTTCCTCATTTTTCCATTTATTATTTAGAATCCTTCTGTAGGAAAGAGTTACGCCTTCTCCCTATTTATCCATTTATTTATTTAATACGTTACTTATATCAGTATGGACTTACAGATTTTTATTTCATTCTTTAACTTATAATATTATTGTTATTTATTTTGTTAGTCAGATTGTTCCACCTTTGGAATATTGGTCATTGGAAGCTTTTTCAGGTTGTCTCTTATATACTTTTGACTGACTGCCTTCCTTCCTTCCTTCCTTCCTTCCTTCTTTCTGGCACTATAGTCTCATTTTGTATTTTCTGTGTCCCAGGCCTAGAATCAGCCCTTTCTCCAAGGAATCTTGGTTCCTAGAAGACTTTTAATTACCCAAGAGTGACCAGCAAAGTCATGGGATGTGCCCTAGATTTCTTCCAAAGGGCAGAGAATAGCCAGCTCCTCAGGACACATTTAATGAGACAGAGGGAGATGAAATGAAGTCGCTTTTTGACTGACACTACGTGACCCTTTTGCTCAATTCAACAGTAACCCTGAGTCACTGACCCCCCGTGGGGTTGACC
>CM052444.1:80777494-80853689 GCA_028533085.1 Varecia variegata
AAACTCAGCCCGAGGCTTTGGCTTGTCTCCCGGCAAACGCAATCCAGTGGAGAGAGACTGCACTTAAGGATAGACGAATCTGGGCCGGATGATCAGAAGTCCTGCCAGCTCGGAGAATCTGTGACTCTCGCTACTACTGGGTCCCCAACACACACCAGGCACTTGATGCAGATGTGTCGACAGCATGAACCAAGGGAGGGAGGAGTAGGGCGGGCAGTGTGCTTGGTCTGGGGTCTTTGGAAGGGAGATCCCATCAGGTCAGAGAAGCCTGGCAGACATGAGGCTAAGATGTCCTGAGGCAGAGGCAGAGGACAGCTGTGCCCACAGGACACAAGGAAGGGCTACAGGAGGACTTTGGAATCCTCCAGTGTCAGAGCTGGTAGGGCCCACAGCCTCATTCTTCCCAAGTCAAGGGACAGATGTGAAGTGTCCTCTCCCCTGGGAAGCCTCTGCTGCACACAGGCCACTCACACCTCAGTGCTTCTGTGTCCTTTGAGGCGGGGAGCCCACTTTATTGTGATCCCATTGTGGGAAGTTCCCTCTGCCATGAAACCAGAGCTCTGGGGGGATGAAGAGGCTGTGTCTGCTTTGAGTCTATGTCCCCTGCAACCCCCAGCACAGAGCTTCCTTCCTAGTCAAGGCTCAGCAGAACTTGGGTGGAACTGAGTGTAAAATCTTGATGGAAATTTGGGGCCTGGAGGGCGGAACACAAACGGGAGATGGGGTCAGTGTACGTGGGGGTACCCAGACGAAGCCCTTGAGGAGATGTGGTGTCTCATGCAGAAAGAGCCAGAGGTCCAGGGTTTGAGGGCAGAAGACCCAGCTCGGGCAGAGGAAATGGAGTCTGGGCCCGAGTGGGACTGAGGCTGGGCCCTCAGCCAGCTGCCAAAGCTGCAGCCTCAGTGCAGTCTAGTGGGATGGTTGGTGCAGAGTGTCCACTGGGCAGAATGATTTTGGGGAGACTTTCCTACTTCGGGGCACAGCTTGGAAGCAAGAAGAAGGCCAGGCAGACAGGGAGCTCTGAGACTGCTCATTCTGGACATGGCCCCCACCAGGCTGAGGGTAGAGGGAAGTTTCTTCATGTCCATTAAGCAGACCTGGCTGGACTCCAAAGCTAGCGAACAGAGGGCTGGGCAGGAAAACCAAGTAGATGCCCTGCCCCCTGGGACTGAGCCAACGCCGCAGAGAGGGAGTTGGGAGCACCGTGATGCAGATGTTCCAGTTGTCCCCAGAGCACCTAAGAGCAAATCCTGGCCACACCATTTACTAGCTGTACATCATTGTGCAAATGACATTACCTTCAGTGTCTCCATTTCCTCCTCTGTACAGTGGGAGAATGACACTGCCTGTCTCATACCATGACGGTGAGGATTAAATGAGAAAGGGCATGTAAAGTGCCTAGCACAGCCCCCGACACACAGCAAGTGCTCAATAAATGGAAGACATGGTTATTTTTAATTGCACTGCTCAAGGTTTTTCAACCTCAGCACTATTGACGTTTTTGGCTGAATAATTATTTGATATGGGGGGCTGTCCTGTGCATTATACAAGGTTCAGCAGCATCCCTGGCCTTTACCCACTAGATGCCAGCAGCAAACTCCAGTTATGAACACTGAAAATGTGTCCAGATATTACCAGATGTCCCCTAGGGATGAGGGAAGCAAAATCGCCCCTGGTTGAAAACCACTGTACTAGCTCCAGCCCCGCCAGGTTAGTACAGTTAGTACACTGGTCTTCAGACAGTGAGTATTCTTCCAGGCCCACCTGGACCTGCCCAAGGGAACTGTCAGAGTTGGTGAGGCAGAGGCTGGCCCTTGGCAGGAGTGGCCGAGCCCGGCTAGGGGTGAGGGCAGGAGCAAACAGTCATCAGTGCGGGAGGTGTGGCCAGGGCAGGCTCAGAAAGACAGCTGGGGAGAAAGACGAGCAAGGAAACCCCAGACGGAGGCACTCCCTGCAAAGAGAGGCCATGACACCAAGTCCCTACCATCCATGTGCCACATCCTGTGACATCTGGACCCCATGAAAACCATCAACCAGATGAGGAAAGGCAATGGGACAGGAAAGAAGAAGGGGTTGACATGATTGAGCGCCCACTGTGTGCCAGGCATTGTAGTAGGCACACTACAAGCATTATCTCATTGAAGTTTCAAACAGCCCATGACACTCATCCATTTATTCCATCACCAGTAAATGTTTACTGAGTGTCTATTATGCACAAAGAACCATTCAAGGTGCTGAGGATACAGCAGAGAACAGAACAGACAAAACTCCCTGCCCTCGTGGAACTTGCACAGGAGGAGATGGATGTGACGTGGAGGTTCTCACGTGGCAGGAAGCACACTGGGAAGGTGGCTTGTGATCATGTGTAGGGCGGACCTTGCTCACAAAGTCTGGGGCTTAAAGTCCGATTTCCATTTTCTTCTTGCCTTAAATGTACCAATATAGTATCTGAGACTCAAATACAAAATGAATCCACACTAAAGCTGAAACTCCCAGACCGTCTCGTTCTTACGGGCTCTGAGGTTGAGACCTGCCAAAGTCCCTGAGCTCATAGGTCGGGGAGCCAGGTGTCGACCGACTCAAAAGCTTGTGCTGTTTCTACTGTGCTGAGTTTCAGGACCCGCCAGGGTTAAACAGCATCAGATGAGCCCTGGCAGATAATGGGGACCTCCCTCTCTGGGGAGATCCTACATCAGGAGCATTCGACAATGAGAAAGGAACAAAGTCGCAGACCGAGGAAAGAGGGCTTTATAGATAGCTTGGGCGATGAGGAAGCTGAAAAAGCAACGAGGCTGGTGGGGTCAGGGAGGGAAAATGTTAATTAATCAAAATAAGCCAAACTGCTCAGTCATGCTCTTCCACATCAGAAGCCTGAAACCCCCTTTGCCGCCCAATCTCTGGGAGCTCCCTAAAACCAGAAATAAACAAACGGAGGTGAAAGAAGATGGAGAGAGGCAAGAATGGCAGGATCACAGATCCAAAGTCATGGCACTGTGCACTCTGAAGGTGGCTTTCTTGGCAAAGGGTGACACAATTGACATCAAGGGTTTCTCCAAAAATGCAAGGTCCTGGGCACCCTGCGCTCTTGAAGATTTGGCCACTATCCCATCACCTGGGGTGATGGCCCCGAGTCATGCAAAGGTTGGGGTTAGTCTCAGGAGACGGCTCTGTGTGCGGAGCCGGGGACACGTGTAAATCGTCACCTCTGCAAACCCTCCTCTGGCCTCCTGTTGGAGCCTTCAGCTGACAGATTGTCAAAAAATTCTGTGTGTTGTCATCTCCCCTCCAGACTGGGGGCCGCTGAGGACAGGGCCAGCATTTCTGGTCCCTGTCTACATTCCCAGGGCCTGGCGTGACGCCTTCCCCGTAGGAGGGATGCAGACGTATTTGTAGAATGAAGATGAAGACCTGCCCCCGTCATAAAACCTCCTGCAGGTTTAGCCCTCGGAGAATTTGTCTTTATTTTCTAAAATCAACCAACAACCTAAAATTAAGGAACAATTAAAATGGTCACTTCTAGACAAGGGAAACAAGGCTTTGCCTCTTAAATTTTCCTTTCAGGGTCCCCTCTGCTGCTGTCCCTCTGGCCACTCAGCATTGAATCATCTTTGGCTCCTTCGGGCCTCACTTGTCCCCGCAGTGTCCCATGAGTTAAGACGTTCGCTGGATCAGCTCCTGTGGTATTGCTACATCTGCCCTTCTCTCTGCGTCTGGTTTGATTCGGGCCCCCTTGCCGAGGCTGCGGTGGTCAACTTCCGTCTTACAACTGGTCGTCTGGTCTCCTTCACCCGATCTTGCACGCCCCTCCCAAACCGAACACAGCTGGGCCTCGTCTCTTCCCCCTGAGAAAGCCCCACTGTCTCTGCTTGTTTCTCCCCAGCATCAGGGTCCCTTTGCTGTCATTTGTCCCAACCCACCCTTCCTGTCTCATCTCCTACTGCTTCTCCCATGTGTCACTGGGACACTAGGCTCTGGGCCCAGCGTCTGCTCTGTGCTTCCAGCCCCTGTGCCTTTGCTCCTGCAGCGTCCTCCGCTGGGAGTGCCCCTCCCTCCCGCGGCCACATCCTATCTTTTAAGACTCAGCCCCAAACCCAATCCTTCTATGAAGCCTTCCCTGATTCTCCTCCTGTACTTCTGTGGGCAGCAATCATATCCTTTCTTGAACTTTCACAGCATTTAACCTTCACCTCTGCTGTGACACTTGTCACCAAACACCAAATTATAGTTAGCATTCTATGCGTCCTTAAAGGGGCCTCCAAACTTTATTAATTGCAATTCCTCCGACAGAAGTATTTTTGAGAACACACTCCGACATGTACATATTTTATTTATAAATTGAATTACTGTACTAATATATTTTGTACATAATAAAACACACACACCCAAGGCTGGGTGTGGTGGCTCATGCCTGTAATCCCAGCCTTTTGGGAGACGAAGGTGAGAAGATTGCCTTAAGGCCAGGAGTTCAAGACCAGCCTGGGCAACCTAGTGAGACCCCATCTCTACAAACAAATTAAAAAAAAAATAAAACATGCAAACACAAATTAGGAATTTATAGAAGGATGTGATAAAAATAAGTAGAAATAGAAACCCTGGTGTTTTCTTCACATGTGCTTTGGAGACTACTGGTCTAGTGAATGAAGGGTGCTCAGGCTGGAGGGTCACGTAGTTGGGGCTGTTCCTGGGGGTGGGGGCATCCAGCTGGGAATGGCAGCAGGTATGAGAGGACGAGCACTCCCTGGGTGGCTGCTGCTGCCCACTGGCTCCAGGAACGGGCACAGCCAGCCAGACCAAGAGTGGCAATTAGAGGGAGGTCCAGGGACCCCTGGGCAGGAGGAGGACAACAGCTGTGCACATTGGCTGCCCCAGGATTCCAGGCTTTTTTCGGATGCCAGACCATGTCCTCAGGAAACAGAGCCTCAGGGGAGTGGGGTGGGCTGTCAGCAGCGTGTCCCCTTGAGCGTGTGTCTCAGCCAGCAGTGGCAGCTATTAGCAGAGATGCTAATGCAATGTGAAAGAGAGGGTCTCCAACTCCTGTGTTATTTGACCGATAGGAAACTAAAGCCCCAGGGAAGGGACTAGCCCAAGGTGACCGTGACACTCTCTGATGTATGAACTCTCCTTTCCTCTCACTTGGCAGCTGGTTTTTGTGTTCGTGTTCACACACTCAGGCATCCCCCCGTCACCACCTGACAGGCCTGCAGACCCAGCTGCCCAGGCCAGGCTGCACATGTAGAATTGAGCTGGTGGGATCCAGGAAGGGGAGGCAGCATCCACCAATGTCCCCAGCCCCCCAGCACACACACACATGCATGTGCATATGCACCCATACACTCACATGCTGACAAATGCACACGTACACATACATGCACATGTGCCCCCAGCACACACACACATGCATATGCATATGTACCCATACACTCACATGCTGACAAATGCACACATACACATACGTGCACATGTGCCACACATGCACACTCACACACATGCACACATGTGCATATACACTCATGCTCTCACACATGCACACATGCACGCAGCACACATGCATGCACATGCACAGTCATGCACATGACACACCCATGCACTCACACAGCTGCATATACCTACATGCACACACACTCACCAAGCAGGACTTCTCTCAGTTAGGACCCCTTCACCAGCAATGTTCTTTGCAGACATCCCTGTAATCTCCCTGCCCTGTTGCCTCTTTCACAGGAGTGGCAGGCCTCAGTGCCTCCATGCCTAGCAATGTACACTTCCTTTCAGAGCCTCTTTTATTTCCAACAGAGAGAAGGGAGCTGAGTGCAGGCTCAAATGGCCTGTATGTGAGAGGACAGGGAAAATGGGGAGACAGATGGGGCCGGGCTGAGGGCCTACCCATCACTACCTTCTGAGCCCAAGGAGCCAAGGAAGGATGGGGCCACCAGGTAGCTGGGCCTAGTCTCTGCTTTGCTCTGCTGGCTCCTGGATCTGAAGTGACCTCTTACTACGCTGTTGGCCACACTGGACCTGGGGAGAGGCATTGTGGAGCATCTGGGCATGTTCCTGGCCTCGCTGTGGGAAAGGGCCCCAAGCCCCAGGTCCCCCATGCTGTGATCAGCCCCACAGATCAATGCCCCAATTGAAAAAAAACACCTTTATTTCATTTATTCAATAAAGCATCTATTGAGTACCTACTGTATAATAGGCATTAGAGAAGATCCACAAAAAGAACAAGCCAGAGTTTACACTCAAGTGGAACTTAGCAAAGTGTGTCCTACAGGGCGTAGAGCACAGAGAAAGGATTAATCCAGGTTGTGCACTGACCTGTCCACGTGAGCGAGAAGGGCCCAGCAGGGAAGCCCAGAGAGAGAAGAAGAGAAAGTGAGGAGGTGCAGGCTGAGAACGTGAGCACATGCCCCCACCACCAGCACGGCTGAGCAGCGGCAGCATTTTCTAGCAGTGGCTAGGTTGGAATGGCTTTACCGTGAATGCTTTACGTGAAACGACTCATTTAATACCAGAGTCCTGTGAGGCCTTATTCACCCCATTTTTTTTTTTTTAGAGACAGGATCTTGCTTATGTTACCCAGGCTGGAGTGCGGTGGCCATTCACAGCCATGATCATAGTGCACCGTGGCCTCGAACTCCTGGCCTCAAGCAATCTTCCCACCGCAGCCTTCTGAGTAGCTGGGATAAAAAAGGCACGCACCACGATAAAAAAGACGGAGTGAAGTAGTCCTTGGGGCCCACCATGAACTTCTTTCTGAAATAACAGAGGGTCACGGTACACTAACGGGTAGCAAGGGGACAGTCTCCCCTGGCTCTCTTAAAGGGGAGGTGTCTAAGATTCTAGGAATGTCTTTAACATTTTCTGAACTCTTCAGAGAAAATCTTCTTACAAATCAATAACTGTTGGTCCCGCAGCACTTCGTCACAAACGGCACGACTACTGCCAATTTGTCCAGTGTGATACTGTTTTGGATTCACGCCCCCAGCCTGCAGGTTCTCCAACTGCATTGTGCGGCACAATCACCCGGGGAGTTTTGTAAAACGACAGATTCCTGGGCCTCAACCCCAGAGATTCGGGTTCAGTGGGGCTGAAGTCGGGAATCTGTATTTTACGAAGCTTCCAGGGAATCGTGATGCAGCCTACCTTTAGGCAGGTCTTTTGGGAAACCACCGCTCTGGCCCACTGAAGAGCGGACAGCTGTGCACTGCAGGACCCTGGTGGGCGGATGTGTTTGCAGGTTTCCGTCCTCTGCCCTCCGCCAGCCCCTCCCTGGAGGAGATGTGGGCCAGGGTCAATGCTTTCCCAGGCCGTTCCCCACGGACCCTGTACGTCATCCCATCAACCCTCTGGCCGGTAGGGGACCTTGCTGTTGTCCCAGTCTCTTATGAGAGTTCTTGCTCCAAACATAGTGTCCCTCGTGCCAGAGTCCTGGAAACTGAGCCCTTGGGAATGGTCCTCAGACCCCACAAATCTGTCCATTCCCAGGGCGGGCAGCCGTGGTTGGGTGTGGTCCAGATGAACCAACTCCAGCTTTGCCCAGTTCAGGCTACAGAGCTCCGCAGAATATTCTTCACTTTGTGATTGTTTACTTTCAAAAAATATAATTATTATTAAAGAGTAGAAAATACAAATAAACCAAAGGAAATGTAATTAGTCGACCTAAGTTTCTCTACTCTGAGATGACTATTGCCAATATTTTGTTGTAGTACAACTTTCTAGACTTTTTCCTGTGCAAATGTGTGTGTATGTGTATTATTTGTTTGCTCAACAAATATTTATTGAGTACCTACTCTGTATCAGGCTCTGCTGGGAGCTAGGGATATTAGAATAAATGATACAGACAGAAATTACTGTACAGCTTGCAGTCTATATATTTGTATACATTTTTTTAAAAAATGAAGAACCATACGCTGCATTTAAGCAATCCTTTCCCCTTAACTGTATGTTGTGAATGTCTTTCCATATCAATGAATGCAGATCTACATCATCATTTTAGTGATTGTATAATATATATATTTATCATAATCTATTTAACCAGTTATGGGCACAGAGAGGTTTGTTCTAATTTTCTGCTGTTATAAACAACTTGGAGATGACCTTCTTTATCTAGTGATCTTTGGTGCCTTTTTGATATTACCTTACAATAAATTGGTAAAAGTGGAATTTGGAGGTTGAATGGCATGTGCTTCTTTTTCTGTTTTCATGATAGTTCTTTTTCTTTAAGTGATTTTTTATTTTGAAATAATTATAGATTCATAGGAAGTTGAGTTGCAAAGAATGCAGAGAGGTTCTGTGTACCCTTCACCCAGTTTTCTCCAGTGGTTGCATTTTATGTTAACTATAGGAGTCTCAAAACCAGGAATCGACATTGATACAATGTGGGCTTATGGTGTTATGTCATTTGATCACATATGTAGATTCAGGTAACCACCACCAAAATCAAGATACAGAACTATACTATCACCTAAAAGATGTGGGCAAAAGTTTGTGTTTGTCTGAGATAAACACCAGGAGTACTACTATTGGGCCATATGCTAACTGTATGTTTAGTTTCTTAAGAAACTGCCAGACTATTTTTTCAGAGTGGCTATACCATTTTATTTTCCCACCAACAATGTATGAAAGACCTAATTTCTCTGCATTCTTTCCAGCATTTGTTATTGTCACTATTTTTAATTTTAGCTGTTTTAATAGCTGTGTAGTGATATTTCATGGTGGTTTTAATTTGCATTTCCCCTAATGGCTAATGATGTTGAACATCTTTTAATATGCTTATTTGCCATCTGTATCTCCTCTTCGGTGAAGTGTTTGTTCATGTCCTTTGCTGATTTTCTCATTAGATTGTTTGTTATTTTTTGGTTGGGTTTTTTTACTGTTGAGTTTTGAGAGTTCTTTGTACATTCTAAATACGAGTCCTTTGTCAGTTTTGCGGTTTGGAAATACTTTCTCCTAGTCTGTAGCCTGCCTTTGCCTTCCCTTAACAGGGTCTTTTGTAGAGCAGAAGTTTTTAATTTGGTGACTTTTTTCTTTTCTGGATCATACTTTTGATGTCATGTCTAAGAGCTCTTCACCAGGTTCTAGGTCCTGAAGATTTTCTCCTATGTTATCTCTGAATGTTTTATAGTTTTATATTTTATGTTTAAATCTATGACCTATTTGGGGTTAAATTTTGTAGAAAGTGTAATGTTTACATTGAGTTCTATTGTTTTGCTTATAGATAGCCAGTTGTTCCAGCACCATTTGTTGAAAAGACCATCCTTCCTTCATTGAATCGCTTGTGCACCTTTGTTAAAACTCTGTTGGTTGTGGCTGTGTAGAACTATTTCTGGATTCGCTATCTTGTTCCAGTGACCTATGTGTCTGCCCTTCTGCCGATACCATGCAGTCTTGATTACTCTGACTATATACGTCTTAAAATCAGGTACAGTGGTTCCTCTCACCTTACTTTTCCTTTCCAAAATTGTTTCAGCTGTTCTAGTTCCCTTGGCATGTACTGTTTAAAGGCTTGTGATAACATGTGACCAAACTGCTCCTAAAAGGTGGCACTCATTTAAACTTCCGCTAGCAGTGTGGGGCTGCTTGTTTCCGTACACCCACACCAACACGGACTGCTATCATTCTTTTTAAGTCTTTGCCTATCTGATAACTGAAAAATGATATCACATCCTTATTTTAAATTGCAATTCTTTGGTTGCCTTTGAATCTAAGCAGACAGCCAGTACTCCCAGATTTGGAGTATAACAGTGTGGTACCCTGGGGATAGCAAGCTTCGCATTTAAGGTTTCAGAAATGTCCAGCGCCGCAAGCAGGCAGGTTTGTGTGGCGACCCCTGCTGACTCCGCTGAGGGCGTTAAGCTCCCTCCTCCTTGCTTTTTCTCGCTCACCTCAGCTTCCGGAGACCAAGTCATCTGTTCAGGCAGTCACAGGTGCCGCAGGCAGGCATGGCTCCGCTGAAACGCCCAAATGTACCTTCCAAGCACATTCAGAAGTTGCCCACTTCACCTCCACTGTGGCGACCTTGGTTTGCGTTGCTGCCATCTCTAGCGTGCGATTATTATGATTGCAGTAGCCTCCTAACAGTGTCCCAGCTTCCGCGCTTGTCCCTGTATGATCTATTCTCAACCCAGAAGCCAGACGATTGCATCTGAAACACGAGTCAGGTTCCTCCTCTGCTCAGAACCCTTCCTTCTCACCCAGGGAAAAAGTCACAGGCCTGGATGGCCTGCAAGGCCCTTTGTGACCCGGGTGCCCACGTCCCACACTGCTCGCTCAGCCACCCTGCATCAGCTGCTGTGGAGCCCTTGCTGCTCCTCAAACCCAGCCAGAATGCTGTGCGTTCTTGGTCCCTTTTGCTGTTTCCCTCTGTCTGGGACATCCACCCAGCTGTAGCTCACTTCCCCGTCTTCTCCCCATTCCATGTCGGCACTGGCACTCGCTTTGCTGCCTCTCCTCCTAGCCCCCATCGGCAGCTGACCTATGAAGTCTATTGAACTTGCTATTTGTCCCTGGCTGTCTTCCCTCCCAGAAGGATAGAGACTTCATTCATTCATTTACCTACAGCTATATCCCTAGCATGGAATCCCCTGCCTGGCACACGGTACCTACTCACTAATTATCTGATGAATGAATGAAAATGAATGGCCACCTAGTAATCAACCCCTTATTTTAAACATTTAGATTGTTTCCAATTTTTGTAACAAACAATGCTATCGTGAATATCCTGGAAGGGAAATGCTTCCTATGCAGTCTTGATTATTTCCTTAGGACTAATTTCTGTGATCGAATTGCTAAGTCAAGGAGATGCATGTTTTCAAAACTTGTGACAGATATTTCTCCAGAAAGACGGTGTTAATTTCCTTGCTTAACAGAAATGGGTGTGTGTGCCTTTTTCCCACACCCTCACCAACACTGGGTCTTGTCATTTTCAGAAAGTCTTTGCAAAGTTGTTACTTGCTATTGTATTCTCATGTGAGTTTTTATAGAAAGGGCTTGTGTAAACTGATAGGAAGAAAACCATCTTACAGCAAGTCCGAGACAGTCTTCCTGCAGCTGTCACCATGTTCGACAAAACCCAAGGGCAGAGCCCAGAGATGTACCCACGAGCCATGGCCAGGTGTCCAGATGTGGGGCTTTCCCGGAGCCTAACACGTTGTAAAGGGAGCACTTGGGTTGTCCCTCAGAGACAATGGAGATCAGATTTTTTAGATCACTTTCCTTAATTGTTACTTTTCCTAGCCAAGCTCTGAGTAGGACCGAGGGAGCCAAAAGTTCAAGGTTTTGCTATCTTCCTGAGACCTATCTTCCTAAACCAGGGTTCTCAAACTGAGGGCACTGCAGAATCACCTGGAAGGCTTGTTGAAGCACAGACTGCTGGTTCTATAGGTCTGGGATGGGGCCCAAGGATTTGCATTTTTAGCAAGTTCCCAGATGATGTTGATGTTGCAGGTCCAGGAACCACACTTGGAGAGCCACTGGCCTGGAGTGAGGATGTCTGTTTTGTCTGACTTCCCCTGGGTCTTTTCCCAGCCCTTTCAGGCTGGATGAGGCACCAGCCCCTGTGCCCCAGGGGATCTTCATGCCACGCTGACCACACCGTAGGGCTGCAGTTTTCCCAGGTCTTTCTCTCCTTTTGGAAGTGGACGCTGGTCTAGGGCCATGGTTCATCTTAGTCCTTCCAGAGCCTGCTGAGCCTCTTGGCACAGAGGCCTTCAATGAAAGCTCCCCCGAAGGTGAGGGGGGACTGCGGAGTCTCCACCAGTGAGTGCCACAGTCTCCATGGGTGCTGGCCAGCAGGAAAGCGCAGGGCAGAAGTCACCTGTGGCTTGAAAGGGGGACAGTCATCCCCAGGGTTCGCTCTTACCTCCGGACCATCAATCGGATTCTGATGTCATCATGAAGACATTCAGAAATGAAACAGAAAACCAGCCCAATGGACTTGTTTTACAGATAAGGACCTTGAACTTCCCAAGAAGATGAGGGACTAAGTCAAGGTCACATCCCTGGCTTATAACGCAGGTGAGACTTGAATCCAAGGCCTCCCCAGCAGCCTTCGGTAGAGGAGGCAGAGTGAGAAGACTAGTGTGATTTGGATGGAAGCAGAGATGTGGGGGACTGGCCAGGGTCCTCCACTCATCACAGGCTCTGGACAGCTCCCTGCATCTCTTTTGGCCCCCACTTGCCCACGGGTGGCCTGAGTGTGCTGCCATCTGCATGATGCTT
Organism: Varecia variegata; assembly: GCA_028533085.1. Classification (NCBI taxonomy): domain Eukaryota; kingdom Metazoa; phylum Chordata; class Mammalia; order Primates; family Lemuridae; genus Varecia; species Varecia variegata. The sequence goes on from CM052444.1 coordinate 80,789,708, forward strand.
TTGTGTGGATTGAATTCGGTCACTTGTGGGAAGGGGCCTAGAATCGCACCTAGCACTTGGGAAGCGGCAAAGACTCTCCTGCCTCGCCATGGCTTCTGCCGGGGCTCCCGTAGCCGCCACCCCTACTCGGTGCTGTTGGCCCACAGGGCAGTGCCGTGTGTGGCCCAGTGAGTCTCAAGCTCTCAGAGGAGGGAAGGGGGAGAGGTTGAAGAACACACACCTGAAAGTGCAGATGGTGCCTCATGTGATGTCAGCCGCTGCTCACATTTCGTGAACTTCCCTTCCCTCCTCACCACATCCTCCTGGGGTTTTCAGTGTCAGAGCTCAAGGGGAAGGTGCAGGCAGGAGTTAAATATAGAAAGGCACCTACTCATGGCGAAATGCGTGGGCTGAGCCCTGGGTGAGGGGGCGTAAGCTCCTGCTAAATTTAGCAGGCCCAACTTCCTCTTTTCTCCCCTTGCATGCCATTATGCAAAACACGTGTGTCAGTTTCCCTCTGGGGAGGGATTCAAGGGGTGAAGAGGAGGACTTGGAAATGACGCCTGCCAGTTAGTCATGACCCCTCGCCCCAGAGGTCCCATCTATTGTCACCTTTATCCTCATAGCAGTTCTGAGAGCTGGGCACAAAAGGTGTTGCTGACCTCACTTTACAAATGAAGACTTCGCACGCTCCAGACAGGGGAAGGGGCTTGCCCAGTCACCGCCTGCTAGAGCCCAGACAGGAAGTCAGGGTTTCACACTAATGCCCATGTCAGTCCTTAAGAACCTAGCACAAGAGTGCCCTGGGCTTGGTAGCCCAAGAGCTAATAAAAAGAACCCAGTCTACAATGTTTTCAAGCACCCAGAGCGGTTTGGTACGTGCCAGTGGAAAGCCTGCAAGCCAAAGAGTGTGACCAGTGACGGACCAAAGCCTGGTGACGCAGCCCAGTGGCATCGGCTCACCTGGGGAACTTAGCAGTTGCAAAGCCCAGCCCCACGCCAGACCTACCGCATCAGATTCTGCATTTTAACAAGGTTTCCGGTGACCCGTGTGCACGTCTCAGCTTGAGAAGCATTGGCCCATGCTTTGCGTGGGCTCACTGAGAGTCAATTAATGGAATTTTAGACTCCAGGAATTCATTCCCTCACTCCCTCATTTATTCAGCTGCCATTTGTTAGTTAACGTCCACGTTTTCAGCCTCATGCTAGAAGCTGAGACAGAAAATAGCTGCTACCTCTTATGCGTGCTTATGAGAGCTTGCTGTGTATCTGGCGAGGTGTTGTAGGTTCATTAATTTGTTTGATCCTCACAAAGACCCCATGAGCTAGGAGTGTGTGCGCAGTTTATGGAAGAGGAAGCAGGCTAGAGAGTTTAGGCAACATGCTCAAGGTCATGGTGCTTAGTGGAGGGCAGAGCTGGAATTCCACCCAGGTATCTGGCTCTTACCCAGGAGGCTCTACCACTTCTGAGGATTAAGGAAGAAGCAGAGTAGATCAGCCCTGCTCAGGGCTCAGACCTTACAAGCCAGAAAGGACTCGGTCCGCTCTGCCAGGGTTTTGCTTTAATTTTGGCTGTAAGCTACAAAGCCGCTTACTCAATTAATAGTTCACGCAGGTTCTGTGAGAGCCAGAGCTGCTCTGGTTGCACAGAGGGGACCCCTGAGTGTCCCCCGCGCCCCCAAGGCTGCCAATCTCCCCTGTGCCCTCTTGGAACTCTGTAAAGCACATGCCGAAAGTCACTCACAAGTCCAACTTCTTCATTTTGCAGAGGGGGGATCCAGAGCGATGAGGTGTCTTGTCCAAGCTCACGTAGCTAATGAAGACAAAACTAGTTAGGGCTGCGTGGTCTCACGTCCCAAGGTGAGCTCCGTTCCCTACGGGGTGGGGCAGTGGGGGGGATTCCAGCCCAGAGAGCACACAGCTGATTTCTGTAACAGCATTTCACGGAGAAAACCACTTTGTCGTGGCATTTCTAACTTCCCGTAGGAATGAAGGAATCCCAGTGAAATTATGTTGACAGCTTGACAGCTACGGGCCCTCTTCCCGGAATTATTTTCCTTATTCATTCTCTCTCCCTCCCTCACACACACACACACACACACACACACACGCACGCGCACGCGCACACACACATACACTCACATACACACACACACACACGCACACACACGTACACACACACTCACACACACATGCGCACACACACACACACACTATTTGTCCTAAGGTTTCAGAGAGCCCCTGGAGCCCAGAAGAAACCCTCGGGCCAGGAATCATTTGTGTTTTTGCCTTTGCGGAAGCCTGCCTGGGGGAGGAGGGCAGGCTCGGATGGGGACTGGGTACGAGGTTGTGGCCGCTGGAGTGACCCAGCCCAGTGTGACATCACACGTTTCCAACAAACCTCTTTTTACACCCATACCTTTTTACACCTTTGTACCTTCCAGCTGGTGACATTCACTGTCTGCAACTTGTCAGAGAGTTGGTGGGAGTCCCCATCGTGACTGAAAAATAGAGACCCCCTGGTTCTGCCTCCAGCCCGAGTGGGGAAGAGAGGGCTAAGTGTGTGCTGACCAGGGGGAAATCATGTCTGTGTGAGCATGAGGTTTCGCTGACAGCAGCAGCCCCCGTTTACCGCTCCCGAGTCTGATTCTCTGCGGAGAGAACAGCACACCCTGAGCCCCGCTGCGGGCTGAGCGGGTGCTAGATCTGCCAGTGAGCGCTGGCCACTGAGATGCCCCAGAGCCTGGGGAGCTGGCCAGTGGCATCCCCATTTTACAGATAGGGAAACTCAAGTCCCAAAGAGCCCAAAGGACACAGCTGGTAGGGGGCAGAGGGCCTGTGGCACTCCAGCTAACAACTCTGGTCAGGATGAGGCTGCTGGGTTCAGACCCCAGCAGTGCCGCGGGCCAGCTGCCTGAGCTCTCTGGGCTGCTTGCCTCTGTCATCCCATGGCGATTGGGACAGTGTCAACACCATAGAGTCAGCATGCAGAGTGACATAACCAGCGCATTTAGAACAGTACCTGGCAGGTCACGAATGCTCAGTAGATGCTAACTGCACTTATTATTGTTGCTGTGATGGTGACGACGATGATGATGTTACTCTGAAGTCTGGGTTCACAGTGCTACCTCCCTGATTGCTTTCTGCAGGTGGGTGGACCACAGTTTCCCATTCAACAGCTGAAGGAAGTGGGGCAGAGAGAGGGGGAACGACTTCTCTACAGTCAAGAACAAAACAAAGATATATCCAACTTTGATGTGTCGTTTTTCCAGAAAACAAGGGTTTCTGGTCACCTGCCCAGCCCCTGGCCCCTTCATTTTCTCTCCCTGAAGTTGGGGCCCCTTGGCCTCACCCAGGGAACCTAAGGCAGGTATTCTAGGGTCTCAGCACCAATCCAGCCTTTGCACAGACCCTGCTCTGACCTCTAACAGGGTGCCCACCTTGCATTTGAGACCAATCTCACCTTTTATTTGGACTGGAAGAAAAACAATGTTTTCATATAAACCATGTGCCTGCCCTGGCCCCAACCTCAACAACGGAAGAGGCTTCAATTGCTGCCTGAGTCCCTGTGTTGATAAGAAGCCTGGTCCTCCGGGTCCTCCATGCCAGTGGCCCTCTTCCGTCTGACTGCTTCTTTACGATCAGCAAGTGCCTCCACGTGCAATCACTGGGAGACAGGGAACGGTAGCTTTGTAAGCCTTTTGACCCATGTTCTTAATTGGCCCCCAGAAAGACACTATTTAAAGATGTTCCTTGCGGCATTGTTTAATGTAAAACCAGCAATAGTCTATCAGTAAGGGATAATATATATAAAATGTGGTCCATCTACACAACACCATACTCTGTAGCTATGAAATGTGGTGACATAGTGTGCATTCAATGACTTCAAAAGGCACTGATAATGTATCGATAAATGGAAAAGATGTAAAAAATAAAACCAACCTGCAGATGTGCCTAGGAAAGGGTCTGCCAGGAAGGACACCAAGTGTGAACAGTGGAGATCTCGAGGATGAGATTTTAAGTCATTTTAATTTTCTTTTTATACTTTCTGAAATTTTCACAGTATGTACTATTTTTAAAATCAGAAAAAACAAATGGATTCCTTCCCCTTTCCTCATCCCTCTGCCAGAAATGTGGGTGGGAGTTGCCAGTAGCCTGAGCGGTGGGCAGCTGCCAGACTAGGTCCCGGGTGAGTGGCACCAACATGGGGGCACGGTGAGAGCCGGTGGGATGGGTCCAGGAGCTGGGGTGCCCTGCAGCTGTCCCTTCCCAGTCCTGGCTGGCCCAGGGGGTTCTCGGGATGAAACACCTGTGCTGGCCCAGGCCCTCTCTCTTCCTTTGGCCCTGGTTCTTGTGAAGTAAGGTTGGCAGCCCCAGGAGCTGCCGAGGACCTTCCTCACCGGTTCATCTCCTCCCCTGCCCTCCCCTCCCTGGGGTCTGCATCTTGCAGCTTAGCTTCTTATCTTGTCCCCTCCCCTTCCCCCCTCCTGTGACAAGTGCTTGGTCTTTGAATCACACACACCTGAGTTCCCATCTTGCTGCTGCCTCACAGGCTGGAGTCTTCAGTTTCCCATCTGCAAAGCAGGAGTCAGCAGCCCGCTGTGTAGGGCCGAGAGGTGGTTTAGTGTCTTGTGCTTCCCACACTCCCTGGCCTGTGGCTCCCCCGGCCCAGGGGCTACGCTGTTGCACCAGGTCACATGCTGACCCCGCCTGACTTTCTCATTCACTACTCTGGGTGTCTGCGAGGGAGCCAGGACACTTGTACCCATCAGCCAGTTAGGAGCTGGCTCTGGGCTGGGGGCTTGGGGGCACTAATTCCTAAGCACTTGCAGCCCTCTGTGCTTACAGGCAGAGTGACACCAGTGGGTCGGGCTGCAGTGCAGGAAATGACAAGGGGCCAGGAGATAGGTCAGAGCACCAACAGTGTCTGCTACAGACACGGGCGGGTTGGCTTAGCCAAGTGCCATCACTCCATGGTCTGCGGTTCCCCACACTAGGCCACTTGTGGGTCACAGCAGCCTAGGGACGGGTGCCCTGAGTCAGGGGCCACCTCCATTTACACCTTTCCTGGACAGAGCTCCCATGCCCCATGCTCATGGGCATAATTGACACTTAAGTGCCTTTGACTCTTCTTACCGGAAAGAACATGATCAGGAGGGGAACAAGTCTTCATTGCCCTGTCCTCCTACAGCCAAGCAGAGAAGAAAGAGTGAGGACGTCACACCTGTCCCAGGCCCCATTTCCTCAGCAAACGTGTCACCTTATGAAGCCCCAGTTTCTAATCTGAAAACAAATAGGGTTGGTAGGAAGTTGGCGTGAGAAGTAAATGGATGATAAATGTAAGATGATGAGCAGAGGGCCAGGCATTTGGTACCCATCGTTACTGTTGTTCTTACGGAAGATTTTTTTTTGTCTAAATACAATTAGTGGTTTATAATCTATGGCTCTTTTTACTGCATTAGCCACAGAGGGAAGCACATCAGAGTATGGCTTTAGAGTGGGAACACGGGGGAGTAGCCACTTCAAATACACTATGTAGGCCTGAAGGACCTTAGAATCATCTAGACCAGGGGCTGGCCACTGGTTCTTTGTGACTTAGCCTTTCATTCATTTATTCATTCAACAGATATTGATGAGGATTATTTTGTGCAAAGCATGATGTGAGGTTCCAGATCTCCTAGGAGCTACTGGCAGTTCTTGAAGCCTTGGCCAGGAGGCCTGTGGAACAATGGCCACATCCCTTTCCCAGGGGGGTTGTTGTGTCCCTGCAGTGGAAAGAGAAGAGCCCTGGCCGGAACCTTCCTCCCATATCCCCACTCTCGCAGCCCCATCCAGTTCAGGCTTTTATCCGTCCACACTGTCCTGCCCTTCACTGGGGTCCTCAGAGACGCACTTCCTGGGAAGGTGGGGTCATGGAAAGACACCTGGTGTGTCCCCAGCGAGTCGTGATTAGAACCCAGCACAGGGGTGTCCTCTGCCTGTGCTTTCAGCTGTGGGTGCCCTGTCCCCAGAGTCATGGCAGAGTCCCAGAGGCCTGGCAGAACCATGGCAGAGACCTGGCCCATCTTTCCAGGGAAGAATTGAACACTTGCAAATTTTATCACATGGGTGATAAATTCTATCACACGCAGAGATTGTGAATGGTATTTTATACACGCATGGATTTTAAGGATGAAACACAAGATTAAAGACATATTGGCCTGTGGGGACTGCTCTGGGGGATGTCTGTGGACCTCCCTGAGGGAAATCTTCCAGTGTCCTCCCCGCTTAGGGCTGCTTTGGCGGAAAAGTTAGAGAACTTCACGGGGTGACCTCCAGCGGGTGGTGACCTCCTGTGCTGCCCCCTCGGTGGAGTGAGGAAGAAGAGAGTTGCTAAATTGGCACAGCCAGACTTAGGTTAGACTTAAGGAAAAATGTTCTGGCCATGTCAGTTGTAAGAGGGTTGAAGAAAATCACCATCTCTGAGTCGTTTGGGCTCAAAGTCCACAGAGAGGAGAAACTGAGGCAGAGGAACTATCTCCCTCCCTTGGCGGTGCTGGGACCCCCAGGTTTTGCCTGGAGCTCAGCACCTTCAGGAACCATCATTCCTGAGACGTGGGCGGATGCTGAAACCTTTCTATGACCCATGCTCCTGGCTGCTTTTCTTCTCAGGCCTCTGCTCATGTGGCACCTGATCAGTGGCCTTCCTCCCCCACCCTGCCCCCGCCACCCCATCTGCCACCCCTGCTATCCTCAAACAAGGCTTGACGTGCTTGCGAGCGCTCAGAAGCTCCTGGCCGGCTAGACATGTGTGTGTTGGAGTGTGAGCTCCATGAGAACATGCACGAGCACACCCTGTAAAACCACACTTAACCAGAATCTTCCTGACCAATACATCTATCAAGCAGAATGTTCAGAAAAACAAAACAAAACAAACAAGAAAACCCAGCTAAATTCAAGAACATAAGCTTCTGTTAGACATTTAACCCCCCAAAACAAGGAGTGTCGGGAACTCAGCCCCATTTGACATAATCTCATATGGGGGTCTACATAACCGTCTACATCCTGCCTGTCTGCACAGCACACCCTCTCCCCCAAGACTGGAGCCTCCCACTGCAGGGAACTAATTTGATTCATCTTGTGCATGCAGTAGGTGCTTAGCAAATGTTCAGGGACATACGTTTCAAAAGGCTGGCTGGCCTCTGAGCTCTAGTCAGTAGGGAAGGACTCTGTGTGTTACTAAGGAAGGGAGGTGACTAAGGATGGGAGAACGTTTGACAAGGCTTGAAATAGTTTTCTGATTAATCCTCTTCTTCTCAGAACATTCAGGGAGTCCTTCCCCCCACCCCTTTCCCTTCCATGTTCCAAGCACTCTGCTTGGCCAGGTTCGCCCTCCTTTCTGGGGGAGGGGTCTGATTGCATGCATGCAGGAAAGAGGAGAAAAATGCAAGTGCTCAGATATTTGCTGAGCCCTGCTAAGGTCCAGACCCCCTGTACCCAGGAAGAGAGAAAGGAGAGGCAGATCCTACCTCACTTTCTGGTGGCGGAGGAGGGAGGAGCTTCTATGAGTCAGTCAGTATTCACCAGGGAAGGACAAATGGCAAAACCCTGAGTGTCATCGCCAGCAGGCTCAGGCCTTGAAGGGAGGGAGGACTGGACATTCAGAAAGGGTCAGCTGGTCCTCCCCCACCCCTTTATTCTGTGGTTTGGAGCTGCTCAGCAAGCACAGTGGTGGTTGGAATTGACGTGTCTCAGCAAAGAGCCACTCTCCAATCGACTGGGCACGTAACATTCATCTATCCGGTCATGTGTTGATTCATTCGTTCGTTCAATTGATTCATCCATCCAGTGTCGGCCATATGTTGGGCCCTGTCCGAGGTGCTGGCATTTGCAGCACTGAACAAGACAGATGAGGTCCTTTCCTACTCTTATGAAGCTTGCATGGTGTGGGGACAGGAAACAAGTCACAGCTGGTGAGCATCCACCACGTGCCAGGCCCTGTTGAAGCCCTTTTCATGCAGAGTTTCTCGATGGGGGTGCAGCTGGCATGTTGAGGGGCAGTTCCTCATTGTGCAGGACTGTGGTTTCTGTCCTCTACTGTCAGTGTCCCCCTTCCCCACACCCCACCCTGGCCATCAGAACATCCCCAAATAGCCACTTACAGTTAAAAATGCCCTCACGGTGTGGTGCTGCCCCTCATTAGAAGCACAACATTATCTCATTCAGTCCTCACAACAACCTCCTGAGACTGGTCCTCTTACTAATTCCCATTTTACAGATGTGAAAATGAGACACAGAGATGTTCAGCCAGTCGTCCAAGGTCACACAGTTGGAGTGATGGATTTGGACCCCAGGAGCCTGGCTCTGGACACTGCACTCTTCACTGCTCCATTACATAACCTCTCAAACAAACACAGAGACTGGAAAGCCCAGGCAGTGAGGGGTGCTGTGCTGAAAGTCAGCCGAGATGATGTGACAGAGGGAGACAGGCTGAGGGGGAAAGGTGTCCTGTATGTGAAGCACGTGTCTGACCCGACAGGGAGAAAAGGGAGATTGCAACCAACTGCAGGGTTTGGACATGCCATTAAACCATGAGGGGGGTGGCACATGTGTGTGCACATAAGTAACATGCACTTTGGTGAAAACCTCTGCCCTTATGGGGAACACACTGTTCATAGATAATTCATTCATAACTATTCACGTGAAAGGCACTCGCCAGGAGACTTGCATGTGGAGCAGATGCTGGGCAGGGAGGCAGCCCTTTCTCCCTCCATAGCCAACAAATGGAAAGTGATTACTGGCTGCCTGTGGTGTGCGTCTGAGTCAACGGTGGCGTATGTGGAAGCCTTGGAAGCTCTGTCTGGAGCCCCCCACTGTGATTGGCATAGAGTAGATATTCAAACATTGAGTGGATGAATGGATGGATGGAGGGACAAATGGATGGGTGGATGGATGGACAAATGGATGGATGGGTGGATGGACAGATAAGATTTCGTTCCAGCCCCACTTGGAACTTCTGGTTGCAGAGGCTGGATATATTCAGGGTGCAATTCACAATGGTATAGAATTAAGGGCAAAGTCAAAATCAATTCTAAAAAGCATCCCTTATCTTGCCACAAATCAAGTCAAGAATAGGAAAGCATTTCATTTCATTGGACGACCAACATAAACAAATGCCCTGGACCTCGGCCCTCTTAATCCAGCTTAGATAGTTGAAGGGGAAAGCTAAGATTTGTTGGCACCTACTATGTGTCTGGCATTCTGTAGACATTATGGCTGTTAGTTTTCAAATTAGGCCTGCATTTGACAGATCAGGAGGTTTAGGCTGCCCAGATAGGTGAAGCAAGGGGCACAAGGTCACACAATCAGTGGTCGAGCTGGAAATCAAACCCAAGCCTGTCCGTTTCTACAGCCCCTTCTCAGCCCCAACACCCTACAGGAAATCAGACAAATAGGGCACCGTTTCTGTAGGCAGCAGATCCAGGTGGCTGCAGCCTCCGTGCGACTCACCTGTACCATGGGTTATGTCTCCAAGCAACACAGGGCCAGGCAGGGGGCCCCAGGTCAAGGAGGTGGGGGTGAGGACTGAAGAGGAAGGAACCTGGGTTTGTTTCCACTGTGGAGCCAGCAAGGGCAGCTTAGTCAGTGGCAGGAGCCATTAGTCACTGAGACGAGGGTGGGTGGGAGCGTGGGGCTGGGTCAGGACTATGGGCGATGGCAGCTCCCACCATGGAAAGACAGCTGGGAAAACACAGGGGTGGGAGCAGGTAGGTTTTTCTCCCCCTGCCTCTGGTCTGTCTAACACATTTTAGCTGAGTGGGGGAGGAGGGCAAGGAGGGGAGGATGCTGGAAGACCCAGGAGAAGGAAAAGGAAGGGCAGCTTGCCTTTCTTCTTTGAAGGCAAACAGATCTGCCTTCCTACCGCAGTTCCTCCCTGTCCTGGCTGTGCGATCTGGGGCAAGTCACTCTCCTTCTCTGAGCCTCAGTGTTTGCCTCTTGGGTTGTCTTAGAAATTAAACTAGATGCCACATGTGGAAGTGCTTGGCCAGGGCCAGCACATGGTAGGTGTCCAGGAAACGGCTCTCTCTTCCTCCCCTGCCCTCTCTGGCTGAGTCTAACGAGAGCAAGGAAGAGCGCAAGACTGTGGCTGGACAGGGGGACTGGGTCCTCACTCCCTGCCAGCTGCACCTGCTCCTTCCTGCCTCCTGTAGACCTGTCCTCACCCAGGGGCAGAGACATGAGTCATGGACACTGAAGGTGGACCCTCCAGAAGTCTGAGCTGGGAGACTGGGACCCATAGGCAGGGGCTGTACCTCGGTCACACGGCTGGATGAATGGCAGAGCCAGGGCTCGCACCTGGGACTGTGGACTCCTTCTGCAGTGCTCAGGTCCTAGATCTGCCTGCCTATCTGCCTCCTCGGCATCTGCTGTGGTGCTGGGCACAGAGTGGGGGCTTATCAGGTGTCGGCTGCAGGAGTCAGTGAAGGAGGAAATGTGAGACCTCCCAGCCAGGGCCTGTGCGATGATGGGTGTTTATTAAACATTTGTAGAGTAAATACACAGCCCACCTCATCTGGAGCCAACCTCTCAGTACATGTTAGTTTTCCCCTTCTTCCCTACTCTTTGCACCCAAAACTGTTGTCGTGCGCTCACTCTGCCAGGGCTGGAGAGAAAAGTGGGCAATGCCATTCTGGAACCAAGTTGTGCTTCCCAGGGTCTGTTCCCTCCTCTCTAGCCACTCCAGGTGTGCAAGGTACAGCTGTGTGCAGGCAATGGCAGAGCTGCAGAGAGGCCAGGGGTTGTCATGGGTGGCCCTGCCCCACTTAAGTGCACCCTTTCACTCCCTGGCTGCCCACCCCCCGCAGGCCTTGCAAAAAGTTGCTTTCAGGATGGCCTTGGAGGCTGAGTGGTCATCAGAGGAAAGAGGCTCAGGACCATGGGGCATGGGGTGCAGTGGCCACACTGTCACCAGTGCCCATGTCTTCATCCCATCTGCTGTCCAGCAGTGTGGCTGGAGGGACTGGGTATGGGGGGAATTGGAGGACCTAGGTTTAAGCAACTTCTCAGCTGTGTGACTTGAGGCAAGTGAGTTCATCTCTCTGATCCCATTTTCTCATCTCTAAAATGGGAATAGACAGCTTCCACTTACACCGTGGTGGTGGGTGGGGAAGGGCTGTCCATGGCTGGATGTTGGGGTGTCTGTGAAGACACTTTGGAAACGCTGAGTTGCTGTCACCTAAGGATGCAGTGTCACTGCTGCTGTGCTGTTGCTAGTACTTTCTTCTGAAGCAACCTGGGAGGTAGACCAGGCAGTCTGGACTTGAGCCTTAGCTTTAAGCAAGTCACAGGGTCTCTGAGAACCTCAGTTTTTCTCATCTGTAAAGTGGGCCTGTCTGCCTTCCAGGGTTATCTGTAAGCATACAAGGTAGTATTGGTGTCTGTGTTGAGCATTGCTTAGGCGGGTTTGGGTGCAGTTGGGTGGTGTGGAAGGAGGGGCTGCAGAAGCTCAGACTTCCACGAGAGACGGGGATGAGGGCGGCACTGACTCCTGCCCTGCCGGGCCGGGTAACTACTGAGGGCACACTACCCCCCTCTCTGGGCCTCGGTGCTCTCATCTGAAAGGAGAGTCACGTGTGCCCAGCGCTCAGAGGGCGGTCACTGGGCTGTCACGCTGTTCCTCCGCTCCTGGGAGGAGTGGCCCGCAGAGCCTGGGCCTCCCTCTTTGCAAGTCAGGCCCACAACCGCCACCTACCCTCTGACCTCACTCCTGCCCCCAGCTCCAAGCACTTCTCTGAAATAGGCTGGTTTCCTGGAGTTCCCCGTTTGCCACGGCTGCTCTGCGCACGTGACCTCCAGCTCGCGATGTCGAAATCCTACTCCAGGCTGCCCGGAAACCCCCACCAGCTGAGGCTGTGCCGCGGTAGGGCGGTGCGGGCTTCTTGGGCATTGCCACACTTTGTGGCAGCGCGTCGGGGGCATCGACTCTGGTTCTATTTTCAGACATTTCTGTTTCCTCTACAAGAAGCAGTGGGAGGCCGAGAGAATTCAGACTTCCGGTGGCTGGGAGATTGTTCCAAACACAGTATCTTCATGTGGATGATGTATTTGAGAGACGACATGAAATGCTGTGGTCTAACGGTGCTGTGGCCCATTACGAATGGAGAAAAGACGCTGCAGTCCATGCTCTTGGGGATCCGAGTGCTGATATGGGAGTGTTCTGTCCCCAGGATTCTTGTTCCTGTTGGTAGGGAGTGAGGCTGGTGTTCGTGTTGTGCCTAGGAATCCTCAAGGCACCAGCCCGTATTTTACCAAGACTGTTGCCCCATGTCACTGAGGAGGAAACTGAGGCACAGGGAAGAGACACCTGCTGTATTTTAGGACCATGGAGCATGACAAATCTGTAAACCCTTTCAGATGTTCCCAAAAATATCTCCTTCCCCAGTTTGGTCACAAGCCTGAGGTCCTCCTGGTTCTCAAGGCCGTGGGTAAAGGCACCGATGGCCCTTATTAAAATGCAGTTGCTACAAACAGATGCTGGGGCTCAGTCTCGCACCCCACCTTCCGTTCTGTTAGCTGCGTGACCTTGGCGAGTCTTTATCTTCTTGTAAACTGAGCATGCTAAGGAGCAAATGAGTCGCTGCGAACAAGACTCTCTTTAAGGCGTTTAGAGGCCGGTGGGACAGGGACAGCAGATGACTCAATGGGCCACGGTAGCCCAGGGTGTTCAATCCAATGACAGGGTATATCTCTGGCCCTTTGGGGACACAGATGCATCTGACCCAGTCTTGGAGAGTCAGGGACCCTTCATAGCAGAGATAGGGGTGTCATCAGAGACACGAAGGGTGGCAAGAGTCAGCCATAAAGCGTGGGGCTGCGGGGGTGGGACAGGCACTGCTGGCAATGGAAACGGCCAGAGTGAAGGCCCAGTACCTCCCTGCACTCACAGCATCTTAATCAACCCCCCAGACATCCCAGCCAGTGGCTCCTGTTCACCCCAATTTCCAGATGAGGAAACTGGGTGAGATACATTAAGCAGCTTTCCCAAGGCCGCAGCTTGTAAATGGCTCAGCTGGGCTTCAGACCCAGGCCTGTCAGATCCCAACGTCCATGCTCGTAAGTGGGCACCTCCACCGGTGAGCTGGAACGAGGGGCCACGGTTCTCAGCAGATAAAGAAAAGGTTGTAGAAGGCCTCGCTTTGTTTGTGGCTGGTGTGTAGAGGCGGGGTAGGAACATGTACCAGGGTCTGAGGAGGGGAGGGTGGCCGGAGCCCGGAGGGGTCGCCCCTGGAGTGGGCAGAGGACCTCAGCCACTCACGTTGGCCTCTCTGCACAGAGAAAGAGCCAGAACTTCTTCTGGTCCTTCAACACTTCCTTCAAGGCCTCATCCCTCTGATGGGTCATCATAACGCCCTGGTCATCATGGGCCTCTGCTTTCGGTCTGTCTCTTCCTCTGGACTCTGAACTGCTGAAGGACACATGTGGGGTCTTCTCTGTCTTAACCCCCAGGCGTCCAGCACCGGGTCTGGAGGGCAGTGAGTGTTTGCTGCAGGAAGCTGTACACGTGTGCCCTGCCTGCCTCTGCGCCCAGTGAATGCTACCTTGTACGTGGGGCTTGCAAGGGTGGCACGTGGTTCCACCCTCTCAGGTCACAGGTGAGAGGCCAGGGCCCAGGAAGACGTAACGCCCAGTTTCCTGGAGGAGGAGCTGGGGGTGGGCAGGGGGCCTACCTTCCCCCTCCTGAAGCCAGGGAGCCTTGCCATCCCCAGGACCCCCCTTTCCTGGTCCCAAGCCCATCCCAGGGGAGCTGAGCATCTGTTGTTTGGCGAGGGCACTTGGCCTGTTATCTCACGGCCAGCGGTTCTGCCGAGGGAGAGGTCTGCTCACCGTGTCCAGCTGGAAACTGGACATTGGACTCTTGCCCTTTTCCCCAGCAAGGCCACTGAGGAAGCATGGAGCCTGGGTGCCCCTCGCTTCTAAGCGGGGACAGATCAGAATTTTGGAGCTCTCCACGTGGCTCCCCAAAGGGGAGCATGAAGGGCTGCTGTGACAGCTGTCGGCTCCCAGACACCCTGCGGGCCCTGGCTGCAGATGCTGCCTTATCGTGGAACACAGAAAAGGTGGCTCTTCAGGGGCCAGGTCTCCCCCGCATGGCCCACGGATCTGTCATTGTTTTTCACGAGTTGTCCCTTTGACAATGGGGCTATGCCTTGGACCTGACTCAGTGTTGTTGCCTTTTTCGTCGTCTCCTGCTTGCTTTCTTCCCTCGCCAGCCTCCACGTCCTGGAAACGCGTCTCAGTGCATGAATGGCAGGGAGTGAGGGAGGCGCCAAGCCTGGGAGACAGCTTTGTCTGGCGGTGAATTTAGATAGCATGTAGGTGGCCAGAGAGCGGCTCAGACATCCTCCATCCACCTGTCACGGAGTTTGACTGCTTCAGCAGAGGAGGAGAACCAGGTTCAGTTCCCTGGCAGTGCCTTGGTCCTAAGTCACCAGCCTGGAGAGAGCCCCAGCACGCCAGCCCCATGGGGAGAAGGCAGAGTGGGAGGAGGTCACTAATTTAGGGGAAAGGGCATGAGGAGGGCCTAGGTGCTTCTGTTTTAGAGCCGTGAGTGAGCTCCGGACCATGCCAGCCTCTGTGACCTGGGCTGAGCCCCTCACATGGCCTCAAACCCACACAGCATTGTGCCTCAGTTTCCTTGTATTAGATCACTAAATACGAAATGTGCAATTTCGAATCAAAAGCGTAGTTTATTATATCTCAAACAAGAAACAGTACAATTAATCAAAGTATGCACCTCAAGTATCCACACGGTTTTGCCATCTTAATGGTAACTTGCTTATGACAGCAGTGAAGAAGCCTGGAGAGTGAGTGGCAATGAAATCACAAAAGGTGTTTTCCACAGCTTGTTGAGAATTGAGTATTTTTCCTTGTAAGAGTGGTCCAAAGCCTGGGAGAAGTGGTGGTCAGCTGGTGCAAGGTCTCGTGAATACGGTGATGACAGAGAGTTTCCAGGTCCAGCTGCTGTAGTTTGAGCAGCGTTGTTTGTGCGACATGTGGTCACGCGCTGTCTTGCAAGAGGATTAGCCTGTCTCTGTTGACCAATCTTGGCTGCTTAGTCACAAGCATCCTCATCATGTCATCCAATTGCTTGCAGTAGACATCCACTGTAATCCATTGACCAGGTTTCATGAAGCTATAGTGGATAATACCAGCGCCAGACCACCAAACAGACACCAGCAACTATTTTTGATGAATTATTCTGTTTTAGACTGTGTTTTGGTACTTCATCTTTATCCAACCATTGTGCTGAACACTTGCAATTGTCAAAAAGAATCCATTTTTCATCACATGTAGCAATACAGTGTAGAAATTGTTTGCCTTTATGTTGTGACAGCAAAGAAAGGCAAGCTTCGAGATAATTTCTCTGCTGATGCTTGTTTAATTCATGTGGAACCCATCTATCCAGCTTCTTTACCTTGCTTAGTTATTTCAAATTGTCCAATATTGTTGGAATAGTAATGTCAAACCTTGCTGCTAATTCACATGTAGGTTGAGATGGATTCGATTCCACTACAGCTTTCAGCTTATCATTATCCACCTTGGTGTTATGTCGCCCACGTGGCTCACTTTCAAGATTAAAATCACCAGAATGGAACTTCTCAAACCATCCATATACTGTATGTTCATTAGCCACATCCTTCCCAAACACTTCATTGATATGTCGAGCTGTCTGTGCTGTGTTGGTTCTATGATGGAACTCTTATTCAAAAATAACATGAATTTTTGACTTATCCATGATTTCACAAAATATTGCTCTAAAAAATGTGAAAGATAATCACAAGTCAAAAACCATGCATTTGGAAAGAATGAGGATGTACTTTCACAATAAAAAAATAAACGAGAAGTGTCAAAATGAAATGTCAGAGATGTTAACTGTTAAACTTAGTATTTAAGGAAATTGGCCATTTCATACTTAATGACCTAATAGTTAAGGGACACTAATTCCTTCCTCCTAACATTGTCAGATGGATTCAGTCAGACCCAAGAAGGGAATCCTCATCCCTGTCACCATCAGCTTCACCTCTGTTATCTCCTCCACCATCATTGCCATCATCGTCATCACTACCATCCTGGCAACACGGATGGATTGTATACTGTGTGCCAGACGCTGTCCTCATGCCTATGGATATGAAAGGCTCTCGCAAACCATAGGTGCTCAATACAAACTGACTCCAGTTTCTGTTTTGCTGACAACTTGTTGGGCAAGATGATTTTATCTCTCTGAGCTGCAGATTTCTCATCTGTAAAATGGAGATGACGGTAATAGTGCCTTCTGCAAAGGACTGTTGGAGATTTAACTGTGTTGAAGTCCATAAAATGCTTGGAAGAGGTCATAGTGGTCCTGGCACACGATTTGCTAGTGGCATCGCTGTTGTTGTCAGAGCACATTGGTGGAGTGCTATCTTGACACCAGCAAAGGGGTGCATTTGGCATCACAAACATTGTACCCTGAATGCCCTATAAGCACCCTCTTCACACTCCAGAAACCCAGTGCATCATTTCATCGTTTTCACTGCCAAGGCCACAGCCCTGGATATGCCTGTCCTCTCTAGACCACGTCTCAGCCACGCACGTCAGCTGGTATTTTCCTCTATTCTACCCCCGCCTTCCCAGTCTGGGGGTGGGGGCGTTGATCCTTCTCCTGTGTGTCTCTGGTTAGGCTTCCTGCTGCCCACCCTGCCTGCCCAGCCCTCCTCTCCCTCGAGGAGTCGTGGAGTTGTGGCCACCTCCTCCCTGGCCTCTCAGCTTCTGCCTCCTCCTTTGCAGCTGCCCTCCACCCTGGCAGCCTGAGGGGTCCTTCTGAACCACTCATGTGGCCCATAACTCACCTGCTGAGCACCTTTCAGCAACAAGCGATCAGTCAGTGAAGCACTTACTGGCCATCAACTGTGTCAACGCTAGCTTGGACCCTAAGCGTAGGAGAGGGTGGCTGGAAACATTTGCCCAGAACCCACTCTTCATACATTCACTGAATGCGCGCTTCTCTCTCGCCTTCTCTGGGCTAAACGCTAGGCCATACACATGCCAGCTGGCTCTTTAATCCTACCTGTGGGGCAGGTGTCACTGCCCCATTTTTCAGAGGAGAAAACTGAATCCCAGAGATGTTAACAGGCTGGCCAAGCCCACATGGCTAGTATACATGGTGGGGCCTCGGCTCTGATACAGGGGTCTGTGAGGCCAAAGGCACCATCCACTCAGCACCACAGAGATGACCATTTTGCAGTAGGCAGTGCGCATGAGCTGCAGAGAGACCACCCCAGGCCTGGGGAGTGCGGCCTCTGCTCCCTGGCTGGACAGGGCAGGAGGGCCAGTGTGGGAGCTGCAGTGGGACTCGGGTGTGGGAAACAGAGCTGGGAGGTGGCAGGGGCAGAACCGTACTTGAGCAGTTGCAAGGCAGGAGGCAGGAAGGGGCATAGACCAGGGAGTGGGGACAGTGAGCTTGGGGGTGGGAGTGTGAGTTCTGAATCCAGATAGATGCCCTGTGCCAGGCCTGTAGGGGGCCGGGGCTCGAGAGGGAGTAGGGCAGCAGGAGGGATATGGCCATGGGAGTCAAGGAGCGGCCCAGGAGGAGCACAGCCTGGGGGCTGCCATGGGATATTGAGAGTGTTGTCCAGAGGGTGGCAGAGGGACAGACAGAGAGGAGCCAGTGAGCCTGCCCCGGACCCTTCACCACTTCCCTGTCCTCTATCCAGAGTCCCTTAGTTGCCACTCCCCTGCCTAGTGGTGCTCTGCTGGCCCCTTGGCTGGCAGCTCACACTCACCTCTTGGGTGAGCTTTCCCGAGCCCTTTCTGCAGGCAGAACTAGTCCCCCTAGGTCAGCCTGGCCACAGTGTCCAGACTGTCTGGGCTCAGGCTTCTCTCCCATGGCAGGGTCCCCAGTGCCTCACACAATCCCAATCCATGTTTGGTGGGTGACTGAATAGGAGGTAGGAGCTCCACCACCAGCTCTGGGGTGGCCTTTGAGAGTCTGTGCTCCTGGCAGGGCCTCAGTTTCCTCTTGGATACAGGGAGGGGCTGGATGGCCACTGATGGCCCTTCCCAAAGCCCCAAGGCTCATGACATGAAAGTGGGAGAGGGGGCAGGTAAGGCCTTGGGTGGCACCTCCATCCTCCACTGTCAAGCTCTCTGCCTTTTACACTAATTGCCACTTAGTCCCTGGAGTTGCACATGGGCTGTCTGTCAGCACTTGGGTTTCAGAATCCGAGGACACCCCATCCCCTGCCTCTGCCTCTGCCTCTGCTGTGTTCTCATCCTCCCCTCCCCCTCCACTGCGTCTCCTGGTCTCAGCACAGCCCCGTATGGCCTGTCCCCCAGCGCTGCTGGGAAGATACCAGCAGTCCCTCGGGGCAGTGACAGAGAAGACCTGGATTGTCAGGGACCAACGTGAAAATCCATTGCCACATTTTCCCCATGTGATTTCCCATCGTGCTCTGAACTGCTTTGTGTTTGCAGGATGGAGTTCTGCTTCAGCTAGTTCATTTATCCCAGGCATATGTATTAAGTGCCTACTGTGTACCAGGCCCAAGGGGTCCTAGGGACAGAGGTGAACCAGACCCTGGGGACTAGGCAGGCAGGAGGTTCTCTTGCCTCCTGTGGGGGCTGGAGACCTGAGTGTCCTGTGCCCTCCTACCTACTCCCTGTGCCCCGTAGCCCCAGGGGGCCCTCTGAACAGCATTCTCTGGACAAAGTAACTTACAGGGTGGGGGCATTCTGCTGGGGGACAGGCAGGCCTGGTCCTGGAGGGTAGAGAGCCATCGCCCAGGCACTGTGTGACGGGGACCAGGCGGGCTGTACGAGGGGATTGGCCAGCCCAGGCAACAGGCTCAGCAGGAGCAAATGGTGGGTGTCCTGGTAGAGGCAGGGCTCCAGCTGGGGTGAGGGTGGGCTTGGGCACAGAGCCATGCAGTCCCCAGCTCCCAGCATGGCCTTCCCTCACCCACCCCACCTGAGGCTACTTTCCCAGTTCCCCTAGTACCAGCCCAGTGGCCTTTCCTTGGCCACCTTCTCTGGCGCCTGTGCCCCCTCAGTCCCACTGCTGGGGGGGTCTCGTTAAGGCTGCCCCCTGCTAGTTTTCTGCCCCGTTTTCATCAGTTTAAATCCCAGCTCCTTCGTTTCCCAGCGCTGTGACCTTGGGCAAGCTGATTAACCTCAGTTTGCATGCCCACAAAACACAGATGCTGATAGTCCCTGTCCCAGGGAGGCGATGCTGGGACACAGCAGTCGGTATAGGAGCTGTTGGAGAAACCCGCTTCTTCCAGGTTTCCCACAACCCAGCCCAAGCCCCACCCGGGCTCATCCGGCCCCCTCTCTTAGCCCCTTCCTCGCCTCGCCCACGTGGTCTAGCCCACCCGTGATTCTCCCAGTGCCCCCTCCATCTGTGGCTGTCAGTCTCTTCCACGTGCTGCAGACCTGCTAGAGGACCAGGACCACATCTTTCATTTCTTCTCCATCCTCTGCAGACCCCAGAGTGCCTAGTTCAGTTCTGGACCCTTCTACAGAGAAACGTCTTTGTCGGTGGAACCGTTCACTCGTCTGACCAGTATTTATTGAGCATAGTTTTGTTATCTCTTACTCATAATGAATTACCCCAAACTTAGCAGCTGAAAACATTAAACATTTCTGTGAGTCAAGAATTCAGAAGCCGTGTAGCTGGGCAGTTTGTGCTCAGGGTCTCTCATGAGGTTGCAGCCAAGGAGTTGGCCAGGGGCGAGGTCATCCGAAGGCCTGACCGGGGCTGCAGCACAGGCCTGGCGTGTCACAGCTGGTTGTTGTCGGGGCCCTCAGCTCCTCCCCACACGGGCACCTGCACAGGCTGCTGGAGTGTCCCCGTGACATGGCAGTTGGCTTCCCCCAGCAGGAGCCATCTGGGAGAGCAAGGTGAAAGCTACAATATGGTTTTATGACCTGGCCTCGGAGGTTGTGCCTGGTATTGCCACCATAGCCTGTTAGTTATGCAGGTTGACCCCTTCTGTATGAACACTCAGAGATGAGAATCATGGGGACGTCTCTTGGAGTCTGGCCACCCCCAGCACCTGTCACACGTGGGTTGATTTTTTGTGCTGCTCAACCTGAGCAATGAGTGTGGGGATGCAAAGTTCACAGGGGCTCCCTGGGGCCCTGGGGTGGGCTCGGGGTCTACCACTGTGTGGGGCTGGGAAGGCTGGCCAGGTTGGTGGCCCAGAGCTGCCTGAAGACAAGGAGAATCCTCAGCATTAGAGCCAGCCCCTCTGTCTCTCACATCAGCCCCTTTATCCAACTTACTCATGCCCCCAACCCTCAGTGGCGCTCACTTTCTCGACTACTGTACACACTGCACCTGCCTCCCAGCAGTCGCACCTGTTTAAAGAAGAGCGTGTGTGTCGCTCCAGGAAGTAGTGAGTCCCCTGTCCCTAGAGGTGTGCGGGCACCCTCCGCAGAGCCGCTGAGCAGAGAAGTCACATGGGGGAGATTTGGACAGGGCTCCACTGAGCCCTGGGTGTCAGGCTGCCCACTGTCTTTGTGGCCTGCCTACAGGAGCGGGGCCCTTGCTTCTCTCCATAAAGGGACCCAGCCCCCTGCAGGAAGCCTCAGCTCACCCCATGTGATCCCCTGATTGGAGCTGTGGTCGGTGGAAGCTGTCCTCTTGCCCCGCGCCCCACCCCCAGCCTCCCACCTGTGGGGTCCAAGTGCCTGGAACCCTGGCTTCCCGCCCATGCTGCCCACATCCCGCTGGGGAGCCTTCCCCGGATAATCAGAACCATTAGAGGCCTCCTAACGCCACCTAACCTCGGGCCTGTGATGGCTGCCCATGCATTATTAACGTGCAGAGAGCACCAGAGAGCCGCTTAGATGTACTACAACCTGGTGTCCCTGGTGCATTCGTTTGCAGCAATTGTAGCATCCTCCGGTGGCCTGATGATGCCCCCTCTGGGGTGTGCCCCAGGAGTGAGCGCTGGGGCGAGCTGGCTTTCCGGGCACGGGCACCTGGAACGTAGGGCTGTGCAGGCCTGGCATGTCAGGTTGGCGAGGGCGGCAGACTGAAGGACCAGCTCGTCCACCCCTCACCTCCACAGGGGAGGAGACCAAGGCTTGAGGAGAGAAGTGGCCGGTTCAGGGCCACAGGGGGAGGGACAGAGGCCTGCGGTCCCGTTGCTGCCCTCACACTGTGTCCCCCTAAAGCCCTGGGCAAAGCCTCTCCAGTGGACAGAGGGGAATTCTGCGCAGGAGGAGCGGGGCGACTCAAACCCCTCACCCTGCAGTTGCATTTCCTGAGGTTAAACACACTCAGCCCCGACTGGCTGCAGGACCTTGGCTGAGTCACCTTCTCTCTCTTGGCCTTAGGGTCCTTGTCCGGAAACTAGGCACAGTCAGGCCCACCCTGCCTTTCTGCTCCCCTCCTGCCCCCCTCCCTGGGCCTGCGTGAGGCCCCAGCATGGTACTGGATGACACGCACGCCATGTTGCACGCTGAGAGCAAGAACACAGCTTCTCTCTTCTGGTTCTCAGCACTTTGCACCTTTCAGTGCAGAATCAGAGATTGGGCTGGGTGGCCCACAGTGAACTTGAGATAGCCAGAGGAATGGGGACAGTGGCTGTGAGGCCCAACAACCGTCACGTTTAGGAGACCCTGGTCCCTAGCCCAGCCTGCTCCTTCCAAGCCAGTGGGCTTGGCCAGGGCCGTTCCTAAGACTGCCTCTCTTCTCACTTTGTCCTGCCGTCACATGAGAAGGGAGGAGAGGAGAACTTCTCTAAGAATATTCCAGCTTTAGAGTCACTAGGGACTCATTCAGACTAAGAGGCCCATGACTGATACCAGGTCCTTTTCTAACAGCAAGCGTGGGAAGGGGGTTCAGAGTCCCGGGAAGCACATGGTCCCTGGAGGTAGAATGGGGAGATGCAGGCCGTCGGGATGAGCTTTGCCAGCCCGAGGGCCAGTGCTGGTCCGATTATTACCCATTTTGCAGGTGAGTTGCTCGTGAAGAGTTGGGGGGCGTTGCCTGGAGTCACAGAGCCGGGGGAGGGATGGAGGGGCCCCGCTCTGCCCTGTCCGTCACGCGTGATGCAGGGAGTAGCTGGGAAGGGCAGGGCGAGGGGCTGCCAATTCCTGCCCCCCTCTGGGTCTCCGCTTCCCCCAGGTCTCCTGACATCCCCACAGCCTCCGTGGGAGGGGGACACGGTTATTATCCCCATTTTGCAGAGGGAGACGCTGATGCCGGGGCAAGTGAGTGAAGCCCTGAGGGTGGTGGGGCCAGTATTCTGGTTTCTGGTTGTTCCTGCATGGCTGTGGGGCGGCAGGGATCGGGGGCACATGGCTGAGGCAGCCTGGGTAACCCCCAGTCCGCGTGGGAGGCCCTGAGAGCGAGACGACAGCCACGTGGAGGCTGTGGGCAGCTGTGCGGCTGGAGCTGCAGCTGCCCTCTATGCAAATCCTGCCCATCTTGCCACTGAGCAGATGCCCGACAGAGAAACCCCTCCTGAGCCTCCCCGCGACCCTAGCTGTGCCTTGTGACACCTTCACCGCAGCAGCTGCCCTTACTCTAGGCCCACAGTCCCAGGCCACACCAGTTCACAAGAACCATGCCACCTTGGGGGATTCCCGGGTCTGTCTGGAGGCAGTTGCAACCCAAGCAAGTCTGGCGCAGAAGCTGGCCCTGCGTGCAGGGTGACAGCAGCATCCCCAGAGGCATGCCCATATCCCTTCCAGGGCCAGCCTGAGAACTGTTAGTGGGCCTTAGATGGAGAGCAGGGTCAGCCTCATCCATCCGTCCCCTGCTGTTCCCAAGCGTGCCGACCTGTGCCCTGCCTCGGTGCCTTTGCTCATGCTGTCCCCTTTGGGTTAACCCTCACCCCTCGTCGGTCCCCCTCTTCTTGGCAGAGCCAGCCCCACACCCCCACCCAGCCCTGAGTGCCCCCAGGCCTGGGTGCTGTCTGTCCTTCCAACCCTCTGCTCATGCCCTTGGAGAGCGTCCAGCTCCCTGCTAGGCTGGGCGCTCCCTGGGCTGAGGCTGACGAATTTGTACCTGGCTCTGCATTTTATCCTCCCAACCTAGAAGACAGGTATGCTTATTGTTCTAGATTTACAGATACAGAAGGACGCTCAGAGAGGTCAGGTCACTTGCCCGAGGTCACACAGCTACCAAGTGGGAGAGGTGGGAGTCGTGGACGCATCTGTAATTGGCAGTAAGACTGGCACTTATTCAGCCCTTTACTCCCGGGGCCGGCAAAGCATAGGACCAGTAAGTGTTGGGATATGTTTTTGTTCAACCAGTAAGAGAGTAGATGCTCTTCCGCCTTCCCCCAGAATCGTGAAGGTGCGTCCTGCAGCTCTGAGCTCAGCCCCCTTCACCCCAGGGTGCACCGTCAGGCCGGGCCAGGGCTCTGGCTCAGAAATCCTCCCAGCAGTGTTGTGGGCTCCTGGCGCTTGTACCCATTTTATAGGGAGGAAAGCAGGGTCCAGCGAGGTCTGATAACTGTGCCAGCATCGCCCGGCGGGAAGCGGCCGACTAGACTGCAGACGAGGGCTCGGGGCTCTGCGCTCCGGGCTCCTTCCCGGGCTGGCGGACGGGGCTTCCTGCCCAGGCGGCCCCTGCTGCCTCTGGCCGGGGCGCGGGAACAGTGGGTCAGCTGCCCCCACCCCCAGTCCACCCAGAAGAGAGGAAACACCGGTCTGCAGGGGATTCCTCTGGCGGCGCCGCGCCCCTCGGCCACTTCCTCTGGACACTCTCGTTTTCTTTGTCACTTGTTTTAGTTTCTGCTTTTCTTCCCTCGTTCCTTTTTCTCAAGGCCACTTTCATTTCCGTCTGTTCGGGTCCCCCCCGCCACCCCTCTCTGCTCAGCCCCCACTGCCCTCCCACCACCTTGGGATCCCCGACGGCCGGCCTGCCCGGGCCACATTTCCTGGCCGGGGTGGGGGTCAGGGACAGGAAGGGGCTGTCCCCGCCTTCTCCCTCCAGGTGGGAAAGCCAGGTGGCAGTCACATTGCCCTCAGGCTCCCTGCTCTGCCTCTCTGGGCCCAGGCTCCCCTCATCTGTGAGCTGGGAGGGGGACAGCCTCAGAGGTGGAAAGGAGATGACACTCACAGAGATCCTACAGCCTCACTTAGAAACTCCCAGTAAACACCAGTTCTGTGTCCCCAGGACCTGCCTCTGTGTGCAGTCTCCCACTCTACAGTCATTTCCCCCCAGTGCTGGGGGCCCACACCTGGCCAGAGGCAGATATCGCCGTCTGTGCCTCCTGTCCTGAGCCACCAAGGCCTGTGCAGAGGCAGCTCTGAGAAGGAAGAAACGACTGTCAGTTTGTCCTCTGAAGTCCACAAGCACAGCCCTCTACCCAGTAGGAGCCTCCGCTCCCATGCCCAGCATGGAGGCCTCATCTTGTCCCTGCAGACTCCTGTCACCAGAAGCTCGGTACTAACAGGGCAGCCTGGTCATGGTTGGACAGCTCTGCTTTTTGGAAAGTTCTTCCTTTTGGTCAGCTAAGACCTGCCAGCCTTTACTTCCACCGTCTGTCTTTGGCTGTCCCCAAAGTCTCTTCTCCTCCCCTGTTCTAGATGTCTGAATGTTGCACTTGGGCCTCTCCAGACTTGCCCAGATCCCTCCACTCCAGCCTGAGAGGCAGTATAGCAGAGTGGTTACGATCTTGGACTCCAGAGCCCACCTACCCCAGTTCAAATCCTGACTTGGCCACTTGCTACCTGTGTGACACTGGGAGTTTCCTAATACTCACCCACCCCCGCCCATGCCCAATGTGGGGGTAACTGTGGGGCTTACACGAACAGATGTGTAACGTGCTAGCACGGTGTGAGCACCTGGTAAGCATCTTCCACTACCTTTGTTGTTCAGCACCAGACATCCACAAATTCTGCAACAGCTACTGAAAGAAAATCCTTTCCAGACCCCTTTTAAGCCATGTTGTTTCTGGATTCTATTTGGCAGTTTCCCTGTTACAACTTGGAGAAGGTGCCTTGACTCCTGGTGGGAAGAGTCCTGATTTTGGAAGCAGACCTGTGTTCAAATCCCAGGTCTGCCCCAGGTTTGATTTCCCCCTGAGACACCATGCGCCAGGTGGCTTCTTGAAGGCTTATGAAAATGCTCGAGACATGACAAGAAAAAGTTTTGGTTTCATAATATGAAAACTGCTAATCAGAACTAATGTGTGTGTCGTTAATATATTCAAACATGATTAATTGTTTGATTTGGTTTTTATAGAAACAGCCCTTCCTTTGGGGGTTAGCATGCCTTGCCTTGCCAAGGTTCCTGATTATAGACAATGATTGCTGAGAAATCAATTGTTAATCTTACAAATTACTGCAAATAATTTCAAAAACAAAATGATTTTTTAAATGTATAGGTTTTTTTTTTTATCAAAAGAACACATTCAGTAAGGTACGTATTTGATATAGTGGGCATCCAAAAGAGGTCTGAAAACGGCCCTGGGACAGGTCACCTCATCTCTCTGGGCCACTATGTACTCACCTGTAGGATGGGGACAATACACCTGTTTTCCAGGGCTGCTGAGCCTAACCTGGAGATCTGGTGGTGCCTGCCTATCTTTTGGTGGGGTGGGGGACGCTGGGGAGAGGACAGAGGACTATTGACTCCTGCTTCCCACGCGGTTTCCATACCAAGGCGGGACACTGGCCTGCGAGGTTTGTTTGCCAGGCCTGTGTGTCCAGGACTCTGCCCATCCTTCTTGGAAGGGAGCAGGCACCGTCAGCGGCAGACAGCAGTCTGGGCTTTGGACAGTCCGGGAAATTCTTAGTTATCCGTCTGCTGCTGTGTTAGGCAGGTCCACACTTGCCCCTGAAGGCTGAACGGCTCTCCCAGGCTGTAGCGCAACTCAGGAAAAAAAGAAGTCTCTGTTCTCTCACCTCTCACAGCTTTTCTTTGTAAGGAACCGTCATTCCCTTGTCTCTGTAACTGGGAGGGGCTTACGGCAGGGGTGAGGAGACCTGAGCTCCAGAGGTGGCCCTAGGTCAGAGGCCCAGGGGCATGTCTGCCCGTCCTGAGGCATTCTTGGCCCAGGGATGCTATTCACGCCTGAGAGGGCCTTTCTCTGTATGTGCCCCTCCTGCTTGGGGACGGCTGTTTCAGACAAAGATGGCCAGAAGTGTTGAGTCCTGGGTTTCAGTTCTGCCTTTCTCATTCAGTTACTGTATGACTTTGGCAAGTCACTTGACCACCCTGAACCTCAGTTTCTTCCTCTGTCAACTGGGGAAACAAATAGCTGGCCCACCCTGCCCTGAGTCGGTGTGGGATTGTGGGTGGGAAAGGCGCGGTAGACCATCACTGTGAAACTGCAGGCGGGAGACGCCAGTGCTATGCTTTGTCCTGGTGTCAGGGCACCTGGGGTCATTGACAACCTTCTGCTGAGCCCCAGCCTGGCTCCCACCTCAGCCCGGTCCAGGCTGGAGGCTGCCCTGGCACAGGAACATAGCTGTCTCACCTGGGCTGGAGCTCGTGGCCTCAGACGAGATGCAGCAGGTGCCCTCGGTGCAGACCAGACGTTAGGCCTGGGCTCCCACCTCCCAATTCTTTGCTGCCATCAGGGCCTTAACGCATCACATCTCCCTGGCTCTGCTCCCCCACCCCTTACCCATTCCCAGACTGTGGCATCCGCTCAGAGCAGGAAGCCTCCAGTCCCCCCTGTATGTCTCGAAGAGCCAGAGAGAGCAGGTTTGGCCAGGTGGCCAGGAGCCTCCAGAATGTGTGATGCAAGCCGAGTCTCTGCTCTCTGGTCCTCAGTTTTCCCATCTGCAGAATGGTGTTGGATGGTGGGCATTTCTAGTCACTGTATTTGCCAGCAGTAGCACCACGGGACGAAAAGCCTATCTGATTGTTCATCCAGGCCACGGCATTCCACGTGAAGGCCACAATCAGCCTTCCCAGCTGTTCTCAGAGGATCCCAGGGGCAGCATTTTAGGGGGAGTGGGACATATAGAAGACTTACCTTCAAGCTGCATATTCAGAGTCAGCACACTTTTTGCCTAGATTTTACCTTTTTTCATGTGGAGTGGTTTTGGAAGGTGACGGTGAACGGTGTTGGAAGGGAATGGTAGAGCCCACTGTGTCATGCTGCTGCCGCAAACCTGGAGGAGAAGATTCGTGTTTAGGCTGCCCCTGAGGCTATTGTAATCCCAGGAGGAACTAAACGCTGTGTTCTCTGCGGGTACAGGCAGATGATGGCATCTGAAGGCAATTGGAAGAGCCTACATTCCCTCCATCTCTAAAGCCAGGCGCTAGTACTTCCAGGAGGGCTTGAGGTCCTCTGTTGGTCACTCACTCCTTAGCTTGAACTAGTTAATCCAATCGTTTTCCAACTTTGACCAGGAGAAACCTACAGAATTGCCGACCCTGACCCTAACCCTGGGCTATGAAGGCTGTGCTGAGATGTTCCTCTGCTAAACTGAATTGATACCTCTCTCTTCCCAATTTTCAGTAAAAAACAAAATTATTACTCATAATTGTCTCAATTTTATGGTTTTCTCCCATTGGCTTTTCCTAAGCTCTTGGCACCTGCTGCTGCTTGACTGCTAATGAGTACTCACAGGCAATAAAATGAAATGTACAAGTAGCAAACAGATATTAATGAGGAGTCTCAGAATCAGCCAATTCTGCTGAGTTTCACAGCGCATTTTTCGTGGTGGCTGTGTATGTGTGTGGTTAAGATTTCATGGTGTGGGTACATTTTCTGCTAGTGAAGTTTTTCTCAGATCTTGTGATGGATCCAGAAGTTTAGTATTTCATGGAGTTCCCCCAAGAATTCCGTGACTTCCAGTTACAACAATGGGACGAGGGTGGGAATGGCAGCAGAAGAGGGAGAAATACCATGGAAGGGGTGAAATGGTCCAACTCGGGCTTCACCCCTGACCCCACCACCACCCAAGGCAAATCAAGTCCTGCTGACTCAGGATCTGTCAGGTGTGTCCCCTCCTCCTACTCCCACTGCTGATAGCCTCGTCTTACCTGGGTTTCGGTAGCTGCTTCTAACTGCCACCACCACGCCCCCTCCAATTTGTTCCCAGTAGTGCACCAGGGGATCTTTCCAGAATATAGGTCTGGTCACATCTTCCTCCACATAAAATCCTTTAATAGCTCCCAGTGGCCTCCAGGGTTAAACACTAAATTCCTTTAGAGCGACTTGCAAGGGCCCTTAGGATTTCCCACCTGCTCTTTCCTCTCTCCCTCAAAGCTCTGGGCTGAACCTCCCTCCTGCTAGCTCATACACACATGTCTCTCTGTCTCTCTCTCTCTCTCTCTCTCTCACACACACACACACACACACACACTCTGAGATCAATTCCCACTCAATATTCAAGTCTCAGTTTAGATGCCACTTCCGGGAAGCCTTCCTTAACTGTCCCCTCCACACCTAAGCCTGTGGATCCAATGTGCTCCCATGCCCCCTGGACTCACCCCAGGCCAGGGCACATCACACTGCAAGTGTCTTTTTGCTAGTCTGTCTCCCCTATGAGACCGTGAGTGCCCAGAGAATAGACTTCTGCTGCATTGCAAATGGATATTCAATAAATACCTATTAAAAGTACATACACATTATATAAATATTTGCTATTAGCACTATTGATTAACCTATGCACCCAGCTACATCTCTTGTTCTAGCTTATGAGTTTTTTTAAATTTTGTAGAAAAAACATTTAACATGATATCTACCCTTTTAACAAAATTTTAAGTATATTAATACAATACAGTGTCGTTAACTATAGGCATACAACTGTGTTGTGCAGCAGATTTCTAGAACTTAACCAACTTGCTTAACTGAAAATTTATACCCCTTGAATAGCAACTCCCCAGTTCTGCCTCCCCCAGCCCCTGGCAACTACCATTCTCCTCGCTGCTTCTCCGAGTTTGACAATTTTAGAGGCCTCATGTAAGTGGAATCGTGCAGTACCTGTCCTTCTGTGTCTGGCTTATTTCGCTTAGCATAATGTCCCCAGGTTCATCCCTGCTCTCACATATTGCAGGATTGCCTTCTTTTTTAAGGCTGAATAATATTTGACTATATGTATGTGCCACATTTTCTTTATCTGTTCATCTGTCGATGGGCATTTGGGATGTTTCCACGTCTTGTCTATTGTGAGCAATGCTGCAGTGAACATAGAAGTGCAAATGTCTCTTTGAGATCCTGTTTTCAATTCTTTTGGATAAATACCCATAAGTGGGATTGCTAGATCATATGGGAATTCTATTTTTAATTTTTTGAGGAACTTCCATACTGTTTTCTATAGTGGCTGCACATTTTACATTTTACATTCCTACGAGCAGTGCACAAGGGTTCTAATCTCTCCACTTACGAGCTTCTTGACATCAGAGCCTGACTCTGGTTCCACCTGTAGCTCCCCCAGCTCCTCACATAGGAATTGCACATAACAGGCTTTGAAAGGGTCTTAATAATGTGGGACATTAGTGCTGGAACTGGGTGAGTCAGGGCAGGGTGCACACGGTTCTTTCTAGACTGACCCAAAGCTGTTCCAGGTGAGTCCAGATGCAATCAACCTGTGGATGCAGCATCCCGTGTGTGGGATGTCCCAGCAGAGAACACGATAGCTTCTCCCTTCTTCCTCTTTGGTCTTTTCAAGAGTTGCTGTCCGGGCCCTGGGAGCAGCCCTGGGGCCTTGCTCAGGGGTGGTGTCACGAGTTCATCAGGTTCAGCACGCTGATCATGGAATTCCCCAGCTGCCCTGATGCCTTTTCAGCATCCGGGATATAGATGGAGGCGTGGGAGGAGGTTTGAGGGTAGGAGGCGTAGGAAGGGCCCGGTGGCTTGGAAGGGCCACTTGGCTGAGACCAGTGCCAGAATGTGCTGTCTCAAGGCGAGGCCTCCGGAGTGGAGAGTGTGGCGGGGCCCCAGACACCCTCCCACGTCTGAATCCTTGTGTGACTGGGAATAAATCACTTCCACTTTAGCTTCTATTCTTGGCCTATGCAACTTAGGGCAAGAGACAGCCTGGCTGATGGAAAGGGCTTGGCTTAGGGGCCAGGAGGCACACACCGCCTTGGGTTCAAATCCTGGCTCTGCTGCTTAACCAGCCACAGAATCCGTCTGAGGCTTGGTGGCCCCCTATGTTGGTGCCGATAGGAGTCACGCATCCCGAGGGGTTGCTGTGAGGTTGAGGCAATGCTAGGGAAGGGCTCTGTGTCTCTCCTACGCCTGGTCACTGTGTCACCCCTCTCCATTGTTGTGGCTCTTGCCCCAGAAAGATGAACATCTCAGGAACCCCAAGGCTTTCCAGTGAGGCTAGGACTTCCTGGCGGGGACAGGCATCGCTGAATGGTGTGGGGAAACCCACAACTGCCCGATGGTCAGAAGCGTCTACCCCGGGGCAGTCTCCCTCCTGTGTCAGGGACACACCCATCTAGGAGATGGAAGAATTGAGCCACAGGAAGGGAAAAATAACTTGCTTAGGCTGCCTTGACTTCCTTTAGATAAATAGTTATTCATAGGAATGAAGGAACTTTGGTTCAAGGTAAAGTCGAGAAATGGAAGCAGAACAAGTTCTTGCTTCACCTCCCTGTGCTGTCTTACTTCCAACTTAGAACACCTGACCTGTAAGTGGGGCCTCACTGCCATCCTGCACCTGACAGTTGCAGCCTCTGTGCCTCTGCACGTGGTTTGGTGCTTGAATGCTGGTCCTGTATTGAGCAACAAAGTCTATTGGGCCAAATCCTCCCCATCCTTCAGCGCTCCTCCTCCTCCTCCTCCTCCAGGAAGTCCTCTGGGGTGCCTGGTTGTCCTTTGTGCAGCTCTTATCTGTAGCTGCGGCAGCACAGTCTGAGCCCCCGATTCCAGCTGTCTGGCCTGGCCTCTCACCATATCCAGAATGTGTTTCTTGTCACTCCCACATGGCCGTGGGCTGTTGCCCTCCAGACCTCCGGTAGGCTCTAGTCCAGCAAGGCTAGTTTCAGCCTAGCCAAGAGGGAGGGTTAAAACATGTGCCACCACCCCCAGCTAAAAGCCACTAGAGCCTTCTCTGCTTTCCCTTGGTCTCAGCCTCCACTGCCCTGGGCTGAGTCTAGGACTTATGGCTGTCATTGCAACACATACATGTATGTGCTTGTGCATGTGCATGTATGTATGTGTGAGAGAGAGAGAGAAAGACGCAGAGACTGGAATGGGGGGAATGGGTGGCAAGAGGGGGAGGGGGAGAAGAGAGGAGGGGAATGGACTCGTGCCAGGCCACACATGCCGTGTCTGTGTCTCGGGGTGAGGGTGAAACCACCCTCCTTCCCATCCGCTGACTCGCCTGGGCAGACTCTCTAAGGGACGCTAAGCCTGCTAGCTGGGGCAGGTCAGCTATTCAGATCCCAGCAGGGTCCAATCTCTGTCACCTAAGCTGACACACAGTGTGATTGAGGGCTCACTGCTAATTACCACCACAACAGCGAGCATTGGGGGCATTTTACATATATTATCTTAATTTGAGGTCGATGCCCTGTTAGTTGTACAGATAAGGAAACTGAGGTTCAGAAAGACGCCATGACGTAGCATGTGTGGGGTGCAGGCCCGCAGACAGTCTGACCAAGCCCGTGTTCATTGCCCTTGCCTGTGGTCTCCCCAGTGGCCCAGGGGCCTGGCCTCCTGGGTGTAAGGTCCTGGCTCTGCCACTGGCTGCCTTGTGTGGGACATTCACAGCATCGAGCCTCAGTTCCTCTCTCTAAAGTATCCCGGGTGCTGCAAAGGAGCCCTGACCGCTATCCTGTGCCGAGAGCTGTGGGGGACGGGGCGGGGCGGGGGGCGGATTCCAAGTCCCCTGATGCTGAGATGCCATCGTTTTGACTCTGGGATTCCCAGATTCTGATCACAGATTCCGGGGGCCTGGAGCCCTGCGATTCTCATAACCTCTGATCTTCCCTAGAATGGAGGCTCCACGAGGTCATATGCTTCTGTCTACTGGTGCCCTGCTGTGTGCCAGGACCCAGCACAGCCACAGCCTGGCATGTGGTAGGTGCGCAGTCCGTGTTTGTTGACTGAATGACTGACGCATCCTCAGTTCTGCTTCCCTGCAGTCAGCATCCACCCGCTGGCTGGAGCCCTTGCCCTGAGATGTGTCCAGTTGCCCATGCAGTGCTGGACGAACCCTGGACCAACAGGCAGCACACCTTCCCTCTGGCCCTGCCTGGCCACTGACCAGCAGCACGACTGTGGCCAGGTTACCTGGCCCGTCTGAGCCTCTTTCCAAGAGCACTAGACACAGAGGCAGAGAAACACACCAAGCTCGTGCCTGCCTCGAGGCCTTTGCATTTACCATTCCCTCTGCCTGAAGTGCTTTTCCCTCGCCTGGTTCAGGCCTTTGCTCTATGTCAGCCCTAGAAGCTCCCTCCTTAGGGAAGCCTCCCCTGATCACCTCAACTCTGACACCACCTCCAGTCACTTCTCTTTCCTTCTTCAAGTTGTTTTTATTTCCTTTCCTAGGACTCATTACCATCTGACAGTATTGATTTGTTTGACTACTGTCTGTTTCCCCAATTAGAATTTAAGTTCCAAGAGGGCAGGAGGTTTTTAGGTCTGATTCAATGCCCAGAGCAGTGCCTGACACATGGTTGGTACTCGGGCACTCAAAGAACATTTGTCGAAGGAGGGAGCAAGGAAGCGAGTGGGCAAAGTCCAAGCTTCGTGGGTTCACCCCCACCCAAGTTCTGGCCCCCAGATGCTGAACCACGGAGGCAGCTCTCTGCCGACTCAGCCTGAGCTCCCACGAGGCCCAAAACATTCCCCAGGCACCTGCACCACGGGAAAACAAGATCAGAATTGTGTGCCCTGCGACAGCAGGACACAGGGCAGCCAGCTTGCCCCCAGAGGGAGGCTCCAGGCCGAGGCTTGGGCAGAGCTGGCTGTGCTCTGTTGAAGCTGATGCGCACACCCACTTTCCAGCACATGCTGCTTAAGGCCTGGTTTCTGCTGCTGGCACTTGGACAGCTGAGGGAGAAGGAGAGTCATGTCTGAGGGTGGGGAGAGGAGGAAGGTCGTGGCTGTGCCGCCCAGCCTGGCTTCCTAACCTGCTGTGTTTACATCTCCCTGCCCAGCCCCTCTCTGCTCCCCGTGGCTCTCCACTGGCCCCAGGAGGATGCAGCCACTCAGCTGGGATTCAGGGCCCTCCGGGACCCAGCCCTGCCTGATCCCCAGCCTGCTTCCCCCCGCTTCCCCTGTGCATGGTGACTGTCCCCGTGCTGAGCTCCACCCATGCCACTGCTGTCTGCCCAGAGGGCCTCCCACACTCCACTCTGGGAAGCCCTTTGTGAGCACACTCCTATGGGACCCCCCACCCTTGTCTGGGCCCCCACCCCCAGCTCTCCTGGACTCTCCCACTTCTAAGGGCTGCTTGGGAATCAACATGTAGCTACTTCGACACTCAGTGGGTGCCCCAGCCTGTGGAAGACCCAGGCAGGCAGGGCGGGGAGAGCTTGGGCGGGGCAGTAGCTTCTGTCCACCCTGTGCTGATCAGATGAGGTAATGGACATGGCCACACCTGTAAACTGTAAAGTGCTGTCCTGCCTCAGCCCAGGCCCCTTTATGTCTGGCTGGACTCTTGCCCAGTAATCCCATGGGCCTCGGGGTCCACCGGCCCATCCAGTTTCCCCGCTGAGCCTGGCATAGATCTGACCGTTTCCCTTCTCCTGCACCCCTCTTGCGGGTAGGTTCCTCCGCCCCAGGCTGTGCCCTGCCCCCAGGCCCTCCCTGCTTTCCCACCCCTGCTGGAGCTCGGGTCATCCCCTCTGCCTGGACCCTCCCTCCCGCGCCCTCTCTCCTCATTCTTCCGGACCTGCTCAAATGGCACCTCTTCCTGCGGAATCCCTGACCCCTCTGGGCATAACTGGTTACTCGGGGGCCCTCACGGTCCCTGTCTGCCTGGTGGCACCTCTCATGCTGTATCGCATTCCCTGTCTGTTTGTGCAAGTGCCTGTGTGCCTTTCAGTTAGGGTGTGCGTGCTGTGTGCTGGGGATATTCTAGTTGCCAGGCCTGACACTTGACAAACTTCGGTTTATTGAGGCCCCATCATAGTCCTGAGAGTCATTGCCATTTTCCCTGTGGTGGCACGAAGGCCCAGATGTGCTCAGGGCCTTGCTTGAGGTCACATGACGTGTGGGGTTCTGCTCATGTCAAAGCTGTCCTCCACACTGCGTGACCGTGGCCGGGGAGAATAGCAGGCCTCTTTCCAAAACGCAGCTGTCAATGAGCTGCCTTGGGGATTTCGCTTGTTTGTCTTTTTGCCTCCCGGTTCTTCCCGTGTTTCCCATGGGTGCAGCCATCTCAGCCCTGGCAAGAAGCCGGCTGGTGTATGAGGGGCCGCAGTCCCCATCCTCCTTCCTGCCCTCCAGGCCTGCGGTGTTGGGGGGGGGGGTGTCCCCTCCAGGTCACGTGGGCCCTGGCGGGACTTGGTGCTGCTCTCCAGGGCCGTTTAGAGAGCAGAGTCTGGCCAAGCCGCCTCCCATCCTGACATCCAGACTGCAGATCAATAAATCCGTCTCCTGCTCTTCTCTCCTGACCATCTGGTTTCCCTGGTGGTCCCCAGGGAGTCTGCCAGCCTGGCTGAAAGCTCCCAGGTTGGAGAGGAGAAGCTATTTGGGGGCCATCTGTTTGAGAGGTGCCTCCTGCTGGGGTTCCGCAGTTGAAGGAAGGAACCCAGGCAGCGGGGGGCTGCCAAGAGGGGACAGCAGTTAGGGGACGGAGACCCACCCTTATCTTTAGGCTCAGGGCCAGGGTGCGCCAGCTCTGCCCCGACTCAGGCAGACCCCCGAGATGCCAGGCCTGGCTGCATGTTGGAATTGGTGCTGGGCAGATGGTGCCGGAGGGAGCGGGAAAGACAGTCTGAACCTCACCACCCCCCCACAACTCCTTTTAAAACACATACACACACCCTTAAAATTGGGTTGCCAGTGACAACCTGGCATATCATCTTCTTTTTATATTATTCTTAGCCCCTCTGTTGCCATAGCAACTGAACAATGCTTTTTAAATATAGCAGTTAATTTTTTCATCTCCAGCAACAAAGTTCTGGGGCTGTCCAGAAGGCCAGTGGCTGGTTACTCTCCCAGGGGCAAAGCCCTCCCAACTCCTCTCACCCCACGTCAGCCCCCGAGTGTGAGCTGGGGCCAGCTTTCCTGAGGCCAGTGGGGACCCTTTCTGTTCCCTGACCTGGCTACCCTCCAAAGTCAAGGCGAAGTAGAAAGAGCCTCATGGAATCAGTGCCCTAGGTCCAAATCCCCCCGCCCGCCCCTGGAAACTTTGCTCCTCCTCTTTTAGCCTCGGTTCTTTTATCCAGTCATTGGAGGTGACACGTCTGCCCCATGGATCTCAGTGAGGCTTAAACGAGCTGAAAGAGGTGAAGGTGGTGTGGTACCCCCGGGACACACTCAGTCAATGCCTCCTTTTCTCTCTCCTTCCCCTCCTCCAGTCCTTCCCTTCCTTTCTCCCTTTCCATCCTCGCCTCCCTCTCTCTTGCGCCTTTTTCCCATCCCCTGCTCCCCACAGCCTTGAATTATTGATGTTAAATTCCCAGCCAGTAACATCAGAGGGTTAAAATCCATAACCAGCCTTCCTCCGGTCTCCCCTTGGCCCGCCCGCTCTCCCCGAGCTGGTGAGCTCATCGGAGTCATGAATCATACATCACAGCTTGAGAACCCAGGCCCCAGGGCCCCGCCGCTGAGCAGCCCCGGGCAGGAGGCAGTCTTCTGGAAGGGCTAGCTGGCTCTGAAGCCACGCGCAGAGTAGGCACCATGATGGGGAGACCAGAGGTATCATCTCAGGTGCTCTCAGCTCCGCAGCATGCTCCCGCCATCATCCGGCACCTCTCCCCGCCCCTCCCCCAGGCCAGCTCGTCACCCACTCATTTCTCTGCATTCCAGAGCTCAGCACGACAGGCGTCAAATAACAGACAGTGAAGTTCCTAATGCTCAGAGGCAGTCAAAACACGGCATGGGCTGCCCAGCAGGTAGTGAGATCCCTGTCACTGGAGAGTTCAACTAGAGGCAGAACATCCGGAGGCAGGGTATTGTGGGAAGGATTGAAATACTAGGTTACAAACTGAATAAACTCTTGTCTGGATCTATGATTCTGTAATGGAAATAATAATACTAAAATCACCATATAATTTTGCAGAACCCTGGGCACCAATGATTATCCTCATTTACATAAAAAAGTTAACTTGCCCAGGGTCACTTAGCTGCCTCTGAATGCAGGGTTCTACATGTTCACTTTCCTGGCTGGCAGCGTATGGAAGAACATTCGTTGAGCAGCAACTGAGTGTGACTCTCCATGCTGAAACCCAGGTGGGTGTCTCAGAGACCTGCAGAAGCCAGAGACAGCTCTCTGGGAGCTGGCAGTCTTGTGCAGGGACCAACAGCAGACCCAGAAGGAGAAAACGAGTGGTCTCAGGCTAGAGGGAGCCCGGAGGAGGGAGTGATGCTCTGGGCTGGGGGCCCAGATGGGGGCGGGAGGGACCGATGCACGAGGGGAAGCTGCCTGCACCTCTCCGCCCACTGCAGGCCCAGGCCGCTGTGGGCCTTTGATGTCTCACTTCATTTATCCTCCCAGTGGCCCTGTGAGAGCCCCACAGCATCCAGTTTTGACAGATGCTCTGCTGAACTTGTCAAGGTCACACAGCTCAGAAGTGAAGGGACCACGTGTGTCTGACACCAAGACTTTCACACCAGTGGGGGGTGGCGGAGGGAGGGGCACGCCTGCCCTGCCGTGTCTGGAGGGCTGAGGGTCTGGCTGTCAGTCTCTGTTGCCCGGGGCCAGTGTGGGTGACTTCCAGCTAGGAGGTGATGGCTAAAAGGGCCTGGCTCCGGCCTCCAGCCCAGAAGAGCTGCCTGGTGCTTTCCCTGCTGGGAAGGAGGGAGGGAGGGAGGGACAGTCGCTATAGTCATTGTCACTGTCACATGCTGTGCAGGGAACCAGCTCGGGCCTGTGAGACAAGAGACCTGGGGTAGGTCCTGGCTCTGGTTCTGGTTCTTGGTGACCCCTGAGGCAGGTCACCCCAGGGCGTTGGTTTCCCCTCTTCACTTAGAAGGGCAGAACCTTCTTGACCCTGCCTGTCTCGTGTGCTAAAGTTAATTTGTCATTGTTAGCATCGACCCTGACCATCTACCTAAAATGTCAACCAGCCACAGGTGCCCATTGTCCCTTCACCCCACTTTGGTTTTCTTTATAGCACCTGCACACCCCGACATCTGTACCTCTCCATTTACCTGTTACTGCCTTTCGCTGCTGTGAGACCGGAAATCCCACAAAGACAAGGATTGGCCTTTGTCCAGGGCTGGTCTCCAGCACCTGGACAGTGCTGGCACACACAGTGCCAAGTGCACCGTTGAGGACGGGGGGTGTGCCTCCCCCATGCTCCCAAGGCCCTGTCCATGCCTCCTCCTGGTGCTCATCACAGGGCGCTGTAACCGTGTGTCCGGCCTGGAGCAGGTGCTTGGTGACGCTTTGGTGAAGCAGCAGGACAAAGCACTCTCCTCCCTGGCCTCGGTTTCCTCATTTGTGCCCTGAGAGGGTGGTCGCTCTAGAGGTTTGTTAAGCACCCTCCCCCAGTGACATGCTGGGATATGTGACCTGCTGCCTGGCATTTCTGCACCTGCACCTTGCTGCACTGGCCCCACTGTTTACCACCCCAGTGCTCATCCTGACCTCCAAGGTTGGTCACCGCTCAGAGCCTGCCTTCCCCTTGATGAGCAATTAGACCCCCAGAATAGCCTATTGTTCAGAGTCAGGTGCCTGGACCCTGTATTTATCTCCAGTGTGCCGAGTGTGCTCGGGTCCCTGCCAGGCACATGATGGGCATCGCTGCAACTGCTCAGGCTGCCCAGCTCCGAGAGTCTGTCTCTGGAATCAGGAGATAGCCAGCTCCAAGGGACAGCAAGAACTGATGGGGAAAAGCACGAAAGGGAACCGACCTTCGCCGAGTGCCAGGCACTTGACAAGTGCATTTTATATGTCCTCACGAAGGCTGTGCAGGATGGCTGTCATTAGCCCCATTTTACAGCTGGGTAGTCTAAGGCTCAACGAGGTTACCTTCCCGCGGGACTGCCTCAAGCTCAGAGAGCTTCTAAGGGACAGAGCTGGGATCTGAACACAGGACCATCTGGCCCCAAGCCCAAGCATGTTCACTGTGCCCCTAGAGGCCCCTCGGCAGTGGTTATGGTCGGCCACCATCAGCCCATGAGGCTGTAGCCCAGCAGCTGCCATGGAGCGAGTGGGAACCCGTCCTGTGGATGCTGCCACGGGGTCTACAAATCACCAGGCTTGACTTCTGGCCTCCTCTTGGCCTCCCCACACCCTCTGCCTCTTCTCCTGGGTCCTGTCAAATCTCACCTCCTCTCTGCCTGAGTGCTACTGAGTGAGAAAAGCCAGGAATTTGAGACCAACAATGGCCATAAGACAGGTGGGCACTAGAGGGGCCAGCCCAGGGGGCAGGGGGGATGCAGTCCAGGCCCACCACAGAGCAGAGTCCAGAGAAAAGGGCCAACACAGGCTGTCAGGGGAACATCGTCTGGGCACTGCCACCTACCAGCCAAGTGACCTGTGGCAAGCTGGTTAACGTCTCTGGGCTGCAGCTTTCTTTTCTGTAAAATGAGGGTAGAGATCGTAACTACCTGACACGGCCCTCTTTGGGGATTCAATGCAGTAACCCATGTAGAATTCTTAGCTGAGCACCTGGCAGGGAGCAAGTGCTCAGGAAGCCACCGCTAGCCTGCTAGCCGCCCTCGTGTTGTGACCATGGCTGCATGCTCCAGGCAGTGGGGAGTCAGGCTGTGGGTGAGGCTACAGCAGGGCACTGGACCAGCCACAGGAATAAGGTTGGTGCTTGACCTTGGGAACGAGACAGGGACAGGGCTTCTAGACACAGGGTGCAATATCAGGGCAGGAAAGCCTGGGCTGGGGGCTCTTTAGGTGCCCCCTCATTTTAAGAGGGAGGGTTGGTGTGAGTGAGAGCTTGCAGGCAGTTGCAGGGAATCAGCTGTTGGGAGAGAGGAGGGAGAGGAGGGTCAGACCCTCTCTCGCACTTAGAGTTAGAGCCATGCCATGTGGCTGTGAGGAATCATGTACCATTTTACACGTTTGCCCTTTTGAAACAGAACCATGGACTGTCCGAGCTGGCACGACCTTAGAGATGACGCCGATTGCCCTGGCCCACACAGCAGGTTAGCACACGTCCTGCTCGTCTCTGTGGCTGTTTCCCTTTGGTCACATGACGGTGGTACACCAAATGACCTTTTGGGATCTTTCTAGCCCTGAAAATGACCCCTAGGGACATTCCTTCACTTCACCCTACTGTCCCACACCTGTGCCAACAGGCTTCTCGTTCTTCCCTCTCGGAATGGGAATGGATCTGCCTTTTAGCCTTATCCACCCAGCACAGAGACCTGGGCTGGAGCCCTGTGCCTCTAAGGGCCTCCAAACTGTTCCAGAAGATGTTAAGTCCTTTCTCATCCCCACCTAAGCCTCTCCATAAGGCAAAGTCATGAGTTCCACTTTTTAATTTTTACCATGAAATCTTGTCTTTGCCCTCACAGTTCTGGCTACTGGAGGACATGCCCTGCCTTCTGTGGGCAGCAGAGCAGCCCGTGCCCTCAACCTGGCAAAAGACCAGGGACTCTGTGGGGGACCTGGGGGTGGCCTGATGCAGTGGAACCAGAGGTCCTTCAGGACACCATCAAGGGGCAGCCTTGGAGGGAGCTGAGGGGGTGACTTGAGATGCACCCTATGCAGCTACCACCAGAGCACCTCACCTTTACCTGTTTTACACACTGGTCTTCCATGCAAGTTCCATGTTCTAAGAAAAGAGTCTCTGGCTAAAATTCACTGGTCCACTGGATACATTGATGCTTTTGTTCCATAAGATTCTGCAAGATTTTCCTTGATCCGAACTCCTACATCTCCCTGGCCACCGGGAGAATTACCTTTACAGAACCACAGCTTAACATTCTTTCTTTGACATCACTGAGAGCCAATAACCAAGAATAGCCATATATATGGGTCACCTCTCAGTACACCAGCAAAACAGTAGAGAAAGTTGTCCCTTGTGTTAGTCAAAAACAATTTGAAACAAAGACCCTAGTAACTAATTCTTCTCAGAAATCTGGTCCAGGTCCTAGTTTCCTGGTTCCTTCCTGCTGCCAAATGATAAAAATCACCCAGTTTTACTCTTTGCTGTGGCCACTAGGATACCCAGAGCATATTCAGCTAGGCATCTCTCTTTGTAAAATGTGTATTTTTTCCATTATATAATACTTGGATATTTCCGAAGAATTAGGTAATAGAGACGAGTATAAGAAAGCTCTGTACCCCCCCCCAAAACTGTTAGTATTTTCATCTGTCTGCTTTTGTTTATGTACAGTTTTCATGTGTCTTTATTTGTAAGGTTTTTTGTCTTTTTATATATGGTGAAATCATCATGTATACAAAACTTTGTAGCTTGCTTTTCTCAACCTGATACCTAGAATATTTTCATGTTATCACATTATTCTTAAAGGATGCGTAATATTCCATCAATTAGATCAGAGGTAAGCAAATATTTTTCTGTCCAGGACCACATAAGTAGATACTGTCAGCTTTCTGGGCCATACTGTTTCTGTCCCAACTATTCAACTCTGCTGTTATAACACAAAAGCAGCCATAGACAATATGTAAATGAATGGGCATGGTTGTGTTCCAGTAAAACTTTATTCACAAAAACAAGCTACCAGTAGGGTTTGGCATACAGACTGTCAACCCTAATATGGATGTACCTTAGTTTTCATTGGTGTGTTAGCCCTTTCCATGTGTTAGCACCTGTCGGTATTTAATGTTTTGATATTATAACTAATGCTGCGTGGAATCGACTTAGAATTTTTTTCTTAGACTATAGTCCTGAGAATTGGGATGGCTATGCCCAAAAGTGTGGATATTTATGAGGCAAAGTTCGTGATGCGTGCTGTGAAATTGCCTTTCAAAAGCACTCTGCCGATTTCCACTACCAGTCCCGATGTGAGAGCACCAGTTTCCCCAAGCCCTGCAAGCACTGGGCAGTGTCCTTCAAAACGTTTTCTTCCCTGTTCCTTCTCATCTGGATTTTGCATTTGTCCAGTGTTTTGAGGCTTGGTCTGCACTTTTATCCTTTAATCTTCCTCAGATCCTTTTTAGAAACAAGCAAGAGATAAGCAAAAATATTCCTGGATTTTATAGATCTGTCATTCTGGGGTCAAGTTCAGGGGGGTAGCATGTATTAGGGAGAAACAGAGTCCTGAAGATCCAGTGTGGATGGCATGGCCAGTAGGGCTGAGAGCTGTCCTTCTCTGCTGAGTGATGGACTGCCGGGGTGGACACCGACTGGAACCTCCAGAGCCTGCGTCATGTGGGGCACGCTGGAGTGGGGAGGTGAGAGTGTCTTGGAGGGAGAGGAACATGGTGGGAAGGAAAGAAGGTGGGTTTGGGGGTCAAATGGATGTCAGCTGTGTGAGCCTCATGTGTGAGCCTGGGCAAGTTCTCTTGCCTGTTTGAATTGCCCACTTTGTCATCTATAAAGGGCATAAAAAGGTCAACTGCACAGGATCGTCATGAGGGTTCAACGTGATCCTTTATATCAGAACTCCGCACAGTGCCTGGCACGTAGGACTTAATGTGTCTTTGTTAAGTTGGATTGCTTTGAATACTAGAATCTTAGGAGTGGTGGGAAGTAGGTAATATGAATATTATTTAAAAACAGAGAGCATGGATCCACTACCCACGTAGTGTGGGCTCTCAAAAAATAATTGACGGGTGAATGAGTGAATGGAACTTTGCAGTCCAACAGCTCCAGCTCTGTCACTTGTTAGGTAGTCTTGGACAGTGCAGCTTGCAGTGCAGAGACCTAGTCTCTGCAAAATGGGTCTAATGAACAAGGATATTGGCAGGTGCTTATAGCATGGGAGGCTAAATGGTTTGCCCAGGGTCTCACAGCTGGTACATGGTGAGATCTGGTAGCCACCACAGGCTCATGATGAGGATTAGATGAGACAAGGAATTAAAGCTTCTGGCTCAGTGAGTGTTTGTTCCTTCCTGTAAGCAGGACAGTCTGCCAGCCTCAAGGTCTTGGTGGGGAAACAGTGCAGGAAGGGTCTGCAGCCACCGCAGGAACTGGGACTGACTCAGAGGCAGCTGCACACTGCTGTTGGCTGCTGGCACTGGCACTTGGGAGGAACTCTCCAAGTGGATTCTCTGGAGACTGCCCTTCCCCAGGGGCTGTTTCCCAAGCAGCTGTCTCGCCTCCCCGGAACCTAGTCTATGCTGGAGCCAAGTAGAAAGTTTGCCTTTTCGTAGCAGCCTTTTGGCCTACAGGGTGAAACACAGGCTACGCTAACAAGCCTGTCCCTGGTAAAGGGACCTAGAGCCCACATGGGGGAGAGTGTGATGGGAGCAGCGCTTAGCACAGAATGAGTTGGCCCATTGGATGAGCTCTATCAGGGCGAGCGCAGTTGATCCTACTAAGCTCATTGTTAATATGACTATGGACCGGGGCCAGGTGCAGGAGGCTCTACCGCCTCCGTATAACCTTTAATCCACCCAACATCCCTTCAGAGTAGGTGTGAGTATCCCCATTTTACAGATAGGGATACTGAGGCAAGTACAAGGAGGTAAGAACACAGTTAGTGAGTGACAAAAGAGCAGAGCGAGGACTTGAATTTAAATATCTGATTCTAGAATCTGTGTTCCTAACCAGGAGTCAGATTTACTGCCAGTCAGTGGACAGAGCTTTGAGACCCGGAATGACCAATTTCCTCCCACCTGGATTTGGCTGTGAGCAAGGAACTGGAAGACCCCAGATTCCTTGGGGCCAGAGCTTCAGCTATTCTTCTGCCTTGCTCATCAGTATTTAAAGCACAGATATTTACCCCTTTACAGGGACTATTTCATCTGTTCAACTATCCAATAAATGTTTATTAGGGCTTTTCCATGCATCAGGCCTTATGCTAGGTGCAGGAGATGAATCACGAATAATAATAACTGCAGCCAACCCTTACTATGTACTGGCTACTATTCTAGGCACGGTGCGTGGATTGGCTCATTTAGTCCTCATAGCAACCCCATAGATAGCTAACTGTTATTGTCCTTTCTTTGTAGATGAAGCCGTTGGAACACAGAGAGGTTAAGTAATTTGCCCAAGGTCCCACAGTCCTTAAGTGTCAGAGCCAGGATTTGAACCTGGGTCGTCTGGGATCAAAGTTCATCCATTTAACTGCCCCTACCCTGTTGTGGCTCTCCTAGTTCCTATTCTCATGGAACTTAGAGTCTTTCTTTTCCAACAGGCATGTTAAAATAACATCAACAATAACTCAATTCAGTTTTATTTGCTGAGAAGTAAACTGGGCAGTGAGAATTGAGAATGACTGATCCTAGATTTGGCAAGTGCATGACATCACAGGACCAGCGAGTTGAGGTCATGAACGGAAGCTTGGTCCATTTTCTGCTATGGCCTCAGCTGCTGTGTGCCCTTTGGTAAATCTTGTCACCTCTCTGGGCCTCCATTTCTTTATTTACAAAATGGATTGTCAGTATTATACCTACTCTATCTGCCTCCAGAAATTTCTGTGGAGACTACAGGCGGTGGCAGATGGAAGCAAGATTTTAAAACAGAAAAAAAAGCACCAGGCAAGGGTTTGTTATTCGACCAAAGTGAAAATTTAGTGTCAGTTCAGCAAGTGAATGAATGAATGAAAGAATGATCCTAGCAGACCTGCAGTTTGGCTTCATGGGTGACAACGACTCCCTGTAGGAGATCTGTTGGGTTTTCATGGTCCCAACAAGGCCCCACCCTCCTGCCCCTTGAGTGCGTTTGTGCCTCATTTGTGTGAGCCTCCAAGACGGTTTGAGCAATCACTTACTAATGTCTGCTGGGAGACAGGCCTTGTGCTGACTCTGCGGGGAGAAGAGATGGATTTGGAATTGTCCATGCCCTCGGGGACTCACAGGCTAGGAGGAGGAATGGTGCTAATAATAATGTTAATAATCACAACAACAACATAAACAATAATGACCGTCAATTACTGAGCCTTTTCCCCATGCTGGAGAGTGTGCGGCGGTTTTATGTCTATTATTTCATTTAATCATCACAACAATTCTGTGAATTACTGAAATAGTGGTTGGTTCCTATTTTACATATGGGAGACAGATTCAAGAGCAGTAAGTAACTTACCCAAGTTCACACAACTCTGAAGTTATAGAGCTGGGCGTGAACCTGAGGAATCAGATGTGGACACCAATAAC
Source organism: Varecia variegata (assembly GCA_028533085.1). Taxonomy (NCBI): domain Eukaryota; kingdom Metazoa; phylum Chordata; class Mammalia; order Primates; family Lemuridae; genus Varecia; species Varecia variegata. Next base: position 80,833,943 of record CM052444.1, read on the forward strand.
TCCATTAGAAGGTAGGAACTACTGAGTACCCTGATGGGGGAGAAGGGCAGGGTTCAGAAAGAGAAGGGAAGCAGGACGGAGGTGGCGATGATGACAACGGTGCAGCTGCTGCTGCTGTTGGTGGTAATGATGAGGATATTTACGAAGTTGGTGATGAAAATGGTGATGATAATGCGAATCCTCAGGTGTCCATGTGTTGAGCATCTGCTTTGTGCCAGGCCCTGACCTGGGGTGCTTTCTACTGTCTCATTTCGTCCTTATAACGACTGTGTGGTGTCATGATTCCCAGCTCCGTTGTCCTCACGAGGACTCTGAGCTGCAGAAAGCCCGGATGGCCTGCCCAAGGGCACATGCCCAGTCTGTCCCGGGCTTCAGCTTACGAGTGCCTCACTGCAGAGCTGCGGCTCCTTCCTATGCCAGGGCCCCTAAGCTCTGGGCCACAGGCCGGGCATCCCAGAAATGCTCCATAAATATCTTCTGCATGGACATTGAGTGAGTAGATCCCCGAGGGCTCAACGCCTTAAGCCCAGGAGACATAAATAACATGTCACAAATGAGTATGTATGTAATCATTATGTAAATCTATGTAGCGGTGCTATGATTACTAAAATAAAATTTAATCGTAAAGCATTTTGTTCATTGTAACTTTTACATTGTTTATTTTCTCAATGAGAAGATACTAGGTATACAGTCACCATTATGAGTTCGGAGAAATAATTGCACACAGAAAGGTATCCTTGTGCTGAGAATGGTAGAAGCAGGCTGCCTTCCTGCAGCATGTAGTCAAAGTGCTTTGCCCTGTATCTGGCACAGAGGTCACTTGGGGAAGGGAGGAGCCCACCAGGCTGCAGATAGGGAGCCTGTGGCATTCTTCTTGGGTCTACATGTGCCTTTCTTACTGGATCTGAGCTGCCATTCTCAGAGATTTCATCTTAAGACCTGGCACCAGCATCCAACAGCTTTCCCAAATGGCTCTTGAATGCTTGCATGAATTAATGACTAATGAAAGGAACAAGGAGTGAATTCCAATGCTCAGAGAGCCCATGAAGGGTGTTTCCCCAAGGAGTGCTTGAAAGTGAGAGTTCTTCAGGCCTGAGAGCAAGACCCGCATGCCTGCAGCACCGGCAGGGGCAGGTGCCTGGTGACTTTCAGCTCTGCGAGTAGGGTTTTGAGGCCGTGGTTGCATCCCCAGGGGCCCGGTCTTGACCCCAAGACAACCATGTTGGAGAAAGGGAGGCGGCTGGGGCTTCACTCTCAGCTAGGCTGTGCTCACCATTTTTGGATGCATTTTTCAAACTCAGATGAAAGTTGACAGATGGCAGTGGTATAATATTCTCACTTTCTACTTCCCACAGGCCTCCCTCCAACACAGTCCTCCAAGCTCTTAGAAATCTCTGACACATCTCAACCATGAGACCACGGCTGGCTTTTGGCAGGTAAGCTCTCCCCATTCCCCGCCACCCCACAGGACACGGAGCAATTTCAGCGCATCCCAAAGGCCACTGGTCTGCCTTTCTTGCCCAGGAAAATCTCAAGCAAAGGCCTTCCTTTCTGGGTTTCTGTTTCCTTATCTGCAAGGAGAGAGAGTAGGACTCAGTGAACTGGGCTCCAACCAAGGCCATGGGGTGTGACAGGGGGCAGTGGGGACAGCTCTGCAGCTGTGTGCTGCTTCCTTAGGGCTCAATCTCCTGTTTGACCACTCCATGGACATCCCATCCCTGGAGCAGCTGGGCTGGGCTATGTGCACCATATGTGTGTGTATGTTTGCACTGGGGGGAGGGGCCAATATCCCTTCTAGCAAACTCTGCTTGAAGTCAAACTCAGACACAGACCATCACCAGACCCATGCCTGCTCTCCCATGGCCTGGTCACCTAGATACCATTTCCTGCCTGTTGTGCTCTATCCTCTGTGCTGGGCGCAGAGGTACAGAGGTGAACAAATCATGGCACTGCCATCCAGGGGAGGGGAGGGAGGTGCGGATAGCCACAGAGCAGCAAAACCTGAGAGGGCAGGAGGGGTGCATTCCATCTGGGTTTGGTTGTGGGAGCAGTTCAGGGGGTGACATTTGAACTGGGCTTTGAAGGATGAGTAGAAGCTCACCAGGTGAAACATGGAAGAAGGGTATTCTGGGCTGAAGGAACGGGAAGTGCAAAGATGGGATGGCTGGGACATAGGGCCCAGAAGGAGGTGTGCAGGGTTCTGAATGCCACGCCAAGGAGCTCAGGTCGAGTCCTACATGGAAGGGAGGGAGCCAGTCAGCTCTGTGGTTCCGAGACAGGCCTGGGTGGGCTAAGAGCTGAGAGCAGGTGCACATGGTAGAACCTACTGAACCTCATCGGGCACCTGGGGGTGGCCCAGACTCTCACAGGCTGAGGGGCCCATCAGGACTCCAGATGCAGAGAATCCTCAGGTGCTCTGGGGTCTGTCCTGGGTTGGGCTGCCGCTCGGTTGCAGGGCTGCGTGGCTTCCCGTCTCTGCCCCCACCTGGCCCTCCGTGGAAGAATTGTCTTCCATGCAACTGAGGAAGGAGGGGGCAGAGAGCAGGAGGTGAGCACCCAGAGAGGGAAGCTTCATCTGTGTCGTCTGCATTTCCAGCCGTACCCTCCCCATCACCGGCATCACCGCCTGAGCTCCACCTACCCCCCCACCCCCCGCATCTGCCATGGAAAAATTGTCTTCCACGAAACCAGTCCCTGGTGCTGAAAAGGCTGGGGACCACTGCTATAAGGATGTAACGATTCAACACTGTTCCTAAGCCCCTTTCAGCCCTCTCCTCTCCACTGACTCGTAGCAAGGTCGCTCCTGCCCTGGAGAGGTTTCTGTATGGTGGGCAATATTTGCAATTTTATAGTTTTGCAGTTTCCTCTCTCGGTAGAATTCAGATCACTCTCGCATCTGTTGTCTCACGGGAGGGTAGAAAGAGGAGGCTCTAGGGCCAGACCCTGCCCTGCCCCTCCTTCGGGAGCACTGTGACGGGTCCAAGCCTCAGGGTCTCTGTCTATAAAATAACTGCCTCCTGAGCTGGTTCCAGAGTCAAATGCACAAGCTGGAGGAGAGGCCAGCACAGTGCCCGTCATGTGGTCCCCCACCGACTCACATCCCTGTGAATGGGCAAGTGGCTCCTGGCGGGCGGTGGTGGCCTAGAAGGCCCCATGAGCTATGGGCTCAGCAGGTGGCATGAGCAGTTGGCCGACGTGCCTTACAGGAAGTCAGCCCAACGGACTTGACTTACCTTTGAAAAGTCCATTCAGCAGAACCTTCCTGACGGCCCCTCTGTTCCAGGCCCTAGGGAACACCGGGGGCCCAGATGAGAGCAAGATGGTCCCTTCTCCAGAAGGGACATGTAGACAAAGGAACAGCCACACTGGGCAAGAGTAGCAGCAGAGGCCCATGTAGGGAACGAGAGAAGTACAGAAGACAGGAGCTACATTTGGGGGGCTGCGTTGGGGACAGCATGTGGAAGGGCCATGTGGGCTGGCGCTGGAGGGATAGTGGGGGTTGTCAGACCAGCAGGACTATAGCAAGGGAACGGAGGGGTTCCAGGCAGAGGGGCTGGCATGGGCAAAGGCGTGGCCTGGGAAACACCCTGGTGTGTGGGGGCATCAGTCATTGGTGTTGACAGTGACTTCCCTAGAGCACCCCGTCTGGGAGAAGCATTCACGGAAGCCTAGCACCCAGGGCCCCCCACAGCTCAGACCTCATCGGGAGGGTCGTCCCCAGGGCCAGGGCCCACAGTTTAAGAGGAACATCTATGAGCTCTGTGATAAGGCCAGATGTGCAGCCTCTAATGCCTCTAAGGCAGTGGGCGGCTTCTAGGACTTTTCTTGGTTGGGGTTGAGGGCACCCGTTACCCGTGAATTCCGAAGTAATCCTGGACGTGTTGCAGCATTCGTGCTGGGTGCCGGGACAGAGATGAGTGAAACTCGGTCCCTGCCCATGTACAGAGAAAGAGGGACCCCAAATACCTGCAGCACAAGCCCACTGATGCCCCAGTGGAGGGGTGTCCAGGGTGCCATGGGACTATAGAGAGGGGTGCAGCCACGGGGGGAGGTGGGGGGCACCATAAGGAGGGAGCACTTGCTACATGCCAGGCATTGTTGTAAGAGCTTTATGTGGATTTACACTCCACCTGCACAGCAACTCTATGAGGCAGGTACTGCTATCATCCCCTTTTACAGGTGAGAACTGAGGCACAGAGAGGCTATGTAACTGGCCCAGGCACACACAGCTAGGAAGTGGCTCAGTCAGGTTGAACCCAGGCAGTCTGGCTCCAGAGTCAATGCTTCAGTGACCCTGGGTAGCCTCTCTCTAAGCAATAGAGGCAACTACAGGGCTGGGACTATGTCTGTCTTGTTCTAGCACATAGTAGGGACTTAATAAAAATTTGTTCACCAACAAGAATGCACAAATGCATGGATGAATTGGGCCCTGGAAGAGTTGGAGCAGAAAATGGGGATGGGGCGGGCACTCAGGCAGAGGGAGAGGCTGCAGCAAAGGCCTCAGGTGGGGACACCTGGGTGCTGTGAGGCACTGCCAGGCCTGGAGACTGGAAGGGTGTGGGGAGCCAGACAGGGGAGAGTTTAAGTGGCAGCCCCTCCAGCCAACCCTCCCCGTCCCAAAGACCTGGCATCTGCCGGCCTCCCCCCAGCCTGCCGCACCTCGGGAAAGGAAGGTCACTGTGCCCTTTGTGCCCTTGCGTCACGATTTGTCACCCATTCCCTCAAAGACTCCCATGGGCAGATCAGACAAGAAGACCATCAGCCGCCAGAGGTGGAGAAGGTGTGAGCGGAGAGGAGCTCAGGAAAGACAATTCAAACCTCACTGCTGTGCGGGGCTGCTCTCTGAATGTTTGAGACTTCAAGGGGCAGGTGCTTTTGTTGTTGTTTTGTGCTTTGTTCAAAGACCCTTGCTTTTCTGCAAGCTCCGTGAGCTGCAGATGGAAAGCTAGGGTAGGGATTCAGCTCCGCGGCTCAGTGAAAAGCAGTTTCTCAGCTTCCTAAACAGACACTTTGCTTCTGGAACCTCAGTTTCCTCCATAAAATGAAGGGTTGGAGAATGTCGATCTTTGACACCATATAAATATATTTACACACACACATATATACTATCTGCCTCTAAGCATACACAATTTAATCATTTATATATCTAATATAAATATATAATTGATACCATCTTTTATTGTGTTTTCTTCTGATCACTAAAGTAAGTCATGTGTTCTGAGAACATTTTGAAAAGTACAGGAAAAGAAAAAAGTTCACCCACTATTCCACATCCGTGACTGAGATATTTAGAAAATTCTTCTCCCACCTTTTTTCTATGCACATGGATTTTTTTTTTGGTGAAATATATATTTGGGATTATACTCTGCATTCTATTTTTTAACTCAAGCTGGGCTATTGAACCAGGCTGCTGGGCAGGGCCGTCTGTCGCTGTGCCCGGGAGGAACCGGAGGCAGCAGCTGCCACAGCTGTTGGGCGCCCGTCTCCCCCTCTCCTGCCTGGGCGGCTGCTTGGAGGCCCCTGACCTTCGGATGTTCTGTATCTCTGGCGGGGGCACATTTGACACTAATTTTAGCTTGGCCTCTCAGGCCCGCTGGCCTTGGGGCCTGCACATAATGGACGCCTTATGTAGACAGCTGCCAGCGGTGCAAGAAAGAGCGTCCCACCTTAAAATGTTCCTCGTCGCCCGCCAGCACTCTGCTCTCGGAGAACAAGCCGGCTCCCTGTTCCTTCTCCCACCAGGAAGGGGCCGTTGTTGACGTTCATGGCCCAGCAGGCTGCACCCGGTGGGCAGGTGGCCCACCAAACACAAGGGACATTGCTTCTCTGGATGGGGTCGTGTTTTTACAGGACAGGTTTGATTTGAGCTGGAACAGCTGAGAGAGACTTCCCGAGAAATTGCAGGGCTGCGGGACATCTGAAATGTCCTCAGGTGTGGGCACTGAGCCTCCCGGAGCCGCACCTTCATGCCCCACATGTGTCAAGTGTGTGCGCATGTGCAGCGCCATTCGCCAGCCCATGGGATCCTGAAGTATTAGGTGGCAGTGTTCAGTGTTCCCGTTTTACAGGCGTGGGAACTGAGGTGGAGATGGGGAAGTCATTTGCGGGAGGCCACATAGCAAGTTGGTGGCAGGGACCTGAATGTGAACGTGGGTGTCTCTCACTCCAAGTCCACGGCTCCTTCCTGTCTGTGTATTGGGCAGTGGCACAGCTGGGTCTGTATGCATCTGCTCTGTGTCTCTTTCTGTTTGGCATTATTTATCCAAAATGGAAATACTGTCATTTTCACCTGAAACATAATACATGTTTATTGAAAATAAATATAGGCGTTGGTCTGCTTCTAAAGCACAAAGCTAATCGTGGCAGACTCTTGGTTCAAAATGCAGAGCTCTCCCTTTGCCTTACTGGACATCCAGCCTCCGTAGCCTGCTGCCTGCAGAACCCCTGAGTCCTGGCCCCCCAGCACTTAGATATCTCTACTGTGGCACTTGGGTAGGGTTGGGGATTTTCTATATGATCCACCTCTTGACCTCCACCAGAATGGAGCTTCAAGAGGCAGGAGACCCGTAGGTCTTTCATCACCTTGTCCCTGGGGCCTGCACTGGGCCAGGCACAGAGTCAAACCCAGTAAACATATTGGCCCCCAACCCATGGTGCTTCATGAGAAACCTGAGCATTTGTTCAGGCTTAGAAATAAGCCCAGGCCTGACAGCTGCTGCCAGCCCAGTAAGGAAGCGGCTGCCTGGCTGCGCTCCCAGGAGGGGCCTGCAGGGCAAGTCAAAAAGCCACAACCCCGGGCAGGCTGGGAGGGGTACCTTGGAAGGGCACCCCCAGATGTGTGCGGGAGACCAATACCCATGGCAAGCCCTCCACCTCCCCACCTCTCTACTCCCCAGTCCCCTGGTGACAATGAAGCCTGTGTGACATGTCCCCTGCCCCGACAGTGACTCTTTGACCCAAGTCTGCTGCTCTTTAGGAACAATGCACAGGAGCATCATCACAAGCTGCTCTGGAGGGGAAAGTCTTCTAGGGACGATCTGGGCTTCCTGAAAGCAGGACCTCGCTCTGTGACTGTATGCAGGACCCCTCTCTGGGCCACAGCCCCCAGCCTCCCAGTCCCTCCTGCTCTGGTGCTATTATGGGAGAGGCAAAGCCCTTAGAGTCCCACAGCCTTGGCTGCAGCTAGTCCTACCACATACTAGCGAGGGGCTCCAACTTTCTGAGACTTAGTTTCCTCATTTGCAAAATGGGACTAGTGATTCCAACTTTCAGGGTGTTGTATCTTGCGGGAAAGTGCTTTTCAAAAAGTCTAGCACAGCGGCAGGCACATGTTCCTTCTGGAGGCCTCTTAAGGCATTGAGAGCCCCCCTGAGAAATGCCCTGGCTGCTTGGTGAGAGGGGCGTCGCTGGGGAGAGGTGTTGGGGCGTGTTGTACATTGCACACCAGTCTAGCACTGAGCCGCTTCTCTGACTCTCACCTGTCCTTGGGGGGTTAGCCAAGGCCAAATCTCGTGTTTTCTAATGAAAGCCCGTAGAAAAGAGGATTTTTGTCATAGATTCATTTCACTTCACAATCAGCTTTCCGGGAGGATGTCTTTCCTTCATTTATTCATTCTACAAATATCTCCAGAGACCCGAACACCTGCAAGGTATGGTAGGAGATACACAAACAGTCCATTCAGGGACCCTGCCTTCAAGGAGCTCACTGTCTAAGCGATAATTGTAATTCTGGGTGAAAAAGCAAGATGTGGCATGGGAAAGGCCAAGGGTTGGGGGAGGGAGTGATCACTTCCTGCAGGGCCGATTTGAAAAAGTTCCATGAGGGTGGACATGAGCCACCTCTGACTCACTCTAATGAATTAGAAAGCATAGAGGGGAAAGACCCCATTCTCTAAAGAAATAACAGCATAAAATAGCCGGGAACGGTGGCTCCCACCTGTAATCCTAGCACCCTTGGAGGCAGAGGTGGGAAGATCGTTTGAAGTCAGGAGTTTGAGACCAGCCTGAGCAAGAGCGAGACCAAGTCTCTACTAAAAATAGAAAAAAATTAGCCAGGCATGGTGGTGTGCAACCTGTAGTCCCAGGTACTCAGAAGGCTGAGGCAGGAGGTTCACTTGAGCCCAGGAGTTTGAGGTTGCAATGAGCTACGATGATGCCACGGCACTCTAGCCAGTGTGATAGAGTGAGACTCTGTCTCAAAAAAAAAAAAAAGCATAAGATAATCAAGAAGAAACCTAAGAAGTTCTTATTAATTGGTTCTATAAATGAAATAGTATATCAATAGAAATTCTGACAAAATTTTTTCATAAAATAATTACAAAGTACATCTGGAAAAATAAACATGGATGAATGGCCTAGAAAAAAATATCAATGTTGGTATACAAATAGGCCTGTGGCTCAAGGAACAGAGAGCTCAGAAGTAGACATCAGTGTACGTAGGACTTAGTACACAAGGGCATAGCAATGAGAATTAGAGATGAAAAGACAAATGATTCCTAGCATGCTATAAAGACAGCCAGCTAGCATTTGTAGTGGGGGGAGGCATAAAATTGGCTCCGTTCCTTGGTTCTTGCACCAAAATAAATCCCAAGGTGATCAAAAAAACTGACACCATAAAGATACTAAAAGAAAAACAATGAGGGAACATTTGTAGCATATTGGGATGTAAAATGCCTCCTTTAGTATAAAACCAAGTCCAGAAACTATGAAAGAAAAGAATTAAAAACCTATGGGCAAAAACCCCACAACAATGAAGTTCAAAGGATGATAACAAACTAAAGAAAAGTATCTCAACATAGGTATCAATGGGTAAAGGGTTAATAGCAGTAACGCAACAGAACTCTTATAAATGAAGTAGGTAAAGACACATCGCCAGTAGAAAAATGGGCAGAGGATGAGAACCAGCAGTTCACAGTAGATGAGACACGGGGATAGTAAGTGTAGGGAAGGAGCAGTCACCAGCGTCAAAGGATACACACTAGAGAATCCAAGTGCACCAACAATGAGAACACTTGGGGAGACGCAGAGTGGGAAACGGGAACACTTGAGCACTGTTAGTACGTTGTGAATTAATGCACATTTCCTGGAGGGGAGATTGAACAGTACGTTTCAATACTTTCAAATGTGCCCCCCTTCAACTCAGTGGTCCAGTTCTAAACAGGTATCCTAAGGAAACGATCAAAAAGCACCCAGGAGAGTGTGTGTGTGTGTTTGTGTGTGCATGTGTGTCAGAAGGCAGCAGAGCACATTAAGTGTGGAATCTGAAATCAGAGAGACCTTGTTTTAAGCTGCCTGACTTTGAAAATTTACTTAACATTTCTAAGCATCCAAGTCCTCATCTGCAAAGTGGGCATAATAATGATACCACTTTCATAGGATTGTTGTCAAGCTTAAATGAGATAATGCTTATGAAATTCTTAGCAGAGGGCTGGGCCCACAGTAAGTGCTGAACAAACGTTAACTATTTCGTTGTCACCAATAAGGATGTTCATAATAGTATCGTTTATGATAGTGAATAATGGGAAACAACCAAATTGTCCATCAATAGGGAACTACTGGTCAATGATTGAAGAAAAGTGCAAGGTGGTACAGCCATCTGAAGACCTGTATTTATGGACATGGAAAGATGCCTTTGATATATTAATGTATGAGTTTTTTAAAGTGTCAAAAGAGTATGGAAGGTCCATTCCAAATTGCATAGAAGTATACATCCATGCATCTAGAAAGATGTTGATTCTTGTTATTCATACTAACTATGTTCTATAAAGTCCTCACAAACACTGAATTACCAAATACTGAACCATTGCTCCTAGGAGAACTACAGCATTAGCCTCCAACAAGCCCCCGGTCACAACATTTTTGTCAACTAATCAATACATAACCCTGTTTTATGTTCATTTCTATTTAAAGACACCTTATTTAACATAGATTGTTGATTCATTAATACTGAACTCGGGGCCAAGAGCATTATAACTCATGTCTAAACAAAGCTTATCCAACACAGGTATTTCCTCTGGAAGGCACAGCATAGCTCTCTTGTGCTTGGGAATACTAGACAGTACTTCAGCACTAGTGGGCTATGTTAAAAAGTAAAATCACCAAACAAAAATCACAAAAATGCCAAATGTGTCACTAACTAGTCTGCGAAAAGGACTTTACAGGATGGGAGGTGAAACAAGAAGGCAGAGTGTCATCTTGTTTGACCTCATCTGGGAACATGCACATCAGGCAACTCAAAATTTTCTCCAATCTGTGCATTCGCAAATGATTGTGAAAATGAGTGTTGACTTTGGGGTTACAAATAAATTTTATCAAGTAGATAAATTTGCACATACGGAATTTTTGAATAATGAGGACTGACTGTATCTAAAAATATGGTGTCTTAGTATATTCTGGCTGCTATAACAAAATACCATAAACTGTATGGCTTATAAACGACAGAAATTTATTTCTTACAGTTCTGGAGGCTGGGAAGTCCAAAATCAAGGCAGACTCAGTGTCTGATGAGGGCCCACTGTCTGACTCATAGATGTCAACTTCTTGCTGTGTACTCACATGGTAGAGGGGGTGAGAGGTCTCTCTTGGGCCTCTTTTATAAGGGCAGTAATCCCACTCACAAAGTTCTGCCCCCAGAACCTAATCACCTTCCAAAGGCCCCACCTCCTAACACTGTCACTTTGAGAGTTAGGATTTCAACATGTGAATTTTGGAGGGACTCAAACATTCAGACCATAGCAGATGATCATGTTAATGGTAATTATCTGAGAGTCAGGATTTAAGGGACTTTTTTGCATTGTTCTTTGTACTGATAATGCTTTAACATTTTAGAGTGGACACATGTGATATAATCAGTCCAAGCAATAAAGCTATTTTTAATTTGGAAAGAAAACTTGTCACTGATGGCACTCCATTGTCAAGATAAAAATCCAGCCTCATTAGAATAACGAAAAGTTAACACTTTTATGTATTGCTTACTATGTGCCACGCAGACGTCTAAGCCCTTTACATATATTAATTCATGTACTTCTCACCAAAAAACTCCATGAGATTGGGTCTATTATTATCTCCATTTTATGGGTGAAAAAATGGAGACAAAGAGAGGTCAGATGACTTGCCCAAGGTCACAGCCAATAAAGGGCAGATTCCACGTGTGAACCTGGGCAGTCTGGCTCCAGGTTCAAAGCTTGCAACCAACGTTCTGTGAGAGCTGCTCAGTCCTTAGCCTGGCACAGGGCTCTGGAGGTGCCCAGGAGAATCTGACCAGGTCCCTGCCCCAAGGGACTTCCAGTCCAGGTTGGGGGCAGTGACAGCAGTGCACCAGGCACTTGAGGCTCACAAAAGGGGATGCCTTCCCAGACCAGCCTGAGGACTCAGAGGAGGCACCGCTAGTCCAGCCCTCAGTGACCCCATAGACTGGCTTCCCTTCCCCTCTCGCCTCCTCGTGGGCACACACTCCCCCCAGGGCATCCCAGCACCCCACACCCAGCCCTCCCCCCAACCTGGGGCCCGCCATGCCTTCTCAGACTTCACAGGGTGTCTGCTCACCACCAAGGCTCAGCTCAAAAGTCATTTTTCTCCAGCCAGCAGGAAGAAGCAAGGGCTCCTTCCTCTGACCACCCCAACACCCTGATCCCTGCTCTATTTTGGAACTTCGTGGCCGTTATCCCTCTACTCACTCATCCACCCACCTACCCACCCCCATGAGTTTGTGTCGGGGATTTTTGTGTCCCCAGCACCCAACACATTCCTCACACATACTATCTCTCAATGAAAGTGTGTTGAATGAATAAATGGACAAGCAAATGGCACTACCTAAGATTCCGAGACCCCCAAAGACCTTGGCAAGCTGGATTGCAGCAGAGTAGTTGCTGAAGGCTGCCCGGGCTCCGGAGGACTCTGAAGGGCTGAGATGTCTAACCACAGGATGGGGGCGCAGAGCTGACAGGGCTGCAAGACCAACATCAGCCCAGTGTTGTTTCTGCGGCTTCTGAAAAACCCCCACCCTGGTGGGAGAGACTAAGAAAGGTCCCATTCAACTTCTCTTGGCACTTCCAAGGGAAAGGATGGGGTTTGGATTGGTCGGGCCAGGGACATCTTTTCTAAAATAGCTTCATGCATATTCAACTGCTCCCTGAAATAGTCGGGTGGCTATTTTAAGCAGCTTCTACTCAGATGCCCACACATAATGGTATCCACCTTGAGCATGTAAACCAGGAGGAAGCAAAGGAAAGGGAACAGGAGGACAACGTCAGGAGACTTTGGATGGCTTCCTACCACCCCTCCCCAACCCCTGGGTATGTTTTTCCTCCCAGGGACTCTCTTACATGAAATTGAAAGTCATGGTTACTATGACAACTTGCTGGAGCAGATTTCCCATCCCGTGACCTTACCCACCCAGAGCCCAGAAAGTGCAAATGCACCAGGGCAGCCATCACTTGAGACACAAGCTCCATACACATAAGTCAGTTACTTTACTTCTGAGAGAATCCCTCAGTGCCCATGTCCTCGTGGTTTACACACAATGCTAACAGGTTCCCAGCAGCTTAGAAGTGGAGGCTGTGGGAGGACAATCAAAGGCAGGACCCCAACAGCAGGGCATTGAGGTTACAACAGACAGTCCCACTGGAAGGGCAAAGAGAGAACAATTCTGCAAAGGTGACATTTATCAACAAGCATGTCCTGGAACGTCAATATGTATCCTGTGCTGTTCCCCAGGGAAACAAAGGTAAATAAGACTCAGTTCATGAAATGAACAGGTAAATACATACTTTAAAGTATATTTATCTAAGCTCTAACTTTGTTTCCCCAAAAAGATTCAAAAAAATATACTACAGTGTACTGAGTGCTGGGGTTGGAAATACAATGTAACGCGTGCTGAGGTGAGGGTGAGGACACGAGGTTCACACGGGAAGGAAACAGCCTTTCTGAGGAGCTGGGAGGCGAGGCTTGAGAGACAGATAAGAGCTTTCTTGTGAGACAAGCAGGTGGCGGGCTCTGTTCCAGGTGGCAGGCATGCCACATGCAAAGGAACAGAGGTGGGAAACGGCAGGTCTGTTTGGGGAACCCCAGCGCAGGGTGGCGGGGGCGTGGTGCTGAGAAGAGGTAGAACGGTCAGAGGAGAGGCGGGAGGGACCCCGGGGCCACATCTCTGGGGCCTTCGAGGCTCTGTCCTGTCAGAAGAGCTCTCTGGGGTCGCTGCGTGTTTAGTCAGACTCCTCACCCCAGTTCATCAGGAGTCGTCCCTGTGTTGTAACATGGAACAGTGACTGGAGAAAGAACATGAGATCAAGGTAAAAGTTTCGCAGTGAGAGGTGTGATGACGAGAATGAGTTAAGTGTGCATTCCGCTTTCTCAGAAGATGTATCAGAAACTTGAAATGACCTGGAAGGTCGGAAACCTGGACCCAGAAGGAGGGACGTGGAGGGACCGACACGAGGACCCTGGGCCTCAGCCAGGGCAGCCGTGTGACAAGAAAAAGCAATCACTTACATTTTCTATGTCTGAATTTATATTCAGCCTGTTACCCCACAGTCACCCAGGAAAAGTTCTGTTTTTCTCAGGGCACCCTGAGAAAGGGAGGAGAGTGTGATTTGATGCCTTTTGGAAAGGCCGTCACTCAGGGACTGGGCGAGAGCTACAGAGGGAACCCGAGGGGCTGTGCTTGGCCATCTGGAAGACGCCTGCTGAACACAGCCTGACCACGTGTTCCTTCCCAGGTGGCTTCTTGGAAGGCTTCGGAAGCCACCAGCAAGAACCCTAGTGCCCAGAGGAAGCGCGTCTTTCTCTTCTGTTCATCCCTTGTCGTTCCTCCTTCTGCACGAAGCCTCCTTATTCTTCATCTGTTCATTCATTCATTCATCCCTTCATCTGGTGCTATGGCAGGGAAATCGTTAGCACAGATCCTGATTTCTTCACCGAATTTTCAGGGATCTGCAAAAACCCTGAAAGTGCGAGAAAATGAGTGCAGATCCCATGTTCATTCTCTGAAGAGGTAGCTCATGGCTTTCAGCAGATTCTCAAAGGGGCAGGTGACCCAAAAAGGTTAAAAACCACTGATAGAGATGGGAATTGTTTTATTTTAAAACAAATTATTTCACCTTTTGGTAGATAATCAGGGTGAGGGAGCGCCAGGTGAAATTTCCATTTGTGTGCTGAGCTGTCTCAGAGGGTGAGGTGGCACCGGGGACTCTGCCATTGCCTCCGGCATCACTATGCACCTAGTGTGCGCACATCCCGCAGCCAAGCCTGGCCTGGGGCCCTGGGAGCACCAGGGAGGGAAGCGACATCCCACACCACAGACTGCTCGGTTTCTCTCTCTCCCCAGCCAGTCTCTCTGCGGGGCCTCTTCCCAGCCTGTACGCAGCGGAGCGCGAGGGGCCCTCCTGGCTGGGAGAGAGGTAGAAAGCTGGAAGAAATCTGAGAAAGGAGAGAGCACACAGGCTGGAGTTGCAGAGGTCTTGGTATTGAATGAAGCTTCCAAGAGAAGGGGCAGCTGATGTTTATTGATCAGCTGTAGAAGTCAGGTTCTGTCGCCTTGGCTAGAGAGTCTCCTGTGGCTTCCTGTCTCCCAGTAGAAGCCACAATTCTTGTAAATGCCCTCATGGCCCCAGTGAGGTGGCCACCATGGACTTCTCACACCCCATATCCTCTGGCCTCCATGCTGTTCCACAAACTCTGGCCTCAGGGCCTTTGCACTTGCTGTTTCCTCTGCCAACATGTTTCAATCCCTAACTTCCCTGAGGTTTTTACTTAAATGTCACCTTCTCAGTGAAGCCTTCTCTAGGCCCTTATTTAAAATAACAGCACTTTCTATTGCCACCCCCCCCCCATTCTCTGTCCCCTTTTTCTGCCTTGCCTTTCTTGATAGCACTCACCACCATCCAACATGCCCCTGTCTAGGTATTGTGCCCAGTGCCTGGAACAGGACCTGGCCCATAGTAGACGCTAAGTGAATATTTGTGGAATGAATGAATCAATTCTTACCGTGCTCCTGTGTCCACATACTATAATCTCATGTTGATCCTGTAATAACTCCACAGGGTGGATTTTATTCTCCCTTTTCACAGATGAGAACCAGAGACTTACAGCAGCTGGAAATGCTTCCTGGGCTCTGGGGTCTCAGGAACTCTGTTTTCTGTGTACCCCCATCCCCACTTCAGCAGGCTTTGACACTGCCTTCATGAGGGCTCCTTGAGCCAAAAGAGAGGCTGGATTTGTGCATGGACCCAGTCAGTAGTTAGAAGGACACAGCAAAGTCTCACAATCCAGCTGTGTCCAGGTGTGACATGTGCTGGACGTGGTGAGGCACGGGACTGTAGCAGAAGCAAAGCACAGGAGGAGAGGAGGCAATCTCATGGGGCCTTTGGTGGATTCCGACTCCTCTCTTCCACCCCATTACGTATCTTGCACAGAGCAGCTCATTTTCCTGGAAGAGATGACTTCAGTGGTGACTTTGCACTTTGAAAATACCAGTCTGGAGCCAAAAAATAAGCCCAGAATGCAGCAAGACAGCCACGATGTGAGGCGACCTCCAAATAGACATGCCAGCCCATTTGCTTGTGGCAGAACCCACCGGTGCCCATTTCCTCCGCCGTTACACACAATTCTAACAGACGCCAGCCTGGGAGCCTGAGGGTGCGCAGGATGGTGAAGCAGGGTGCAGAGAGAGTCATGTTCCAACCCCCAACGGTGCCCGCCCCATGCTGGTTACTGAGAATTACAAAGATGAGTATCATGCACAAGGTGCCTTTGGGGGATTTATAGCAAAACAAACATGGAAAACAAATAAGTCCAAGTGCATTTGTTTCTTAAAACCCTTACATTGCTCCAAAAAGGATTCAAGGTAGAAATTGGGATTGTGATACAGTAAGTGCCGCAGGTGAGGCAGGGAGTGGGATGTCTCTTCTCCCTGGGGAGTTGAGGGGAGCATGGGGCGAGTGGCGTGACCCACTTGATGGATCTCAGGAGCCCGTGTGGCTGGAGCGTGGGGTCGACAACGTCTGTCCAAGGCATGTGCTGTGAGCTGGTCCTGCCCCTGGAGGAACTCCCAGGGCGGAGCAAGAAGCAGGCAAGCAAGCAAAGGCTTGCAGTACGCTGCAGCTCCCTCCTTCTCTCAGGGACCTGCTCGCAGCATCTGGAAAACCACAGGCTAAAGGGGCCGCAGCATTTCCCGTGGTGGCCGAGGCCGATGCTCCTATAGGCCTCGGTCCTCCTGGATCACTGACCTCTGGCAGCCCTCATAACAGGGCCAACAGTACATCTGCTCAGAGGAGTAGCACCTTGCATTCAGACAGCGAGGTACAGTTTGCAGAGCACCCTCACATCCGGCCTTTCATTTGTTCCTCTGTGAAGAAGGTGGGGGCAGGGCCAGTTTGCTAGTGTACATATGGGCCCAGCAGTGGCTCAGAGACTTTAAGTCTAACTTCTGGGAAGGGGCAGAGCAGACTGCAATCCAGGGAGAGGGGACAGAGGCCCTGCTCACAGAAGCCTGCAGCTGGTGGGGCAAACGCAGGCACATGAGCACATGACAGCAAGAGAAGGTTCTAGCAGTGGTGGGAGAACATTCAGGCTCTGCAATCAGACTGAGCCATGTTCAAATCCTGCCTCCACCAGCCGTGAGCTGTGTGCCCTCACCTCCCTGAGCTCCAGGTTTCTCACCAGTTAAATGAGAATAATGGTATCTGCTTCGTAGGGTTGTTGTGAGAATTATTAAATGAGATGATGCATGTACACACAAACCTAGCGCAGTCATTGATGTCAAGGGTCAACGTGTCTTAAGTGCATGGTCTGTGGCAGGCTATCATCTCATCCAATCCTCCAAGCAGCCTGCAAAGTAGGTACTGTTACCTCATGTTACAGATTAAAAAAACTGGGTTCAAGGAGGTTAATCAAAGTTCCCTTAGCCAGAAACGGATGAAAGCTGAAAACTGGCTCCAGAGCCCCTGCTATTAAACGAGGCTATAATTACACCTCATCTCATTGCATTTATGGACCTTTGGCCCACACAGGCTCAGCCATTTGTCAGGTCTATGGGGGTGACCCCCCGCCCCGGCCCCTACAGGAGGGACGCACCATCAGACTGTACAGCAGGGAGTCCCTGGGGACCCTGGAGAGGCCCGGTGAGCTTGACCCTGGAGGAAATAAATGGTCAGCAGCTGTGGCCTTGGGAAGGAAGGTCTGCAAGGTTACGGGCACCAGGCAGAGCCACATGGCCAGGTGGTTGGTGGCTTTGGGCTAACAAGGTGGTGACCTGGAATCCAGCAGGCTGGGCTTCCCTCTCCCACTTCCTTCCTGTGCCGCGTGTCTTGCTGAGTCACCTCCAGGAAGTCAGGGCGGTGAGGTGGAGCGTGAGGAGACCTGGGCCCTCCGAGCCCTGTCCCTGCCTCACCTCGTGCCCCTAGGCCAACCACTTCCCCTTGCTGGGGCTCAGTTTCCACATGTGGCAAACAAGCAGCCCGACTAGATCTCGAGGGCAGGCAAAGGGCTCTTTCGGAGGGCAGTGCTCCTGGGAGACAGGTCAGCACGGAGGACCGCCCAGCTATTAGCCCATCCGAGACTTAATAGGCATTCGTGTTCCACAGAAACTCCCCGAACTCCAGGCAACTTGCTGAGTTCGTCCACGGGTTCTGAGTGTCACCAACAGCGGTGGACCCGGGGTGGGGGTGGAGGGGAGACCCTCCAAGTGCTGGAATGGAGACGGCTGTGAGGGGCGGCCCCAACAGAGGGCCTCCTCCGAGTCCTCAGCCTCTTCTAATGTAGCTCCATCCCTCGCCAGCCTCCTCTGATTCGTGTTCCTGAACTGTTACCGAGCCCGGGCCCTGCTGTGGGTCTGAGCGGATGCTCCAGGACTCTCAGTGCAGGTACAATCTCCTGGGAAAACACACGGCCACCGCGGGCCTCCTCTGAGCTTCCAGCACCGTCCACGTTCAGCCCTGGGCCAGCCAATAGGCTTTTCACTTACTCAGACCCAAGAGAGGTCGTTTTTGCTACAGAAAGTTCCAACCCTGTTTATAAGTCTCACCCACAAGGACCCCGCAGTCTGAAGTCAACGTGAACTCATCTCTGCAATGGTTAATTGTTAGCACAGCTCCAGCTCTGAGGCGCACGGATATCTGGGCTAAGAGGAGTTCCCGTGAGTGGAGGGGAGTCTGCTCCAGGGCCTGGGGGGCTGCCCGGGTAAGAGATAGAGTGAGATTATGTCATCCTTCTCTGCCACCTACCACTCGGGGGATGGGGACACCAGAAAGGAAGGGGGTTACGGAGCACGTGGACTCCAAATATAAGGCTCTTTTCCTACCCTCTGGGGTCTAGCCAGCTCAGTGTGGCTTTCAAGCCCTTCCTGGTGCGACCTTGCCCTCTGCGTCAACCTCGAAGTGCAGGTTCCCGCCAGTCCCTGGGGCTTCAGCCTCAACACGGGGCTTGGGTGGTTGCTCATCTTGCTGTTTCGTTTCATGCTGTTGTGTCTTTGCACATTCCTCTTTCACTGGACCTCCACTTCCTCTTATCTCCCGTCTCCAAATCAGTCCTCCTTGTAAACTCTCACTCGAGACCCAGTTTGGACACCACTTCTTCCAAGATGTCTCCCCTGACCTCTCCTGTCTTCCTCAGTGGCACCCCGCTACCCACTTCTGTTATTTCATTTTCTCCCTGCTTACAGCCCTCTGGGTAGATGTCTGCACAGCTCCTTGAGCACCAGGACAGTTTCTCAGACTGAGCCCCGGGCCTGGAAGGTGCTGGTGCTCCATCAGTGTCTGTGGGAAGGAATGGAAGTGAACTCCCATGAGTGCAACCCTGGGTGAGCGTCCATGCCCTGATGCTGAGGTTCCAGAGGGAGCTGGATGATGGAGAGGCCTGGGGGAGCTCAGGTCAAGTCCCCTTAACAGATCTGCCACTGAGAGGTCCTGCACCCTAAGGCACCACCTGTCCCTGGCTGGGCTTCAGTTTCCCCTCTGAAAAATGGATCAATTTCTCTAGTTTTTCTAGAGCTGATGTTTTATGGTATTTCTGGAAAGTCTGTAAGGCTGCTTATGCAGAGTGCCCCAAGATGCCAAGCACAGGCATTTGGTGGGATCCTGCCTTTAACCCACTGACCTATTCCTCAACCCTCCTGGTGTCCACTCAGGGTCAGGCTAGTTCAGGTGCTGGGAGTGAGAGAGCAATGAGACTTGGTACCCACCCTTGAGGGGCTCACAACCTGCTTAGGGAGAAACACATCTACGGCAGCACCGTGAGCACAGAGAGCCGTGGGAGCCAGAAGGAGGCCAGCTCTGAGCCAGCTGGGCCTGAAGGACTCGGGGAAGCACAATTCACAGCCAGCACAAAGCACATGAGCCCCTGAGTGTGGCCAATGGCAGGAAGAGAGATGTGGCCTCAGCTGCACCAGTGTGCGGGGGTATGTAAATATGTGTGCCTGGGCGTGCCCGTGTGCCTGTGTATGTGCGTGCGTGTGTGTGTATGTGTGTGTGTGTACATGTGTGTGTGACAGAGAGAGAGAGAGAGAGAGACCACAGAGGGGCTTGAGAGGTACGAGGGCCTGGGCTGGCACAAGTGTACCCCTGAGGTCCCTGGGGAAGGGCTTTCCAATTAAGGCCAGGCTGATGGAGGCTGGGCTCCCTTGATTATGTAACAGCTGGGGAAATGTCATCTGAGAGAGCATTAGAGGCAGGAGGGATGTGGCTGAGCAGGTCCTCACCATTCCCAGAGGGGAGCTGGGAGCAGATTTGTAAATGAACTGGGATTCATTCACACA
>CM052444.1:80854189-80895410 GCA_028533085.1 Varecia variegata
CATCCCTGTGGGCTTACCTGGCTGCCGGTGTGCAGGGGGGCAGACCCATCAGCCAGTCTCGTGTCATTGGAGATGTGACAGTTAGGGACCAATGCTAGGTGTTAACCGGATATTGAACTTTGGCTGGGAGGTTCTCTTCTTTTATTCATGGCCAACACTGTTAGAAACAAGACTAGATAATAGAACTGTCTTTCTAGAAAGAACTTCTGGATTTAACAGGCTCAGCTAACATTTATCAAAGTTCCCCTAGCCAGAAACCATTCTTGGCTCTTTCATTTGTGTTGTCTCATCATTCCTCTTGGCAGCCTTTGAAGTAGGCATCACTCCCCCATTTCACAGAGAAGGAAAGATAAGCCCAGAGAAGTTAAGAAACCGGCTCAACATCACATAGCTGGTGCATAGCAGAGCCGGGATTAGAGCTCAGGTCTTTAACTTCCTATTCTAATGTCCCTTGTCTTCTGTCACGCCATCGTATTTCTCTATTACCACAAAGGCTTGTCGTGAGGATTACACAGGATGACATGTGTGAGCCATGTTAGAGTAGTCATGGCTCTCAGTGCATGCTCATTTTCATGACTACTACCCTTTCAGAGATTAAGAAGAGAGAGAGTAGGGGTGGGAGGAGAGAGATTGAGTTTTGTCTCATTGTCTCATATTACTGGGATGAATAGGTGAGTGGAGCTCAGGCATGGCTAGATCCAGGAACTGATACATTATCAGGTCATCAGCCTCTTATTTTCCCTATGCTTCTTACCTGTACCCCTTTTTGCATTGACCTCAGTCTCATCTGATGCCTTTGGGCTTTATCCTCCACGCAGCGTGACACAGTGACTATGGGGGGTGGAGAAGGGCTATGAGCCCCTGCGGTCTCCTGGCCTTCACCATCCCTCTGGTGACCCCAGATAGCAAAGCAGCCTTCCTCCCAGCTGTTACAGTGTGAAGACTCCCAGGGAGGTGCTGTGATTGGCCCAGCTTGGGTCACATGACCATTCCTAGACCAGTGGGCTACAGTGTTTGGCCAAACAGGTGGCGGGCTCCCTGCCATGGCCAAGGTAGTGGGTAGGAAAGCCCTGCCAGAACTGAGACTGGAGTTGGGAGGACAGTTTCCTGAGGACTTGCCAGAAGAAAGGGAAAGAGGATATCGAACAGAAAAACAAAAACAAAAACAAAAAACCACTGTTGTCCATTACCCTGGGATCGGATGAAAGAGCTGAGTCAATGATAATGTGATGTGAAATGTCAGTCATTCTGTGCTGGCTCATCTCTTCAATTTTACAGATAAGGAAACCGAGGCTCAGAGGCATCGTGTGAGCTTGTCATGCTCTCACAATGAATTTGTGAGACACCCGGGGCCAGCGTGTGAGTCCCCTGTTGTCCCCCTCACCGTGCATGGGGAGGAAGCTCTCCCAGCGCCACCTGCCTCCCCCCAGGCTCTCAGGCAGAGCTGAGAAAACCTGGTCGACACAGCTGGCGGTGGAAGGAGGTGATGTGGCTTCAGATTCTGCCTGCCCTGTGGCAGTTCTCAGCTGTCCCCAGCCCACAAGACTCTGTGTCACTCAGCTCTGTGACATTAGCTGCATCTGAGCTGGGCTGCGTGGACAGAGCCCAGAGCTGCGGCCATCAGCAGGGCCCCCGTGGCCTGGCTCTGCTCCCTGCTGGCTCCCCCGCCGCCCCTGCGTGCTCCAGCCCTCGCGGGACTCACGGATGGGCGAGTGGTAGAGTCTCCCTGTCTTCCCAGGGCTCGGTGGGCTCTGAGTGGAGAAAGAGCCTCAGTAATTACATGACATGTGTGAGCCATGTTAGAGTAGTCATGGCTCTCAGTGCATGCTCATTTTCATGACTACCACCCTTTCAGAGATTAAGAAGAGAGAGAGTAGGGGTGGGAGGAGAGAGATCAGGGTGATCAGTTCTCTGATCCCAGAGCCTGACATTGAGAAAAAAATCCATGTGTGGAGTTTTCACAGCAGTTGCTGTGGCAGTTTCTGGGGGTTCGACGTGAGGAAAGCACATGCAGCATCCTCATCATGGCGGGAGCCAGACATCACACAAGAAGTTACACAAATCAAGAGAAGTTACAAATGTTGATACCTGATGGGCTCTGAAGAGGAAGTACGTGGTGCTGGGGAATGTGTCCAAGGGACCTGGTTTAGTTGGGGGGTCAGGCGGGCTTCCCTGAGGAGGTAATATGCAAGGGGAAACGGAAAGGTTGGAGAGCAGCCAACTGTGTGAGGAAAGGATGGATAGGCAGGGCATTCCAGTCAGAGGGCAGCATGTGCAAAGGCCCTGAGGCCAAGGGGACTGAAATAAGACCCTGTGCCTCAGGTGGAGTGAGAGGGAAATGAGGCAGGAGAGAGAGGTAGGGTCCCTGAAGCAGGCCTTGGAGACCACATGAAAGAATTTGGTCTTTGTTTCAACAGCAGGAAACCATTGAGAGGACTTAAGCAGAACAGGCCTGGGGCTCACCAGGATATGGATTAAATCCTGGAGTAGAAGACACTTGGGATAGTTGTGAGGGGACAGAGACACCCATGGGAGGATGGGTTCTGTAAATGAGAAGCCAGCAGACGGCCTCAGAGGAGGCTTCTAGGCAATCTGTGCCAGCATTGTAAGAATGCCATGGGGTGCGGAGGGTGGGGCCTGTGTTGGGGGCAAAGGGGGTCCTTGTTCTGTTCCAGTAAGTGGGGGCCAGAGATGGGCTGTTTTCGTTACCAGCCGCTCTAGAGCTTCTCCCCTGCTGTGCACATTGAGAATCTCCAAGATGACTATAATGTGCAGTGTGTTCCCAGCATCACTGGCCAGGGGAAGGGTGCCCCTCCGAGATGCTTGAGTTGAAGGGCAGCTGCATCTGATCTCAGCGTGAGGTTCTGTCCTGGTGGCCTGCAGTCGGTCAGCCTGGGATAGGACTAGACATAAGGATACCTGTTAATAGGTCATTATAAGAAACACATCAACGGTCAGATCTGCTGTAAATTTTTGGAGAGGTCCCGGGTTCAGACAGGGAGGAAGTTCCAGAGCTGGGAGTCTCTCGCCTTCCCTGTCCCCATTTCTGTGTCCCTTGTCCTTTTTCCTTGGTTCCTGCCCCGAGAATCCCATGTCCTTGAAGTATCTCAGGCTCACATCAGCACCCCGAGAGCTCTAGACAGGCTGTAAGGCACGGATTCCCTTGAACAGGATGAAGTGTTGCCAGAACAAATACATCAGTGTCAAGGCCTTCCCTTGTATCCACAGAACAGTGGCACAAGTGAGGAATAGAGGAAAGAGAAGGGAGGACGTAACGGCTCCTAGAGGCCTCCTTCCTCTTCGTCCACTGATTTGTTTAATGATCATTTAACAAATGTCAGGCACTGGACAGGACGCCGGGAACCTGGCAGTGCCTGAGACAGACGTGGTGCCAGCTTTCCTGGCACTAGGGCGCACGTACTCCTGGGCAGCATTTAATTCTCCCGGCAAACCTGCTTCTGGCTACCTCGACCTCTCTGGGGAGGGTTGGCCCCAGCCAGCCGGGTTTAGGAAAACGCACCAGCCCCAGTGTCAGAGGGGCTCGGCTTAGCAATGCAGCCATGCACCTAAGCTCTCTGCGCCCATTCCCTTCTCTGCAGAGGGAAGACAAGCTCCTCCACCTTCTGCACAGGCTGGGGGAGGGTGCAGGGAGGTCCCACACGCCTGGCCTTGACGTGATGCCTTTAACAGACTGGCCTTTGGTTCTCATCCTCTCCCTGCCCCACCAGGACTTGACCGGGAAATTTCTGATGGTTTGGTTTTTCCCAAACTAAGCATTATATGCCTTTTCCCCCAGCTCAACACCATGTGCAATTTAGACTCACAACCAAACCTGATTTATCTGTATTTAAGGACTCCTTCAAAACACCCTGCCAGATAATCCTTTAACTTTGAGAAGCTAATACAGTCTTTTTTTTTTTTTTTTAATGGTTGGGGTTAAAGATACTGAACTCAGGCTCAAGGCTTTGGTTTGCTTCTGGTGAGGCAGAGTGGGGAGAGGTCCTGGGGCCTGAGCGGGAAACCCAGGCCGCGGTGTGGTTCACTGCCTGCTCGCTGAGCAGAGCACCCAGCCCTCCCAACCTCAGCTTCCCCACCTGTGAAATGGGGGTAATAACTCTTTCCTCCCATGCTGCTGGGCAAATTGAGTAAGGGACAGAAGCAATAATGAATGAAAATGCTGGCCCTGGGAAGTTTCCACCTCCCCCCAACTCCTCAACATCTTTCCTATAAAGTACTCAAAGGTCCTCTTGGGAAACTTGCATTCTCCCACTGCCCCCTCGCACCTGAGACCACCCATCTGGCCTGTGGGAGACCCCAGCCGTTCCTGCCCCAGCTGTTTGGCTCTGACTGTTCTGTGGTTAGAGCATCTAGCCTGCTGTTCTGGGAAGTCTCTTTCTCAGGCTGGGCCCTTGGGGAGGGAGCTGATCCCCATTTGGTGGGGGGAGAAGACAAGGCCAGGGGAGGGGGCTGGGAGATGCTGGATGAATGCTGTGTTGTTATTTTTCAAATAATTCCATGTCTGTAAAGCTAAAAATGTGGTCTGGCCTTACATATTTTATATATGTGTGTGTTCCCGGTACATTTCCTTCTAATTTTTAAAACCATACGTAACGTCAGGGACATTTAATCCATATGGTTCTGATTCCTTAACACTTAAATCATCCAAATGTTGTTTTGTAGGATCTATTTGCAAATCTCTTTACATAAGCCTTTAACTCACTCTTTCTCAAGTGACTCAAGGCAGGGTCCCTGGGTGCATCCTCCTTCTCTTCCGCTCTCTGCACTCCCCACCTGGGCTGGCCAGATGTCTCGGTCACCTCTGTCCTGGGCATGGCTGCTTAGTCCCTGCCCTCAGGGCCAGAGGGAGCCTGGTGGGAGAGAAAGACTAGACAGACAGAGGGGTCCACACTGCAGCTCCACCAGAATTAACCTCATCAAACCCTTTTACTCATCTGTAAAATGGGATAATAGTAAACACCCTAAAGGGTTTGTTGGGGGAATTAAGCAAAGTGATGTGTAGAAAGCCCTTAGCCCAGAGAACAGGGCTTGCCTCCCACGAGTGGAACCTTCCGTGTGCCACAGGGCAGTGCAGAGGCAGGGAGACGCACTAGGACTGCAGGTCACACTGCAGGTCTTGAGGAACCCAGGAGGTAGCAGCACCAGGTGGGAAGCTGAGCCCAGAGAAGCAAAAGGGGAAACTGCCCATGGGAACGGGGGACTGAGGCCAGGACTGAGCAGTGGTCACAGTGGCTGGGCTGGCGGGAGGTAAGGGGCCTGGTGCCAGGAGACACATGGGCAGAGCTCGGGCGGTAGTCTGGGCGGGGGAGCGGGCACCCCAGGGTGCCGTGCACTTGGGGCCTGCCCTACATGTGCCAGGTAGATGGGGGAGGACCCTAAAGGACCTGACAGACCATGGAGGAAGGGGACCAGGAGGGTGGCCCTCCCAGATGACAGGGACTTGGGTTTTTCCACCTGGATGCCATCCACCCGCATCTATCAGAGGCAGCCCAAAGGGCCCCCCACAGGCTCTCCCACCTGCAGACACAGCCAACTCCTTAGCCGGAGCTGTGGCCCAGCTGCACGTGGCTCCCGCCCCATCCCCCACACAGTCTCCCCACTTTCTCCTCCTCCCTCCCCCTCTCCGGGGCATTCCCAAACATTCACCGCTCTAAAGCGGTTTCCCTGCCTTGGTGGCTTTTCCTGGCTTTTCCACTGATAAACACCTACCCACTCTTCAAAATCCAACTCAAAAGTCATCTCCTCTGACGGGTCTTTCTGGGAAGGTTTGCAAACACCTGGCCCTCCCTTTGTGATTTCCAAGTCTTCGACTGGGCTGTCCTTATCAGGGACTTGCCCTGTGGGACCTGTGCTGGGGGCTGGGGGCATGGATGAAAGTCACCCTGTCCTGCCGGCTTGCAAAGGCAGAGTGGGATCAAAGACAGCACCTACAGGACTCTGTGGCTACGAGTGTGAGACGGGAGATGAGTCCCCAGGACATAGATGGCCGGTGTGGCAGCTTCCCCAGGCCAGGAGCCCGCGGGCTCGCTCTGAGCTGGACACCAGCGTTGGTACCACAGAACAGGATTCGTTTCTCTGGCAATTCCAGAAGGAGCAAATCCCAGACAGAACTGCGTCTCTGGGACAGCAGAGCAGATGCTCAGTCTAAAATTAGGCTGCTAACTGCGACTTTATCTGTGCTTCGGGAGCAGATCTGCTTCTTGCATCTGCCAGTGTGTAGTAGAGGAAAAGCAGGGCCCCTGCCTCCCCATCGAGGCTGAGTGGCAATGGGGACAGCCAGCTGGGGGCCTGGCGCTCCACGGCCTAGCTGTAGTGCTCCCTGGTCTCGTCCACTGCTCACACATCCCCTGGCAGGGAGGCGCAGGGAGTGCAGGGGGGGAGGCGCCTGCCTCCCGCCCTCAGGAGCCGCCTCAGCTTGGGGCTGTCTGGCTGAAGCAGAGGGAGACGGTGATCAGGGAACATTTCTTCCCACCCCTTCTTTGCGGTTCTCACCTCCATGCCTCTGACTCTCTCCCCCCCGCCCAAGCTAGGCCCTGCTCTCTGGGAAGAGGGGGATCCCTTGGAGGTCTGCTGCGGGGGCCTTCATTTATTTCTCCTAAAGCCACAGTTCTCACAATGGCTTACAAGGTGATGTGTAATATGCCTGACACAGTCCACTCAGGGCCTTTGCACTGGCTGTCCCCTTTGCCTATGAAGGCTTTGGCCCAATAACCACAACTTAATTCTTCACCTGCTTCAAGTCATTGCTCAAATGTCACCTTCTCAATGAGGTTTACTAAATTTGTGTCCCACTTGCCATCCCTGCATTCCTGATTTCCTGACTTGGTTCTACTTTGTTTCTATAGTACATACCTCCTGCCAACAGGTTACACAATTCACTAATTTATTCTGTTTCCTGCTTATTGTCTGTCTCTTTCCTCTAGAATGTAAGCTCCATGGGGGCAAGGATTTTGTCCATTTTGTTCACTGATGTACTCTAAATTCCTAGAATGGGGCCTGGCCCTTAGCAGCTGAACATATGTTACAAAATGTACCAATTCAGGGGAGACAGAGGCGCCGGGGCGCAGGGCAGCATCCTGCCTTTGTAAACACTAGCAGTAGCCTCTCCACAGGAAGCCCATGCCCTGGAGACAGGGTCTCTCTGCTGGGACTGCCTCTGGGCCCTCTCTGGGCCTCTGTTTGCTCGTCTGGTAACTGGGCTGATGGTACCTGTCCTGCGCCAGTGCTTGGGATGACAGGAGAGTGTGGGTGTGACTGTGCCCCAAACCATAAAGAGCTAGCCAAATAAGTGCAACGGATACATTTGTTCAGTAGCATTACTGAGCACCTACTGGGTGGTAGGCCCCACAGTGAGTGCCAGGGGTCCACAAAGGAGTGACAGCTTGTGCCCATCTGCAAAGAGGCACTCCCGGGGATTGGGGCCACAACCAGATGTGAGGGGGTAGGAAATGCCTACTCATTTCAGGGAGTTGGAGAAGTGGGACCCCAAAAAAGGAATATGCAGCCCTCCTGGCATCTACGAGAATTCATGCCTTAGCCATCTGGGTTAGGCAGGGTTCTCTGGAGAAACAGAACCAATAGGCTAGAGATAGATATATAGACAGAGATATATAGATGTAGCTATAGATAAAGAGATTTATGGTGAGGAATTGGCTCGTGTGAGTATGGAGGCTGAGAAGTCCCAGCATCTGCAGGCAGCAGGCTGGAGACCCAGGAGGGCCTGTGGAGTCGTTCTGGTTCAAGCCTGAATGCCTGGGAACTGGGAGAGCCACCCGTGTACGTTCCAGTCGGAAAGCTGGCAGGCTCGAGACCAAAGAAGAGCCGATGTTTCACTCTGAGTTCAAAGACTGGAAAAGACCAATGTCCCAGCTGAAGCAGGCAGGAGGACTTCCCTCTGACACAGCTTTTTTGTTCTATTCAGGTCCTCGGTGGATTGGATGAGGCCCACCCACCTTAGGGAGGGTAATCTGCTTTACTCAGCCCACTGATTCAAATATTCATCTAATCCAGAAACACCCTCACAGACAGACCCAGAATGGTGTGTGGCCAGCCATCTGGTCACCCTGTGGCCCCATCAAGATGGCACATGAAATTAACCATCACGCCCTCCTCCCCACCCCCAAACTGCTATTGATTCTTCACCTCCAAACCCAGACCCAGCCACCAAATCCACATGCCTGCTTTCCCCTCCCCAACTCTCCCTGCTACCCTGCCCAGCCCGCCACCCTTGGGGACACTGCCTCTGCCCTCAGGTTCCCCTGACTCAGCCCTTTCTAAGGGGAACCCAGCGAGGTGCCCAGGACACTTGCTGGGACTCTCATCCTCCCAGTTAGAGTTCAGGGTGGGTGTGAGGGCAAGCTGCAGGAAGTCAGAGGGTGGGCTGCAGAAGACAGCGCTCAGAGGGCCTGTTTTCAGACGGAAGGCAGATAGCTGACGGCATTAAGAGTCTGGACTTCCTGAAGGATCCATAGAGGCTTCATTTTCAGTCCCAGGCAGAGTGGCAGGTGCTGGTGTGTTCTACTCCAGCTGTGGGAAGCCCAAGAAGAAAGCCATCCAGTGCCGATTTACTGAGCACCTATTATACTAGGGGGCAAGCATAGACCCTGAGCGCTCTCCCAGCCTGGTGGGGGCATCAGACACAGATATGTTACTATAACATGATAAATGTTTTGATGGCATATGCAAAGCAAGTTCCAGGAACATTTTAATTCTGCTGAGGATTGGAGTAGATCAGGAAAAAAATAAGAAAATCAGGACAATGGAAGGAGACCTTATAGGATGAGTTCACTAAATAGGCAAGGAAGGTTAGTAGGGGAGCTGAAGGGAAGGGTGGGTGAAGAGATAGGAGGGGAGGAAGGGCATTCCCAGTAGAAGGAACAGCATGGGCAAAAGCATAGAGTATAAAAATGCACATTGTGATCAAGGACTAGTGAGCTGTCCTGCCCAGGCCAGGCCCTTCCCTGTGCATGACTCTAAGTAGGAGGGCTCCAAGGCTGAAGGATGGAGGATTGAAGTCCCTACCTCCTGCCTTGAGAGGTCAGAAGGGCTGCAGTGGGGTGGAGCGGAGCAGCGATGGGTCGAGACCTCTTCTACATTCCTTTGCTGTTATTGGATAGAGGCTCCTGAAAGTAGCCTTCGAGCCAGGCCCCGCCCCTCCTGTATTCATCTGCCCTTCCGCTGCCTTCAGTGTCATTCACTGTTTTTATCCACTGTTGTCATAGTTATTTTCCATAGTGTGCAAGGCCTCTCTGGAACCAGACTAGCAGCTGCCTGATCCTTCGTGCCTTTTTTGTCTTGCTCTGGGATTCCTTCCTGCCCACCCCCTGCCCTACCTGGCCCTTGGCCCTGGGCTGGCCCATGGGCGGTATCAATCACTATTGGGAGGGGAGAAGAACGTAAGTCCATCCCAGAATTTCCCTCTGTCTGCTACTGCCAGAACTCTTTCTGGTCACGTCTGTTGCTGTTACCTTGTGTGTGCATATTTAGGGGGTCTGATTAAATGCTCATTTCCCCCTCCCTCACTTTATGAGCTATCGGCAAGGACTAAGTCTTATTCATCACAGTGGCCCCCCCAAAGAGCTTGAGGTGGGGGTGGGGGTGGGGTTCCTGCATCGAGCATCTATTACATGCTGGCTTATGTCCTTGATACGTGAAATGACTTTCTCCTTTAATTCCATGGGCTCTTATTTAACCCTCATCATCTTTCCCTGAGATGTGTTATCCTCCCCATTTTATAGCTGTGAAAACTGAGGCACAGGGGAGTTAAGCAGCCAGTAAGTGTCAGGGTCAGGACCTGCACCCAGGTCTACCTTAATCCAGGCTGTAGAAGTTGATGCTATACTTCTGTGCCTTCCTTGGTGAGCACGAAGCCATGGGCAGAGTCAGTATTTATTGTCATGGATGGTTCTGCAAATCCTTTGGCTTAGGGAAAACCTGTTCTCACAGCTGCCAGGAGAGTGTGGCTTGACTAATCTTGTGATTTCCTGGAGCCCAAGGCCCCGCCTTCCCCACCTGTGGCCCTCTGGGCTCTGTGGGAGTCCCCAAAATGCCAGTGAAAAGCCAGAATGAGGCAGTCTCAAGGCTTAGGCCAAAGTATCAGTCCAAAGTATAGGAAAAGAGGATGCTTTTGTCATTTGGGGAAAACTCGTCAGGAGCTTAAGGCCACCTGGCCTCTTGTAGTTGTCATTTATGGACAGGATGGTCAGAGGGGCAGAAATGTGTTGTTCAACATGCTCTGAATACTTGGGACATTCCTGGAGCTAAGATGTCATGGCTGGAGATGAGGAATCTACAGGGGCAACAGACACATGGAGATGTGACTACACAGAGTGGGGTGCAAGCCGGGACGGTCTGTACCAAGTGCTGGAGGCTCACAGAGAAGGAAGCAGCCAATACCACCCGGGGTCCAGGGAGGCCTTCACAAGGGGAGTGGCCTTTGAGCTGGCCTGGAAGGCTGAATGGGAGCCAAGCAGAGATGGGCAAGGGGAACAGTGTAGGGAACAGCATATGCAACATGCACTTGACGGGCTCAGAAGCAGTAAGAGATCCTGTGTGGTGGGAGCCAAAGGTGGATGGGAGGGAGGGTTGGGCAGGTAAACTGAGGCTCTGTTATTAAAGGCACTAATAGGTAGAGCAGTTTAGCTGAACAGGGACCTACTTCAATTTGTCTTAGCGAGTTTCACCTGTGTGGAGAATGCATCAAAGGGGCAGGCTGGACACAGTAGCGGGGGGAGGCTGCTATAACTTGTCGATGATGGTGGCCTGGCCTGGTTTGGAGAAGGGATTCTGGCTTCCAGCTGGAGATGAGGGGTATCCCCATTAATGAAGATGAGCAGTATGGGATGGGGAGGATTCTGGGTCACAGTATGGGAACAAAGTCATTATTGCCACTGTTGATGGAGCACCCAGTAGGTATGGGTACTCTTTTAAGGGCTCTGTTACAGTATCTTGATAAAACTTCACAGCAGCTCTTCGAGATGAGGAAGTCAAGATTTGTGACATCCAGTAACATGCCCAAGGTGACACAGTTAGTAAGTGTGGGGCTGGGGTCTGAACTCAGCTCTGTGTGGCTCCAAGGCCCAGGCTGTTACCCACAGCATTAGGTTAAGGGCTGAGTTAGGAAGCTGGAAATAGTTCTCAGGCTGGACAGAGAGGATGGAACTGAGTCTGGAGGGTCAGACCCCAGGAGGTAACAGCCATGAACTGCAAGAATCTCCAGGTGTCTGTGCCATGAGAGAAGCTTCACGTGTGCAACAGATCTATGGAGATAGCGCACACATCACACACACACACACACACACACACACACACACACACACACACGATAAACAATACAAAGCACCTGAGGCCAGGAAGTCATGGCCATGGGGATGGGAAGTGGAGATAGGGATGGTTGGTAAAAAAAAGTCTAAGACCTAAATATACATAACCCAGAGGGCCCACTGGGCCAGTCACCCAAGTCCACCCTGAAAGCACTCCCAAGAACATTGGCAGTCCCTGGCTCCTTAGGAACCATAGCATGTTCCAAAAGTGTATCCATAATTTGGTTGTTAGAAGCTGGAAACAAAATTTCACAGAGAAACAGCCTCCTGGATGGCAGATCAGATGCCAGCCCTGCCCTCTGCTCCAATCCCTTTTAGCTTGTGAAGTCTCTGTGCGTGATGCTGGCTTTACAGCAGAGCCAAGCCCAGTGTGTGTGTGTGTGTGTGTGTGTGTGTGTGTGTGTGTGTGTAGCATTTCCATGGAAACAAGTGATCAGCATTCTAGCCTGGGACATCTGAACCATGGTCTTCTTGAATTGTAGCCCTAGAAGTAGAATGAATCTTATCTCCCCATCTTGTGTGCCCCAACCCCACTCCTCCCTGAGCTTGTCAGACAGCTGTGTAGCATTTAGCCAGTTACACTGCGATATCTGTTTACCTGTCAGTCTCCATCCTTGGATGGAGCTCCTAGAACACAGGCTTGTGTGTTGCATGTTCCCAGCACAGAGAAGGTTCCTGATTCATGTTTGAGGAATGAAGGAATGTGGGAAGGCCCCCAGGGCCAAGTGCTGGGACTTTCTCAAGACCTGGCCCAGTTACATGCAGGGGATGGGGCTGATAGGAAGGAACTGGCACCTGGCACCACCTGCCTTCCAGATACAGGGTGGGAAAAGTGCCCTGGGCCCCAGGGCTGGGGTGGTGGCTCACAGAGCAAAAGTAGCTTCCCTGGCTGCTGGCGTCAAAGCAGGGCTGCCAGCCCCCACTTTGTGTCCCTTAGGGCCTTCAGTGAGAATTGGCACAAGGATTGGGGTAGGGGCTAAGTCTTGAGGTGGGGATAGGTGGCTTTGGGTATGTGAGCACTCCCTGGCTCACGTTCCTGGCTTGGAGGATGGCCACAGCTGGAGGGGCCTAAGTGGCTTGGAGAGCTTAGGGGAATCAAGTGTGACGGTATGTGGTACAACGAAAGTGCATGATAAATGGTGCTTTCCTTCATCCCTTCCCCTCCACCTTGCAATGGCCAGTTCAGAACTGTGTGTTTAGGGGTTGGCATAGGATGTCCCAGGCTGCCTGGGGCCTGCAGAGGAGTTTGCCAAGAGGAAGGAGGAGGAAGACAAATCCAAGCCACCCAGCCTCCTGAGCATCTAGTCCAATCTAGCTGAGAACCCCACCTTCCATTCCACCCCCCAGCCAGTTACATCCCCTGCATGCAACTGGACACTAGAACCTCAGCCAGTTCTGGGTTGGATAAATTATGTCCCTCCTATAGTTAGTTTGTCTTTGGATTTGCCCCTCAGGATCATTTGTTCACTTAACAAACATTTGTGAACTTATCAGTCCTGGGCAGAGAGAAGAATCAAGATGGAAAGTTCCCAGCAGTTCCCCATCTGGAGGGAGGAGAGGTCCCCCACAACCGACTGCATTGTGGGGTCATGGGCATGTGTGCAGAGGCAGGAACTATTGAGTTGCCTGTGGCAGCACAGGAGGGTGACTAAGTCCACTGGGAGGGTCTGGTGGGGCCAGGCCACCCCTCAAAGAGGAGGGGGACACTCAACCTGGGGCAGAAACAGAGCCTTTGTGTGAATGACAAAAAGTCACCCCTAGGGGCAGATGAATTATAACAAGGCACCCACCACCTCTGTCTTGGAGCTGCTTCCAGCCAGAACAGTAAGCAGGACAGCTAGAGCAAGGTGGGAATGGAGTGAAGGGCAGGGGTCTGTCCCGGGGGCAGGCACCCCAATTGCTCTACTCAAGGGAGGGACCTGTATCAAGGGCAGGCTTGATTCAAGGTGTGAAGGACAGCAGGAGGAGTAGAGAGGGCATTTCAGACAAGGGGAAAGCCTGTGCAAAGACCTCAAGGAGTGAAAACTGGTGCAAGGCTGTCCATGTGTGCAGGGGGGTGCCTGGGCAAAGGACATGGTGGGTTGAGCTGCAGGAGATGCAGCTGGTCAGTGGGGCCTTGCGTGCAAGATCAGGGAGTGTGGTCCTTGCCTTTGGGGCTTTGTCAGAAGGGGGGTGACCCAATTAAAGCAGGGATTGGGCTCTGGGAGCTGATGGAAGTTGGGAGAGACAGGGGCAGTGGTCATCCACAGAATAGCCGGGAGGCTTGGCAGCTGGTCGGTGGGGCTGCAGTTGTGTACGTGAGCATGCAGGCCCATGTCCAGCTGCAGTCACACCTGCCTTCACTCCCTGCAAGCCCTGGAGCCACGGCTTCCTCCCCCAAGCCCTTGGAATGTAGTGCCCCATAGGAAGTTGGGGTTCCCTCCGCTAAACCCGGGGGTCTGGGAGGGGTCTGTTTGCTCTGACCTGGCTTTGGAGGGAGGGTGGTGGCTCTGTTGGAGGCTGTTGTATGAAGACAGAGAAATCCCCAGGGCCACTAGTCCTACCCTTGGGCCCAGATATGTTTGAGGCCATCACTTTGGAGTCAGAGGAAGCCTGGAGTTGTCAAGGATCCTTCCTGGAAGCCCTGGTCAGAGTAGTGGTCAGTTACCCGCTGGTGCGTGAACTTTCATAACCCTGAACGAGACAGCCTCCTTAAATTTTGCACCCTAGGCACTTAACTTACCTTGCTCTAGTCCTGGCTTTACCCCTCTTTAACCCCAGTTCCACTACCTCCCCCTGGGGCTGTTCCTGAAGTCAGCCAAACCCAGGGTCAGCCCTGGTTCTACTATGGCAGAGGGTTGACCTCTGACAAATCACTGAGATGTCTAAGCCTCAGGATAAGCATCTGCAAAATATAGATCACGATGAGGTCTCGAGGTCTTAGCCATTCCGAGACTGGTGGGGGCCTGGATGGGGGCTGGCTCCAGTGCGCTTGGTCCTGGTCAGAGCAAGGCTCACAGTGACTCAGGCCCAAATCCTGGGATCATGCAGCTTCTGGTAAAGTCAGGCTATTGGGAAGCCCCGGGGTGTCCCCCACCCCCACCCCAGGCCTGAGCCCAGGGAGGCCCCAGCAGGCCCGCCCCGCCCAGAGCTCATTAAAGCGGATTCCCGCGTGGGGAGGCGCGGGCTTCCCGGAGCGGGGTTGGCACCTAGGAGGAAGGCGGGGAGCACCCACTTTGGGGACTGCGATGGACGCCCGGCGGCCAAGGCGTGGCGCTGAGCGGCAGGGCCCCAGCGGCGGCGACCCGGGCTTCCCTGACTGCCCTCCCCAGAGGGCCCAGGAGGAAATGACAGCGCGGGAGCCGGGGCGGGCGCGGAGGGAGGGGCGGCGCCCGGAGTGACACGGCCTGTCACCGAGGAGGCCGCGGCTCAAACCCTCCCCGAGGTCGCCAGGAGCTGGGGATTCCCCAGACGAGGAGCCCGTTACCCAGCAGCCGCCAGCCGCGCCCCGGCCCAGCTGCGACCCCGGCCGCGAGGGCATCCCAGGGAGACCGGCGGCGAAGCCGAGAGGGCGGGAGAGGCGTCCCGGGCAGGCAGCGGGGTCCCGGGGCTCGGCGACAGGAAACTCTGGGGACTGAATGGAAAGAAGTGGGTGGTCCGGCCCCTGCGACTTCCCCTGACATCACTGCCCAAATAAGGAGCTTCCAAGCGGCCGCGGGGCGGCCCGGAGCCGCGCCCGCTGCCGGCGCCCGCCCGCCAGCCCGCCCCGCGCCCACACCGCGCCGCGTGGGCCGCCAGCGAGCGCCCGGGGCACCGCCGGGCGGAGCCGAGCCGGGCGGAGCCGAGCGCGCGGGCGCTGCCGAGCCGCGCGGAGGCCGGGCGCGCAGCCCAGCGCAGCCCAGTCCAGCGCGGCGCAGCCCAGCCCGGAGCAGCGGAGCCGCGGCCGCCGCAGGTAAGCAGTGAGCACCCCGCGCGCCGCGTCCGCGCCGCGGCCTGGCAGCCTCGGAGCCGGGCATCGCCGGACGCCGGACGGGCAGCCGGGGGCTGGAGGGAGCCGCGCCGGTGGGAGAGGGCTGGGCGCGGGCGCGCGTGCAGGAGCGCGTCGGTGCCAACTCCCGGGACCCTTGGTGCGAGGGACCTCGGCTTCTCCGCAGCCTGCGGTTGCCTGATGCACATGCTCTCTGCCAGCATTTCTCAGACACTACTTCTGTCACCACCCTAGGGTGACACAAGCGTTCCCGCGTTCACACACTTCTCTAGCACACTCGCGCCTGGCACAGCCATTGGCGTGCACAGCCTTCTGTGTCCAGCGCAGACCCTCACGCAGCCACGGCGCTCACCCCTCGCACTGCCACACGGTGGGACGCGGCACAGCCCATGGGAACTGCTGAATGGGTTTGGCAGCCCTGGCGGCGCTTCCCCCTGGAGGCCCTGGCAGTTTCAGACCGTCAGAGCCGACCAGCCCTGGGCTCCTCCGGGCTCACTGGGAGTGAGTTCAACTGGCATAGCTCTGGCTCTTCCCGAGCCCCCCTCCTCCTTGCGTGATGGCACCTGGCACTGGAGGCACCTCCTAGGGGGACTGTACCTGGCTTAATCAGGAGGGTGTGGCGACTGGCAGAGAGCTACTCCTGCCTCATAGCCTGGGTGTTTCCAGAGCGGCTCCTACTCCTTGGGCATTTCTGGGAGCACCCTCCCGGTCCCCTCTTCACCACTGCAGGGTGCTTGGGCTCCAGACAGGAGTGCTGGTGGCTGCAGAACAGGTGCAGATGGCATCAGGCTTGGAATCTTGTGGGGGTCTCTGTGTAGTGGCCAAAATTGTTTTTCTATAAAAATGTAATTAATGATAGTTTGATGAAGGACATAGGGGAAACTGATAGGGCCAAGTTATGGGTCCATCCCTTAACTGGCTCTAGGCAGCTCCCTTAATCTCTTTCAGGCTGTGTTTTATCTTCTGAAAAATGGGGATGAGTGTCCTCAGAGGTGTGTTGTCAGAGAGAATTGAGATCATATAAGTAAAAATGTTCTGTAAATGTAAAGCCCTGTGCACATGCCAGTTACTGTGGTTTGGATGATTTCTGGGTTGGTGTTTGTCATGGCTCTACTCTGTGACTTAGAACACCATTTCTGTTCCATCATCTGCAAAAAAGAAGGCATTAACAAGTGTCCTGTGTGCCTGCTAGCAGATTTTCCCAGGGTGTTCCATGGAACATTAGTTCTGAAAGCTGTTCCATGAGTAAAGGTTTCCCTGTTTGAAAGGTTTCCCTGTTTGAAGTATGGCAAATTCTGCAAGCTCTCTATCATCCTCTGGCTAATCACAATCCGTATTAGCAAGTTAAAGGCTCTGAGAAGTCCTGCAATTAAAGAGCCTGCTTAACTTTGTCAAATCCAACATTTTTCTAGTTGGATCTAGGGCCATTTTCACATTATATACCCTTGCTCTCTGAGGAAACAGTGCTTCGGAGGGCTGCCCATAGAAATGATGTGGTGTTGTGCAGTTGCAACCAGACTTTGAGAGCTAAGTTCTAATTGCCCTGTCTTAATGGAGAGTAAGCAGAAGCCCAGAGCAGTTAAGTGGCTCATCTGAGATCACACAGCTAAACAGTGGCCCAATATCACCTAGTAATTAGTGGTAAAACAGAACCCAGTCTCCCCATCCAGTTCTCTCACCTCATTGAATTATATCTGGAAGTTGAGAATTCTCTTCCAGAACCAGTCTTGTTGCTTTATGTGGGCACTCTGCAGAATATATTTCAAAAACATAAAGATTTAAATGATTTATTATTGAATGATCTAAGTGATGATCAGGTACTATCTATGTGCCATTGGTCTGGGACTTTAGCATGTGAAGTTTAACCAGTTGTGAACCTGTGGTGAAGAGCTCCACAGTGGTACCACAGTCATCCCTCACACATGCACACGTGCGTACACTCCTACACACTCAAACACCCACTTCTCACATGTCTGCTCCTACACATGCACATACACTCACACACCCACTCCTACACACTCTCACACACTCCATCCTGTACTCATTCACACACACATCCACTCCTACACATGCACACACTCCTGCACACTCTTGCACACTCGATCCTGTACACTTGTTCACACTCACACATCTGCTCCTACACAAACTCTCACACACACATCCACCCTGTTGTGTTCTAGGCTGTAGCCAAGAGGCAGTCATGGCAATGGGCATGCCCCTTTGTCCCCATATCCCCAAGAGCTGGTGGGGGTGCCTGGCACTAGCTCCCCAAGATGAGCACTGAGCATGTTGGAAGCCTTTGCAAGGCCAACCCAATGCTGCATTTCCTCTGTGTCTCCTGATTTCTTCCATTTTCTGCCGTATTTGCTGATATTGGTCAACTATCCTTTGGTCATACATGATGGGACAGCTAAAGCTGTGGCTTCTACTGTGTTATTTGTTTTAATCAACTATCAAAGCCCTGTGAGGGCAAGGATGCCAGCACCTAGCAGCATGCCTGGCACAGAGGAAAGGTTCAATAAGCATTTATTGAATGAGTGAGTGAGTGTCTGCTGGCTGCTAAGATGGCCATGACCCAGGCCTACATCCAGGAGAATTCGCTGAACATGTTTGCCGAGTGCCTGCTGGGCCCTAGACACCATTCTTGGGATTACAGCAATGAAAACAATTTAATCCCCTCGTTCATGAAGCCTGCATTCCAGTGGAAAGAGAGATAATGAATAGTAATGAACAAGATAAAGCTAAACAGTGGTATACACTATGAAGAAACTCAATAAGGCAGTGTGATGGAGAATGTCAGGGAGGAATGGGAGGAGCTAAACATGGGGCCCAGAGAGTTTGCTGAAGAGTTGACACTTTTTTGTTTTGTTTTGTTTTGAGGCAGGGTCTCACTCTGTTGCCCAGGCTAGAGTACAGTGGCATGATCATGGCTCACTGCAACCTCAAACTCCCGGGCTCAAGTGATCCTCCTGGCTCAGCCTCCCAAGTAGCCGGGACTGCAGGCATGTGCCACCACACCTGGCTAATTTTTTTTGTAGAGATGTTATATTGCCCAAATGCTATGATGCCCACGCTGGTCTCAAACTCCTGGCCTCAAGCAATCCTCCTGACTTGGCCTCCAAGAGTGCTACGATTATAGGTGCGAGCTACTGCACCTGGCCAAAGAGTTGACATTTATCCTGAGACCTGAATGATGAGAAAGTGACAGCCATGCAAAGCTTTGGGAAAAGAATGTTCCCAGCAGAAGAACAGCAGGTACAAAGGAAGGAGCTGGGCTGAGGGACCAGGAAGAGGCCACACTGCAGCTCCCTGCTGATTCTCTTGCCAGCACCCTTTGGAGGGGGTAACTGCTGACGTTTGATCTGGGACCTAATTATCTTCCTTGTTCAATCAGTAAAGCTAAGCTCGGTGCATGCCGGGCTCTGTGGTGGTGGTGGGGGGCAGGGCTGCCTCTGCTGTCTCAGAGGACTGCTCTCCCCACTTTATCCACTCCCCACCCCTGTAAATGAGGAAAGGATTGGACCCTTAAGGCCCCTCCCAGCTCTACCATTATAGAATTCGATGGCTTGTTTGCAGGAGGTTCGAGACAATTCAGGTGGTCCATCTGGAGGGATGGTGAATTAGTTGTGCTGCTTCCATTATTAATAACCATGATGTCATACATCTGTGCGGTTCTTGATCGGCTACAGAGCACTCTCTCCTATTATCCTGTTCACTCTGTGGACTAATCTGCCAAGTGGCAGGGAGGGGGAGGTGGAGAGAGCTCAGACACCGCCACACACTGCCACAGGCCCACGCAGGCCACTTCACCTCCCTGAGGCCCTGCACGGTGGGATTACAGGAGAGCCCAGCTCCCGAGGCTCCTGGTGGGGTGAAGTGAAAGCCTGCAGGTCAAGGGCTCAGCACGTGGCAGGCACTTAGTAGCAGTTGCTTCCCATTTTACAGATGAGGAACTCAGAGCCAAGAGAGACTATGACCCTTTTGTCCACTGCTGTATCCCTGGTCTTCCCGGCCCAGGGCTTCGGGTGCATGGTAGGCTTTTTTTTTTTTTTTTTTTTTTTTTTTGAGACAGAGTCTCACTCTGTTGCCCAGGCTAGAGTGAGTGCCATGGCATCAGCCTAGCTCACAGCAACCTCAAACTCCTGGGCTCAAGCAATCCTCCTGCCTCAGCCTCCCAAGTAGCTGGGACTACAGGCATGCGCCACCATGCCCAGCTAATTTTTTTCTATATATATTTTTAGTTGGCCAGATCATTTCTTTCTATTTTTTTTTCAGTAGAGATGGGGTCTCACTCTTGCTCAGGCTGGTCTCGAACTCCTGAGCTCAAACAATCCACCCGCCTCGGCCTCCCAGAGTGCTAGGATTACAGGCGTGAGCCACTGCACCCGGCCGATGGTAGGCTTTTAATAGCTTTGTGTCCAGTCGATTTTCCTAAGGTTGCTAGAAAAGGGCAGAGCTAGGACTCAAACCCAGGCCTGTGCACCCCAGAGTTCTTTTCATAAACGTCACAGTGTTTGGGAATAATCATCATGGTTAGTAAAGACGAAACTTCACAGCCCGTTTGTGGAGGATCAGAATTATTGTTCTGTCGTTAAGAATCCTGGAATTATAAGATCTCAGGGGTTCGGAGGCCTGATATTCTTTGTAAACCCATGAATAAATTTCTTAAGAAACATTTTGGAACCTTCCAGAAGAGGGCATAGATGTGAGAAAATGGTCTCCCGAGAACTGAGAGCAGAGGTTCTGCATCAGGGGTGCCCGTGGCTGTCACCTGAGGGCTTTCAACAGAAGGACTCTGAGTTCCACCCTGATTGTCTGACCGGAGCTTCTGGGGAGGGCGTGTGGGCCTGGGGAGAAGGAAGTGCCCTGGTGCTAGATGTTCGGCCTGGGGATGAGAGGCCAGTCAGCTGGGGGCCCAGGGAGTCAGGCAGGGCTTCCATCTGCCTCCCGTTTCCACCCATGCTTAGCTGTGACGCCCTTGTCCCGGGCCCACAGCAGCCGCATGGCAGGAGCAGGAGCCATGGGCTCCCCAGACCTGCGTTTGCATCTCCTGCGTTCTAGCCGTGCACAGGCCAAGCCCTTTTGCCTCTCCTCACCCTCACCGTCCTCATCTGTGATATGGCAATGCTCACGCCTACCTACAGGGGGCTCTGTGGATGACAGGAGACCACCTATGTCAGATATCTCATTAGATATCTGTGCCTGGCGTGTGGAAGGCAAACAATACACAATTTCAGTTATTATTATGAAAAATTACTGA
The DNA here is from genome assembly GCA_028533085.1 of Varecia variegata. Taxonomy (NCBI): domain Eukaryota; kingdom Metazoa; phylum Chordata; class Mammalia; order Primates; family Lemuridae; genus Varecia; species Varecia variegata. The sequence continues at coordinate 80,874,756 of CM052444.1, forward strand.
CCGTTAAAACTGCAGTCTTGCGAATTGGCTACTACTAAAGGGGTCAATAAAATGGACCCATCGGTGTTTGCCCCAAACACCAGCCTTTTGGGAGGAGGGTACACTTCATGTTGTAAACACCAGTCCTTGGGCGGAGGAAGGACCAGCTCTTCCCCGCAGAGCTCCGACTCTGGTGGAGAGCTGAGGGCCGAGTGGGGACCAGGCCAGCCTCACTTCCCACGGCTCTGACGGGGCAATGGGCTCGGAGAGCGGGTGTGAGGTGGGGAGGCCAGTGGTGGCTTCAGTCTTGCCCTCACCTTTGTCACCCTGGTCTCCTGTCCCCGAGGCTAACGTATGGGGCAGTTGGGAGGTAGCACCCGGCTTGCGGGCATCTCGGCAGGTTGGGCCTCTCACCTCACTCTGTCATTTATTCGTTTAGTCAGCAGTGGATTGAGTCCTTCCAGGGGCTCAGCTGTGGCCTCAGCACTAGGAGAGAACCTGTGTCCTCAAGCAGCTCCGGGTCCAGCAGGTCCCTCCGCCCACTAGCCACGTGGCGGCGGGCAGGTTGCATTTTCTCCCCCGGTCTCAGTTGCCTCAACTCAAGAACGGGACCACTCTGGTTGCTTCACCAGAGGAATATGTTGTCGTTTTAAGGACCCAGCCCTCTCTGGTGCTGTCTGGGTTTTAGGGTCTCTGATAGAGCAGTTGGGCAGAGGGAACAAGGGCTTCGTTGCCAGGAGGGACGCCCCTCTGACGCTGGTCCTGCCCCTACTTGCTGCGCAGTTTGCTGCATCTTTAGTTCTCTGTTTTTCCTCACTTATAAAATATGGTGCGAGCACCTGCATTGCCGGGCGCTGTGACTGTTAGGTGAGATGATCATATAAAGTACCTGGCTGTTGACAAATGTGACCCCCGTTTCCTTTCTGTCTGGCCCTTAGCTCTGCCCTCTTGCACATTGCTGCTTTTGGAGAGTCATCCCAACCCATCGCTGCCCAAGTTCAAACACCCAGGAATAGTCAGGTGTAGGCAGACAGTCAGATTGGAGCTCAAGGGAATCAGCACATGTCCCTTGGTGAAAGGTGGGCATGGGGAAGTGGTTCCAGCCCACAAAGGCATCAGGGCCATGGTGCAGAGCCGCAAGTCCTGGGTTCTGTCCCTGGACCTGCCACTAAGTCACGGTGTGTCATTTACCAGTTCCCTCCCCTTTCTGAACTGCAGTGTCCTCATCTGCAGCGGAGTTTCTTCCTGCTCTGAGGAAGCTGTGGGCCTTTGATGTGCAGGTGCTGCCTGGGTACAGTAACGGAGTGGACCGGCTGGGCGCGGGGACTTTACCAGCTCTTTCAGGCCTGGACTCCGTTGGAATTGATTGTGTGGAGAGGCCAGCAGACAGGCTCTGGACAAGGAAGAGACTGTGGTTTCTAATTGGTAGAGCCACTCATGGGAGAGGAGGCAGGAAAAGGAACATTAATGGCATTAAATTAAATTAAAAGAAAGGCATTACCTTTTTTTTTTTCTTATAGAAGACCCAAAGGGCTCCAAGCCACCTGCTTCCCAAACAGCTTTTCTCTTCTTAAATTTAACAGTAGGTTTGGCTGTAAAGAGTTGTTTTCAGGTCAGCAGGGTGGAGGCAAGAGCTTGCAGAGTGAAACCAAGCATGTAGGCGTTTGGTTAGCGGGTATCTGTTGGGCACTCACTAAGTGTCAGACACTGCTCTGGGCACGGGGATACAACAGTGACCAAATCAGCCCAGAGTCAGTGCTCTCTTGGGATATATAAAGTATTGGAGGCTACAAACAAAGGAACCTGGGAACATGTCATGTGTCAAATGGGGTCAGTGCCATGGAGAAGCATAAGGCAGTGTGAGAAGTTCGAGATGGCCAAGGTAGGAATTCAGCGGCTCTTTTATGTAGGTGGTCAGAGAAGTTATCACTGATAAGATGACCCATGGGCATAGCCATAACGGAATAGACTAAGGAGAATTTCCTTTCTCTATGGGGTACATGGAAGCCTATGGAAATATCTCACTGGAAGCTGAAATGGTCACCTCAGCCACCCAGCTCAGACTCTGGGCTGTCCTGCTTTAGAAACAGTATGCTAAGTCTACTTCAGGGTAGTTGTTACAGCAACAGTAATGGTAATAATGGTGATCAGTGTTGGACGGGGCTTTAAGCTTTCAAAATGCCTGCCCACGCAGACTATCTCACTCAGCACTCTCACGAGGTAGAAGGTATTATCTCCATATTGCAAGTGAGGAATCTGAGAGCTGTGGGGTGCCGAGCCCAGGACAGTATGACAAGTGAGGGGCAGAGAGACACTCAAACCCAGATGTGCTGCCCACTGGACACTGTGTTTCTCCCTGCAGGGCAGCTGGGATCCACCACAGTACCCAGCACAACACCTTGCATGCTGTAGAGCAGCAGTCCGCAACATTTTTGGCACCAGGGACCAGTTGCATGGAAGACAATTTTTCCAGGGACCAGGATTTGCAGGGGGAGGGGGAGCAGTGATGGTTTCAGGATGATTCAAGTGCATTACATGTATTGTGCAGTCAAACCTCTCTGCTAATGATAATCTGCTCCCCAGCACTAGCATCACTGCCTCAGCTCCACCTCAGATCATCAGGCATTAGATTCTCATAAGGAGCGCAAGCTAAATCCCTCGCATGCGCATCTGAAAGCAAGAATCTAATGCCACCCTGATCTGATAGGAGGTGGAGCTTATGCAGTGATGCAAGCAATGGGGAGCAGCTGTGAATACAGATGACGCTTCGCTTGCTCACCCGCTGCTCACTTCCTGCTTTGTGGCCCAGTTCCTAACAGGCCACAGACCAGTCCGCAGCCTGGGGGTTGGGGACCACAGCAGTAGAGGATGAGACTTATTTCTTGGAAACAACAGTAAATCCATAGACTAAGGAGATATGACGACTGCATACCATGTGGTATACTGGATTGGATCCTGGAACAGAAAAATGACATTAGTGGAAACACTGGTGAAATACAAATAAAATCTGTAGTTTAGTTACTATTAATAGTAATATACTGATGTTAATTTCTTCATTTTGACAAATATACCTTCTTATGTAAGATGTTAAGATTAAGGAAACTGGGTGGAAGGTATATGGGGTCTCTGTTCTATCTTTGCAGCTTTTCTGTCCATCTAAAATTATTCCAAAATGAAAATTTTATTTAAAAATAAATGAATGAGTCCACATACACTCCTTCTAGCTCACCTCCTCAGCGTCGCTTAGGAAAGCCATAAAGGGTCATTGAGTAATTAAATCTCTGCTGCTGGTCACCCCAAGCATATGTCCCCAAGCTGCCTGTGTGAGAAGGAGCAAAGCTATACAGCAGTAGTGCCTGTATCCACACTGGCAGAGGAATGTTCTCTTGGATATGTCTTCTCCAGGGACTGCTCCCAAGTGAATTTCAAGTATACCATATAACCTATATTTTAGGCTACACCCAGTACGCCCTTTGTGTTTGGTGGAAGTTCACCAACTCATTTTCACTTGGTGCTATAACAGACAGATGGAGACCTAGTTTTATCTGTGGAGCTATATCATGTGACTATACAAATTGTAGTGACTAATGGTTAGGAAGGAGTAGCTGCAAGGTAGTGAGAACAGAGTCAGAGAACGTAAAAGGCCATTAGAGTAATCTGGTTTTCTGGCCAGGTGCGGTGGCTCACACCTGTAATCCTAACACACTCTGGGAGGCCAAGGGGGAGGATTGCTTGAGGTCAGGGATTTGAGACCAGCCTGAACAAGAGTAAGACCCCGTCTCTACAAAAAATAGAAAAATTAGCCGGGCATGGTGGTGCATGCCTGTAGTCCCAGCTACTCGGGAGGCTGAGGCAGGAGGATTGCTTGAGCCCAGGCGTTTGAGGTTGCAGTGAGCTATCATGATGCCACTGCACACTCTAGCATGGGCACAGAGTGAGACCTTGTCTCGGAAAAAAAAAAAAAAAGTAATCTGGTTTTCTTTTACAGTAGAAAACATTTAGGCCTAAGGAGAGGTGTCTCATGGAATGAAGGAAAGAGATCAAGGGCCAAGGGGTTCTGATGTTTGGTGCCTGATTCCCCATTCACAAAACAAGTGAGTTGGCCTATGTGAGTCTCTGGAGACCCTCCTGCTGAAAACCACTGAGCCAGTGATGGTCCAGGCTCACTGTGCAAGGGTTGAGCCACACTGCTTAGCCTGTCTGGGAGACCTGGTCTCCTGATGGTTTTCCAAGGGCTGTGGCCATTCCACACATTCTTGCCTTGGCATGCAGGCATTTGGTGTCTCCCTGAAGTCTAGGAGAGGCAAAAGATGCTTCGGGGGGCAGGAAACCACCATCTTGTGTCTGTTAGAAAGTATCTAGTATTTAAAAGGGTAGGCAATCCACTCCAAGATGGGACCTTTATTTTAAGCAAGCTCTGATCTTGTGAAATAAAGAAGTCCAGCATTTCCCACTGTGTGTTTGTAGAACACAAGTGCCATGGAATGCAAAGATGTGTTACAGGGAGAAATCAAAGTCCTATAGCCAAGGACATTTGGGAAAGTTTAAAGGCCTTTTTACTACAGGACTTCTTGGAGTCTATAATATGCAAAGTGTATTGGAAATCTGCAAAAAAGTATGTGTGTGAGAGTGTGTGTAAGTGTTGTGAATATGCGTGTGTCGAGGTGGGTATTGTGGTGTGGCTTTCCAAGACTGATCAGAGAACAAATATATATGCATACACATACACACACACACACACACACACGCACATATAGAATAGCTGGGCCTGAGTTTCATAGAAAAATATTTTGGGAAACACCAAAGTTATCTGAGGTCAAAGCTGAAAAACTTAACGTGAATAAACAATGGCTCTAAAACTTGTTTCTTCATGTTTTGTTAGTTTCGGCATGTCAATTTCTCACATTTTTTCCTATTTCGTTAACTTAATTTCTTTTTCCTCAGAAGAAAAATGGCATGCAAATGATGCGTCTACCTTCCCTCTGTGTTGTGCTCATGGGAGGCAGAAGTATTGTGTGTGTGGTCGTTGAGAGGAGGGTAACCAAGCTCATGTGACAAATCAGTGGTGCGTTTGTAACCCAGAAACCCACATGTGACATTAGTGTTTTAGGAGCTAAAAACGAAGCTCATTTAAAAAAATGCCACTTAAGACCAAAACCCGATTGTCGAGCATGGTTTTCACATGGGGTCCCCCAGCACTTGCCTCTGCACAGGGGTGTTTGTCACCCTGAAGGGCAGATGTCTTTCCTGGTCAAGGTGCCTGATCGGTAGAAATGCCTGATGAGGTGAGAACACCCTTGGATTTGATGGTGATTTCTTCACCCCACTCCTGGTCCCAACTTCTCACTGCTTCTGTGATGCTCACAGGGAGAGGTGTGTGAACTGCCTGGCCTGCTTTTCAAAGCCCTTCCCTTCCTGGGCCTTCCCTCAGCCTCCACTGTCCCCGACTCCCACCTCCGTGCGTAAATCCTGCCACCTCCCAGATCCTGCCCTTCACTCCTCTGGGCACGTCCTCACGAATGTCGGTGTCCGAGCTGGGGTCAGGGTCCAATTCCATTTTATGATTGCCTCTTGTCAGACCCTCAGCTTCAGTTTCCTTACCTGGCATATGAGAATACCCAAAGACTCTTCAAATAAAGGATAAATTACATAAAGGAAAATTTAAGGGAGAATTTTCTTTCTCTACGGGTTAGATGGCAGGGAGTATATGGGGAGGCTTCAAAAACAACTAATTTGAAGATGAAATGGTTAGCTTAGCTGGTTCCTCAGACTCTGGCCCGTCCTTCATCCAATGTGTGTGACCTCAGACAAGCTACCTGAAGTCTCCAAGCATCCCTCTCCTTGCTATAAACATGGGCTGCTGTGCCTACCTCTCAGGCCTTGATTCAATGCTGTGAGGTTTGTGGGGAGTCTAGAGCAGTGCCTGGTGCACAGAGAGCTATGCATGATTATCTGTCAACTAACTAAAAACATAACCAAGTTTAAAAAATGTGTGAAAGATATCAACAGGTAGTACCCAGATATAAAAATGACTCATAAACATGTGACTAACGCCGAAGCTACTTAAAAGCAAAGGACTATAAATTAAAATGAGATTATTTTGCCTATAGATAGCAAACATGTAAAAATAGAAAGAAGATCTAGTTCTGGCAAGGGTCAAATGGTCTTGGGAGTCTAAATTGGTATCAGTGAAATTATAAATGCGTATACAGTCGTCCCTCGGTATCCATGGGAGATTGACTCCAGGATCCCTGTGGATACCAAAATCCTCAGATGCTCAGGTCCCTGCCATGAAATGGCATAGTGTTTGCATGTAACCTACGCACCTTCTCCCATATACTTTAATCATCTTTAGATGACTTACAATACCTAATATAATGCCTACATATCACTTCACATCAATTCACATGAATTCAACGTAGTACTTGGTGTGTGGCAAATTCTAGTTTTTCTTTCTGGAAATTTGTGGAATTTGTTTTAAAAAGTATTTTTATTTATTTATTTATTTATTTATTATAGCTTATTATGGGGGTACAACCGTTCTGGTTAAATATATTGCCCATGCCATGGTTGTTTGAATCCATGGATGCGGAACTCACAGATACAGAACCCACAGATATAGAGGGCTGACTGTACCTACGTTGATCCAGCCATTCCCCAGCTGTAGAAAAATATATGCACATAGGCATGGGCATGGTGGCCCATGCCTATAATCTCAGCACAGGGCAGGAGAATCACTTGAGCCCAGCAGTTCAAGACTAGCCTGGGCAACTCAGCAAGACCCTGTCTCTACAAAAAATAAAAATAAAAAAAATTAGCCATGTGTGGTGGTGTGAGCCTGTAGTCCTAGCCACTAGGGAGGCTGAAGCAGGAGGATCACTTGAGCACAAGAGTTTGAGATTATAGCCACTGCACTCCAGCCTGGACCACAGAGCATGACCCTGTCTCGAAAAAGAAAAAGAAAAGAAAAATATATGTACACAAAGATAAATACGTACAAGGGTGTTCCCTTGTAGCATTGTTTATAGTAAAGAGAAATTGGAAATGACCTCAATGGCCAGTAATGGTAATGCCTAAAACATTTGTACCATGGAATACTTTGTGGCCATTTAAAAAGAAAGAAGTGAAACTACAGGTCCTGACCTGGGAGGATATTCAGAACGTATTCTTAACTGGAGAAAGGTTTCTGTGTGATTTGTTTAGCACAATCCCATTTTTATACAGAAAATGTTAAACAATTAAATGTGTGTGCACATGTAGATATGTTTCTGTGCTCGTGGAAACAGCCTGAGAACAGACCCAGTGAACCATGAGTGGTAGTTTCATCTGGGGAATGGGATCTGGGAAGGTGAAGGAGGGCTTGTCCACTTTTTACTTTAAGTATTTCTTTATTTAAACAACTTTTTTTTAAATAGAGAAAACAAAAATAAATCCCAAGAAAATAAAAAGAAAGGAAGAAAAATCTCTAGTACAGGATTATTGTGAAGACTCAATGAGGTACTAAGACTCGCCAAACATCTAACACAGTGCACAGTGCCTGACACTTTGTAAGTGCCCAGTAAATGCTTCTAGCCTTTTTTCCTTCCTCTGGGGGGTCTGTGCCTCCCCTGCCCCGCCACGTCCAGCCACTGTTTTTCCCAGACTAGGAGATCAATAAATATGCAGCGGTGCCTCCAGCAGCGTCAACACACCTTGATGCTGTGCCCCCACCCGAGCACCTGCCCTCAGGAGCTGCCATCAGAGGACACACCCTTCTCCATCCCCGGCAGTCCCCTGGGTCCTTTTTCTTCTTGGCCCTCTTTTAAAGGGCTGCCATCCTTTCCTGGGGGTCGCCCAGCCACACCTCCTGTCTTCCGAAAAGAGCCTCTCATCATCTTGCAGGATGGGGCCACCTTTCTCACCACCACATCTCGAGGGTAAATCTTAATAATTTGGGTCATTTCTGCTCACGGGTTTGTTTCTTTTCTGTTTCCGTTCACGGCCAGGCTTTCCCACCCCCGGGGATGTGGGCTTTCCTGCTTCCCTTCCCCCACTAGCTTCCACCTGGCCCCGATGAATTCCATCATGCCTGCTTAAAATCATTTTACTTCCAATTTGCTAATTTAATTCTAGTCTTACAGAATTTTGGCAACCCTGCCAAACTGAGTGCCAGATGCAGATTTAATGAGCATATTTTCAGTTCGTTCTTTCCTGTCTTCGTGAAGATGCTGAAGAGAATAGGGTCTGGACCAGTCCCCGGGGGACTCCGTCCCTGGAGCCTCCCTCCCGTGCTTGACCCCGAGCCACTGGGCATGCCCCTCCGGCCTGGTCTCTCCCCATCTAACGGGAAGAGCTCCTTGGAGAAGGAAGCTGTTATTGCATCATCCTCCCAGTCTTAGAAGCCCCAACCCAGTTCCCATCATTTGGACTTCACAGGAAATGTATGTGGAGAAAATTACTTTTTTCCTCCGGCCCGTGTCTTCCAGCAGCCATGTGCAGCTCAGCAGCTGTTCAAGGATTCATCTATTTAACAAACACATACTGAGCACTTTCTAGAGGGATTTCTCCGAGTGTGGTCTGTTGCCTACCTGCAATAGAATCACAGTGGGGCTTGGGGGACATATAGATTTCTGGGCCCCGCCCCCAGCTGTAGAATCAGACAGTGGGATAAGGTGGGGCCTGGGACGCTGCAACCCAGAGGATCCTCCTGCCTCCAGCACTTACCTCATTTCAACTCGTACCAGCCCCATGTGGGAGACATTTTTATCAAAGAAGTCGAGTGGCTGGCTTAGGGCCACAAAGCGCTGAGCATCAGAGCTGGGACTCTGCTTGAGGCTTTTGATGCTAAATACAGGGCTCTTTCCTCTCCCCATAGCAGCAGCTCAGGGCCCAGCACCGTTAGCCGTGATCCCAAAATTACTGCTGGTGACTCGGGCCCAGAGCAGGTCTGTGCCTTCTCGAGCTCACCCACACCGGCCCTGCTGTGCAGACCAGGACACAGAGACCCTGAGGGTGAGCTGCCAAGCCAGCAGGTGAGCTGTGCTGTAGAAGCAGGAACCAGGACCCACACCACATTGGACTCTAAATTCTAAGCCAAGTGATGCAAAGGGCGGAGTAGAGAACACAGTGGATTTTCCAAGGCGTAGGCCGGAGGAACAAGAGGGGCTATCTGGCTTCAGTGGGTGAGGCCTTGCCTGTGGGAAAGTCATTTCCATTTCTGAGCCTTGGTCTTGTCAATGGTACACAAGGACGGGGCTGGCTACAGCCAGTGATCTCTAAACGTTTTTTAATAGTGGAGCCCCCCCCATCGCCCTGACTTTTTAAAAATCCAAATAAAATCTTACACCGAATCCTAGTATATACAAAGAGACAAAATTGGAGACGTCTTCAGCTGCTCAGGGCTTTATAGGAGGCAAATTGGAAACATGTCATTTAGCATTTATCATCCATCGATGGGCTATGTGTCTCCTTCGTAGTCCCCCACCCCAGGTGTGACATGGTGGCTACAGCCTCAGATTTTAGGGTCTGGCCCATAGGGGTCCAGTCTGGGTTTTGCCACTTTCTGGCTGTGTGACCTTGGGCAAGTTGTGTCCCTTCTCTGGGTCTCAGTTTCTTCTCTGTAAAATGTGGATGCTAACAGTTGAGTTGAGAACATTAAACGAGCTAGTTCATGCAAAATACTTAGCACGGTGCCTAGCATGTAGGAGGTGCGCTAACTCTTGTTTTCCTTTGACAGAATAGGACTGAAGACATGAGAAATTAAACAATCATGAAGGAGATTTCTTAGGGCTGTGGAGACACGTTGTCATATGAGTGAGTGGTGTGGACAGTGAGGCCTGGGCATTTGCTGTTCTATATATTTCAGCAAATTTTGTAGTCCCTGTAGTGGGTGAGATCATGTTCTAAGAGGAAAACTTGTAGAAAGAGGAGACTTTGGGAAAGGTAGGGTTAGAGCCCAGCTTCCCAGACGGGACTCCTGGGGCAGGAAGGCTGCACAGGCTGGCAGGGCTCACCAGGGGCAGAGGCAGGGCCGGGAGCTGGATGCCACCAGGCAGGGGCCCAGTCACATCCCAGAGGCCTGAGGAAAGGACAAGATTGGAGCATCCTGGGCTTCTGCCGTAAGAGGCCAAGAGTGTCCAACAGATCCCAGTATTTGGTGGCAAGAGGTCAGAGAAAGAGCAGTGAGGACACTGTAGGGAGCTGCAGCTCAAGGGTGTGGGGCTGGGGAGGAGGAGGAGACTCCAAGCTCACTGTGGTGGTGCAGAGGCGTGGGGGCCCAGCCCCAGCCCTGCAGTCAGCCCCCTGGGGCAAACCCAGGCACCTGCGTTCCCCCACCTGGAGCCAGGTTGCAGGAGGGGAGCACCCCTCCGCCAAGGCCTCAGCAAGCCCTGGAAGGGCCTCCCACTTAGAACCTGCTGGAACCTCCTGCGTGGTGACGTGAGAGTGGAGTGTGAGAGTGAGTGCGGCACCGAGGAAGGGGAGGTTTCCCACTTAGTGCACTGTGGAAAATGCCTGTGCCTGGTTCAATGCGGAAACCTGAGGAGCTTTCCAAGGGCGCCGTGTGCTGAGCGGGCAGCCGGGAGCCGAGGGTGAGTGTGTGTCTGCTGCCTCCCCCTCCCCCCAGCCAGCCCACCTCTCGTCCAGGGCTGCCTTGCTCCTGAAGCTCTTCGTGGGGTGGGGGAGATGTGTGTCATGCAGTGTGGCAGGTAGAATAATGCCCCCCACAGAGATGTCCACATTCTCTTTCCTGGAACCTGTGATTATGTGAGGTTACGGGGCAAAGGGGAATTAAGGTAGCAAATGGAGTTAGGGTTGCTAATCAGCTGGCCTTAAAATAGGGTGATCAACCTGGATTTTCCGAGAGGGCCCAGTGTAATCATAAGGGCGGCCTTTAAGTGTGGCGGACAGAGGCAGAGGAGTCAGTACCAGGGCGGTGTGATGCACAAGGACTGGACTGGCCCTCCATGGCTCGGAGGAGGCCATGAGCCAAGGAATGAGGGCAGCTTCCAGAGCTGGAAAAGGCAAGGAAACAGATTCTGCCCTGCAGCCTCCAGAAAGGAACACCGCCCTGTCAATACCTTGATTGTAGCTTAGTGAGACCCATTTTGGACATCTGACCTCCAGAATTCTCAGATAATAAATTTGTTAAATTAAATTTGGTGGTAATGTCTCACGGCAGCCTTACAAAACTAATACAGGCAGTATAACAGGGAGGCCGAGATGGCAATGGGAGGGTCCTCAGAGGGCCCCGGAAGCAGAGGAAAATTGTGGACATGCTATTTTGCTTCACCTCAGTCCGACCTGTGCCTGGTGCCTCACTCTCAGAGGTCTCCGTTGGCCAGACACGCTACACATAGGCAAGTGAACTAAGACCCCTGGCAGAGTCTCCTCAGCCAGGAATGCTACCCCACCCCCTCCATAAACCCTCTGCTAGTCAAGGCTCCTGCCCATCCCCACTAAGTAGCTGCCCCCTCCCCTGCCCTTTTGTGTGTGCCACTGCCAGTGGAAGCTGGTTGTGCCCCACACTCATGGGAGCCGGGATCTGTGTCGCCTGCTGACCCTTCAGACTTGAACACGGGGTGCCTGGGGTTTGCTCCTGGCTCTGGCACTTGCAAACTCTCAGTTTGAGCCAATCACTTCCCTCCTTCCTCCTCCACAGGCCGGAGGTAAACAAGGCTGATGCCAAAGCCCTTTGAAGGCTCCGCTCTCCAGGGAAGCATCGCAACCTGGGTTGTTTTCCTCTCCCAGAGGTACAGTCCAGGAGCAGTAACTCCTCTCCCTACCTTGGCATATGTCACCCACCCTGCCTGGAAGCTCTTGTCTCCTTGCTTTACTGAGCACTTCCCATACGCCCAGGCCTGGGCAAAACATGGAAAACCAGGGTCGGGTCATGGGTGAGGTGGGCAAGGTGCCCAGGGTACAAAATTTAAGGAGATACTCCCTCTCGGGGTCATGCAAATGTGGCACAGGAAGTCTAACCCTGCACCCCATTTTATAGATGAGGAAACTGCAACCTGGGGGGCGGAAATGCCTTGCTCAAGGGCACACGAGGTGGTAGAGCTAGTGGTAGAGCCGGGGACAGATCTCTCACCTTCAGCTCCAGGGCAGGTTCACTCTTCTTCAGATTAAATGCGTGAGTGAATGGCTGGATGTATTTGTTAATCTAGCACGTATTTATTGAGTGCCTCTGCTCTGTTCACCCTATGCCAGGGGCTAGGCTACAACTTGGGAACAAGACAAACAGGGCCTGATCCTCCCCCGAGAATTTATATTCTGTGAGGAGAGAATAAGTAATTAGGCAATTAGTTATTTAATTACAGTGGTGATAAATGCTATGCAAAGGATTATTGGAAGCCATGAGTTGTGAATGGTTGTGCAGGTTGTACACTGCACAAGTGCATGTAGAGGTCCTACTGTGGGCCTCTGTTGAGGAGTTTACAGCATAATTGGGAAGACAGGATCTGTATGTCCTTAAAGTAACTGCAAGACCATGGGCAACACGTGGGAGAGCCAGGTTGGGAAAAGGGCCTGGAATCGCAGCCCTACTTTTCTTCTAGGGCTCTGGAAGACTCATCTGGGAGTCTCAGAGAAGGATCGCTGCAGTAAGCAGGGCCTGGGAGACCAGGAAGAATGAGGCATTGCCCTGTCTTGTACGGCAAAGCTTCTGCTGTCCTGGATCGGGTTCAAAGGCTTGGAGGCCTAGGATAGCAGAATGGGCTGGAATCTTCAGAAATAAAGGCTTCTGTGCCTGGACGGACTGGTGCTCAGTATTGCCTATTCTCTGGAATGTTGGGCCTGCAAAGAGTCTGGCTTCTAGGAATGAGGCATCCCATCAGCCCACCGTGAGGCTGTGTGCGCCACACCTCTGGGCGTTTCTGGATGCATGAAGAAAGCTCATGGAAAAGTGCGGGGAGATGTGTGCTGTTGTTTCATTAAAGTATCCTGTCTGCCTACCAGGTGAGGCCAGCTCCTGGCACAAACACCTGGGCCAGCTGTGGTGTAATGTCCTCAGGGCCAGTTTCACTTCTCCCTCAGACTAGCTGGGGGACTCTGGACAAAGCGCTCATCTCCCTGAGCCTCACTCTGCAAAATGAGAATGATAAAGGCCTATATCACCCAATTATTAAAGTCAAAAGAAAGAACAGATATGTGAGTGTGTTTCAAATCCCTAATTTATATGGACAGGGAAATTGCCACCAAATAGGGACATTCCTTCAAGGATCAGAGGGGGATCTAACTGATATTCCCAGAATTAGAGACAGATCCGGGCTTTCAGGACGAGCAGAGAAAGACACATGGTGCTCTCTGTTTGTTTGTTTTCTTTAATTAGGAAGAATTATTTTGGCTGATAAATAAATCGACCACTTGACAGGGAGTTGGAACAGAAGGTATTCTGAGAGATGGGATTGTTCAGATCTTTGGTTTGCTAAAAGGGGAAACTGAGGCTTAGAGGGGAACGTGATTTGTTCTTGGTCATGGAGCCAGTTAATGGCAGTGCTGTGATCAAATCCCAGGTCCTGTCCACCTTCCCTCCTCCCTCCTACTGCCTCATAGTTCTGTGAGTTTAGCTATTTAAAGAACAATAGGTAGAGACAGCCTGGTAGGGTGATGGGGGGTGGTTCCGGTGAGGGATAAGAGGATAGGAAGGTGGGCACCATCTGGGGAGGGGGTGAGCTGGGTGGGTAGAGAGGCAGGCAACAACATGGAGGATATTGGCACAGAGTGGCCAGAGGTGGAACATCCTTCAGATTCCTTCCCCTCCTTCTGAAACTGCCCCAAAGCCTCCGCCAATCTCTGAGTTCCCAGGCCACACGGCTGACACGAAGACAAGCATCTGCCCTGCTGACTGCAGGCCGTGAGGGGTTCTTGGAGCTACAGCGCAGACAGGGATGCCAGCTACCCTGGGAGAGCCCTTTGTTCTATGCAGACCGTGGACCTGCCGCTTTAGCAAATTCACCTGTTGCCTGGTCCTGGAAAGTGAGGTCCTGAGTATGGTGATGTCAGGGCAACACCCTGGAAGGCAGGCCGTGGTGGGTGGCGTGTTTATTCACTGTTATTTATCCACTCATTCATGCAGTGTGCTTTCATTGAGGGCAGACTGCATGCCAAGCACTGTGCTAAGCACGGGAGGTACAGACAGTACGTGTTGTTCTTGCCCTGAAGCGCTCCCTGTCTGCGGGGAAGACAGACATGCTGCAGGATAAAGATCACAAGGCATTGTGGTTGGTGTCAGGGCAAAGCTCTGGGTTGGAGGGGTAGGAGCACTGGAGAAGGGAGAACCCCCTACACCTTCCTGGGGAGTCTGGATTTCTGATGGCAGTCATCAGCATCACAAGGGGTTAAGGAGCACCGTGGCCTCATCACAGCTGGGATGCAGAAGTGCCACTCTGGGCAGCATGGAGGGGAGACCAGAGAAGAAGGGGGTGACATGGGGAGGCCAGGTGAGAGGCAAGAGATGCTAAAGCTTGGGTCCAGACAGTGGCAGTAGGGTGACAAGAAGCTCGTCGTAGGCTTAGAGACATGTAGGGAGGTAATTCACTGAGAACCTGGTGACATGCGGAATGTGGGGGATGAGGAAGTGGAGAAGTCAGTGACGGCTCCTGGACTGGTCACAAACGCCGTGATGCACGGCCCCCGTGCTGAGATGCAGAGTCTGGCCCTGAATAGGCCTCCTGCTGTCCCGGGCTGTGGGACTGAGCAGTGGGGCCTGGGCCTGGGCGGGGCTGGAGCTATGAACTCCTTGGGGTTCTAGCTGCCGCTGACACCCAGTCTGCTGCGTCTCTCAGGGTGAACCAAGAGGAGCACACGGATGCTGATGGGCTATAGATTCTTCTTTCCCCTGTCACTCAGGACTATTTTAGAGAACTCAGTATTTATTCACTCACTCGTCGCCAATTATGTTCAAGGTGCTGTGAGTGACACAGGTGAATCACACACGTCCTAATCCTGTCCTCAAAGATCACAGGGTTTGTCTGTGATGCCGACAGAGTGTGTGCATGTGCTGTGTCCTATTCCACACACACAGGGCGGGGAAGGTAAGCGCCACAGCAAAGAGACCAAACCTCTACGTGCGGGATCACTTCTGGCCAGAGACCGCAGGGTCATGGAGGGCTTCGTGGAGGAGGTGGTGCATGAGCGGGGCTCACTTGGGCTCGTGTGGGTTGGATTTGGCCACAGTAAAATGGAGGAGAACATTCCAGACAGAGAGAGAACTGCAAGGAGGCATGAACTCTCTGAGCACGCAGTCTGGCGAGAGCAGGGGTTTGCAGGGGAGAGCTGATGTCTGGGGCAGCCTGGCATGTTTGGGGAGGAGATCACAAGCGTAGACGTCACTCTCCAAGGGGACCCACTGAAGCAGTTAGGATTTGGGACAGGTAGTGGCACGGTGAGAGCCGGCTGTCAGCACAGTTTGTCTGGCTCTACAGACAGGTGGGCTGGGCAGGGCAGTCAGACAGACGCTGGTGTGTGTTGGTCTGGGTGGGAGCACGGACACTGGGGTGGGAGCCAGGGTGGTGGCAGAAGAGGATTTATGCATTCTTACTGACACATATCGAGGCTTTGGGCCAGGCACTGTTCTAGCACTTTGTGTGGTTAACTGATTGAGTCCTCCCCAAAATCCAGCCAGGTAGGTGCTACTATTCTCTCTGCCTTCCAGAGTAGTTCACGGAGGCCCAGAGATGCTAGGTAAATGACCTGCCCATGTCGCATAGCTAGGGGGAGGCACCCTTCAAACCCTGGAGCCCGTGCTTTTAAATTTTCTTAGGTCTCACCCTAAAAATGGCTTCCCCAAGGGATTGAGCAGATCAAGAGTGGCCCTGCCAGGGTTGGAGCTGGCTCAGAGTGCTGACCCCGGCTGCAGGTCACCCCTGTGAGTTGTGACGGGCCCCACAGGGCCTGCTCTGGTTCACCGATTCGAAACCGGAGCCCGCGTATAGGTGGTGACAATGTAAATAACTGATGCAATGGAAACTTTCTATGGAAAAAGGTACCCACTCAAACAGCCACAAAGTCCAAAAAAAGGAAGAACACCACAGCAGACCAAGTGGGCCCTGCAGCAAACAATTTCCTTTGGCACAGCCTTTCTGTCTGGCTGACACTCTGAACTGGTGGGGGCGGGGGAGGGGGAAGGACAGCGCTGGAGTGGGGGCGGGCTGGAATCCAGACCAGAGCTCTGCTGGGTCCCTGGAGGGCCCCGGGTCACCAGGCTTCCCCTCTTAGCCAAGGAGGCAGCTGCTGTGGGGGCAGAAAGCACTTCTCCCTCCAAAAACACACACCCCGTTATCACAGTCTTCTCAGCAGGCAGTAATTACCACACCCCCACCCCTCCGCTGGGGGCCGGCGGGTGAGGTTCTGCCGTCTCTGGGATCTCCGGAGGAGGTCTCGACTTGCTTTTCTGTAAATAAATGGCAGCAATTTTCTTATGGGATCTGCTATCTTCTTATTTTAGAAGACACAACAATTGCAAATATAAGTAAAGCTAAACAATTGGAAGTAACCAGAAGAGGAAAAGGGAGACGGTCTTATTTTTTGGAAAGTCGACTCTGTATGATTTAATTCTTACACCGGCCCAGGGCATGCACTATGGCTCCCATTTTAGAGATGAGAAAACTGAGACTCACAGGTGTTCAATGACTTAATGAAGGCCACACAGCAACTGGTTGTGCCCAGTGTTATGTATTGCCAAAGCCCTATCTCCTTCTGCTAGTCCAGGCTGTCCACATCTCTCTGTTTCCAAAACCTCAGTTTCCTCAGCTATCAGATGGTGACGATGGAGCCTGCCCATGGCATTAGTGTGACAGTGAGACAATATGGGGGCAGCATTGGCACATGGTAGGCACTCAGTACATGTTGGGTTCCTTTCTTACCCCTGGCTTCTGTCTGTACAAACTGGGCAGATGTTATAAGCCCTTTTGCGGGGGAGCAGCTGAGGTTTGGGGCTCCTTGGGCAAAAGTGCTGCAATCGCCTTTTTGCCTATCTTCCTAACTAGGTCTGTAACACCCTGAGACGGGGGCCAGGCCTTCCTCACCTTTGCACCCTGGCGTCTAGCCCAGTGATGGGGACTGTCTTGTCAAAGGTCACTTAGCTGAATGTAGCTGGACTTCAAATGTGGGGCAGTCCCATGGGCTTTCTCTGGTGCCCAACGAGGGAGGAAGGTGTTCTCTCTGTGCCCCTCACGAGGCGTGGCCTGCTATGGCAGGAAGCGACTCCCCTGGCAGCTGTCGACACCTTGACCTCAAAGTGCAGCCCATCTGGTCTCCCCTGCTCCTCCTCTTCCCCCTCCAAATTCTCAACTCCTGGGCTGGGCCCTCCATACCCCAGCAGGATCTCCCTTCCTTTTCCCTTTAGTGCCTGAAAACCATGAACATTTCTTGTGCATAATCCCAATAAATGCAGAATTTATGGGGCAGGATCTTCCTGCCTGTCACTAAGCGGAATCCATTGCTTTGCACTTGAAGTTCCTCTTTCTATCCTCCGTACAAATGGAAATGTCTCACCATCCTCTATTTTTAAACCTCCTGCCTTTCCTGGAAAACATTTCCTAGGTACCCTCAAAGCATATCTTGTCCCTACCAAAGACTCTGAGCTCCCTTGTGTTTCTCTCCGCCTGTTCTCCTTGTTGGGGACACCTCACTCACCCATGAGTCAGCCACCATGTGAGTGAGAAGCCTCCTGTCTGGGGAACGCAGCCAGGGATCAGGGAGGAGCCCAGAGCAGTCTCCCGTCTGCCAGATGCATGTGACAGCGTTCTCAGACCAAAGCCCACAGGCATTTGAAGCAAAGGTGAGCAAAGGTGAGCACCCCAGGAAAGGGAGGTCCCGAAGGCTGACCGCAGGGAAGAAGACAGGGAACCTCGCAGAGCTGACCCCAAGCCCCAAAGCCAGAGGGAGGGGAGATTGACAGACAGAGGGAGACCATAACTGAAGAAGGGCAAGGGCATTTATTGAGTGCCTCTTTGTATGCTAGGCCCATGCCAGTCTCACACACACTTTGCCTCATCTGACCCACATGACACACCCAGGGAGGGGTGATACTCTTCACTTTTGACTCACGGGGAAAGTGAAGCTCAGAGAGGTTAAGTAATTCAGCTGAGGTCACACGGCTATTAATGGATAAAACCGGGGACTGAAGCCACATCCTTCTGGTGATGTCAAGGCTGACTCCGTGCTGTCCCACGCTCCTTCCGTGGCGTAGGGTGAAAGAGGCATGCCAGCGGTCCTCCCTGTTCCCGTCCCGCTTGCCCGTGTCCCAGCATAGTCCACTGGGATTATTCCATATGGTTCTGCCATGTGTGTCCCAGTGTCTTGGATTTTCATGTTTTCTTATTGGTCCACAGACCACAAGAGTAAATAAAACTGAAAATAAAAAGATCCATCCCACAAGTGCTTGCCCCAAGCAGATGAAATTCAGCTTCTCATGTGCTGGCCCCGTGGCCTCATCTACAGATGTCCTGTTCAGAGTGGGGGCGTGGGCTGCGTGTCAGGAGGGAGGCTGGGGCCTCAGAGCCGCCTTCCCCTCCTCCTTCTCAGGGATCAGGATGTAGGGCAGAGTGCGGGAGCCCAAAGCCAGCCCCTCCCCACTCCCCACCCCCCAGTGAGAAATAGCTGTGTTGTGACTTGGAGTGAGCCTGGCCCCTGCAGGCATCTGAGTGTTTTCTTGAACCCTTCATCAGCTGCAGTGATGCCAACCCCTGATGCCCAGGCCAGATGTGGGGCTCCTGCCACCTGGTAGCAAAGGCCTTGCTGTGGTGCTTTGGTGGGAGTGGGGAGCATGGGTGGGGCCTGCAGATGCAGCCCTTCCCTATTCAACTGTTTTCTAAAAGGAAGACACTATTTTATTTTATTTTATTGTTTTTAGAGACAGGGTCTCACTCTGTTGCCCAGGCTGGAGTGCAGTGACATGATCATAGCTCACTGCAACCTTGAACTCCTGGGCTCAAATGTTGCTCCTATCTCAGCCTCCCAAGTAGCTGGCGATACAGGTGCATGCAACCATGCCCAGCTGACTTTTTAATTTTTCATAGAGATGGGGTCTCACTGTGTTGCCCAGGCTGGTCTTCAACTCCTGGCCTCAAGGGATCCTCCCACCTCAGCCTCCCAAAGTGCTGGGATTACAGGTATGAGCCACTGCACCTGGCCAGAAGACACTTTTATATCACTTTTTTCCATTTATTTTATTGTAGTAAAATATATATAACATAAAATTCATCATCTTAACTATTTTTAAATGTACAATTCAGTGTTATTAAATGCATTCATCACAGCGTACACCATCACCACTATCCCTCTCCGTGACTCTTGTGATCTTGTAGAACTGAATCTTCAAACCCATTAAACACTAATTCCCTATCCCTCCCTGCCCCCAGCTCTGGACAACCACCATTCTATTTTCTGTCTATAGACTTTATATCATGTTTAAATTATAAAATTGATGCATGCTTACTGTAAAGAAAAAAAAAGTAACAGTATAGAAATGTATAAAGAAGAAAATGCAGGTTCCAAACCTCACTCACTGTGCAGTCCCCTCTAGGACAAGCGACAGCTTGGCACGCATCTCCAAGTCCTGTCTAGCAGTCACAGCTGCACAGATGTGTGTCTGTGATTTTGCTTCTCTCCACCCTATTGAGAGGAAATGTGTCGCCGCTGAGAGTGCGGGCTCTGGGGTCAGACAGACGGAAGGCTCACCACGTGGTCAGGGTCTGAGCCTCTGTAGGTCTCAGGTGGAAAATGGGACCAGCAGTGGCGCCTTCCACCCTGCAGGCTGTGAAGGGGAACGGTGACCACGAGTGAGAGGTGCTGAAGCTTATGCTCTACACGTAGACAAAGTCATAATGAATCTCTATCACTGCTAAGCGTCTACACTTATCTTCAAGGAAAGTTACCGTCCCATTACTGTTCCATTAGGTGGATTTATCGCCATTTACTTATTAAACTAATTCCCTGCTGAGGGATATGAAAGCTGCTTCCATCTTCACTGTTAAAAGCAGTGCTACAGTGATCATCCACACACGTGCATTTGCGTGTGTTTGCATGATGATGTGGGTACACACCTGCAAAGCTGCGGGGTCAACATAAATTTTTGTAGATACGGTAAAAAAAAAAAAATCTCCTGATTTACTTTCTACCAGCAGTGTTTGAGAAGTATTCTTTGGCTACTCCTTTCCAACACTTGGTGGTAGCAGTCATTTTCCTCTTTGCTAACCAACTGGGGAAAGAAGATACTGACTTTTAACATATGTCTGTTAATATAATGAGGCCATATCTTTTGCATATCTTTGTGAGATATTTTTATTTCTTAAATAATGATCTGTTTATTTCCTCTCTCCATTTTATTGGCTACATGTCTTTTCTTATTGTTTTGTGGGTGCTTATTGCATATTAGGGATATTGACTCATTTTTATATATATGTTGCAAATATTTTTACCCCATCTGTCATTTGCTTTTTACCTGTTAATGGGGTCTTCTGTTATATGTAGCACTTAATATTTTCATGTGGTCAGATTTATTAATCTTTCCTTTTAGGAGCACTGAGGTTCAGTTCAGGATTTGCAATTTATTCTCTAACACTAAATTATGTAACTAGTTTAATAGTTCTGGTATTTTCTATGTATTTGCTTTTATATTATGTTTATATCTCTAAACCATAGACATTTCTGTATGTAAAGTGTGTGTATTCTACTTAAAATAGCATCCTCCAC